>OZ020515.1:40098568-40211668 GCA_963971425.1 Bryoerythrophyllum caledonicum | reverse complement strand
AATCGTGCGTCTTCTAGTGCGGCTATTATGGTTTGTATTTGTCTAGAGGTACTTTTTTCTACTCTGAATCCTTCTTGACTATCATGTAAGATTTAAAAAATTTCCCCATATGAGGATAGTATAGAGGTAAGTGTACTCGTGTAGAGTTTATATATTGTGTTAGCTAATGCAATTGGTCTATGATTTGGTAGTATTGAGGGATCTCCTTTTTTGTATAGTAAAACCATTGCACTTGTTTTCCATGAGGCCGATATTTGTTTTTGTTTATAGCAGTGAAAGAAGAATAGGAATAGTAATTCATGAAATCTTGGAGGCATGTTTTTGAGTATTGAGTTCGGTATACGATCTGGCCCTGGGGCTTTGTTGTTTCCGATGTTGCGGAGACATATGTCGTATTTGGCTCTGTTGAAGTATGTATGTAGTGGGATTTCAGGTTCGCCTCATTTGTCTAAGGTAAATTCATGTAGATCATGCCATGGATATTGGCGTATTGCACATGTGCATTCGATTGGGTGTTCTGGTTGGTAGTTACATGTTGGTACTATGGGTCTGTTATTTTTTGTTTGTTGGTTGAATATTTCATTTGCAATGTCTTCGGGACTAGTTAGAATATTATTGTATTGGTCAATGATACAATCTGGTGGTGGAGATTCAATGTTTTTAAAAGCTTTTCTATTTATTTTCTTAGGGCTAGTTTCGTATAATTGTCTATATTTTGAGATGGTTTTTTTAATATTATCTTTGGCGTATTTTGTAGTTACTTTCCGGGATTGTATATTGGCATTTTTTGCGATTAATGCAATGTCTTTTACCCATGTATCATGGGGTAGGTTCGGAGGAGGTGGGGGGGGGGAATTTGGGTATGTTGTAAATTTAGTAATTCATTACATATGGGGTGGTTACGCCATTGAGGGTTATTTTTTACGATTCTAATAGTTTTTCGTATTATGTGGTATGTAGCTAGGTGTTGTTTCGATGTTTTAGAAAGTTTGCGGGATAGGTAACCGCCTTGTTGTGATGTTCGGTTTGTCATTTGTGGTATTGGATGGGCTTTACAAGTTTTTCAAGTGTGTCGGAGATATTATTGATGAGTATATATAGAGTGTTACTACTACCATCAAAAAACTGGACCTAAAAATAACTACCACACAAAAAACCGTATGCGGCATGCCAAAATGTATGTCTAACATAATTACCCAACTACCACACAACCTCTTTGGACTAGAAGCCTTCTCACTAAAAAACGCATACCTTAGATGCATAGGAGAACAACTCCAGAACGCTCTAAATAACAGTGGCAGACTTGGGAAAATATACAAAGGCCTAACACAACACATCCTCGCACAATATGGGGGGGCAGAAAACATACCTAGAATAAAAAAGACAAATTGTACAAGATCACCAATAACACGTACCTTCTTCTTACTAAAACACGTAGCAAAAGTCCACCTAAAAAGCACTCTCCCCAACTTTCTTACAGAACCAACAACACTAGAAAAAGCTTGGACTCTTGAAACACAAAACCATAATACACTCAACACACAATTATCTCAAAAGTTATTACAAAAACTCCTAACAAAAAATATCTACGAACTAAAAAAAATCTCCCTACCCAACGGAACACACATCATGAACAATGAAGAATTTAAAACCTACCACTTCATCCCATCAAAACTTATTAAAAGTGCCCTAAAAATTGCACGACAACTCTTTTGTCACCCAATATATCCCCCCCCACCTAATACACATACCAATACACATACCAATACACATACATACTCTCATACAATTAGAGACCCATTCATCACAATAAACAATGACATCACCCCAAAAAATATCACCACACAATCGATCCACCCTCCCGACTCCCACCCACACCACCCCCACCCCCCAAACCACATCCTCAAAAACCCCACCACCTATCCCATTAACAACATCATACACCACAAATACAAGGAGAAAATAGATAAAAACCAAATAGAAAACAATTACACTAGATATCTATGCCAATGGACTCACAATAACCACACTTACAGCAAATGGCTCCCCCAAAGAAACCTCTTCCGAAGACACAACCAAAACACCATTTCACATAACACAAATAAATTGACACAATATTATCAAAGAACTCAACACAAATTCTACACCGAAATTATCCAAGTTCACCACCCACAAAACCAACCCCAAGACACAAGGTCCGTAACCCCACCCACAATAATCCCCCTACTAAACATCTACACAACGGAATGCAACCCCGAAAAAGACACTCTTACCTCATCTAACACAATAATAATTGACAAAGACCAAGCACACTTATACGAAGAAGATGGAAGGCATCTTTTTACCATCCCAATCACTAGGCTCACATGGTTGTGGAACCAATACAATACCAAACTACAAACCCCTACAAACATTGAACCAACAACCCAACCGTTCGAAACCGAAGTCATTTGGCTATACCAAATATACAAATATAGATTACCAAAAAATAACCCTCTTAAACTTACACAATATACTCTACCCATACCTATACTTAATTCACTAATCTCTACATTCAACATCCAACACTCATATTTCTCCTCCCCTGTCACATGCCCCACCAAACTCAACAAATTTTACTCCCCCTTTGTGAGCCCAAAAAACCACCATGGCGGTGGTCTTTGGTCACAAGGGTTTATTTGAAAGAAATCACAAGAAGAGAGGATCAAGGGAGAAGAGGAAACAAGAAGAGAATGAAAAACAAGAAGGGGTTGAGTAGAAAACTGCTCCGCCGGATCACCTTGGAAGTGACCTCTAGCTTTTTGCTTGCCAATTCTTTGTCCTAGCTCCGATTGGGGCGTGCCATAGCTTTTTGGAAAGCTAAGCCAATTGCGCAACCACCCCTAAAATCTCAGAAGCATAGGACTAAAACCCTAGGACTGATTGCTAAAAGACTGAGGCCTACTTTTCTACTGCCAGCGGGGAAAACCCTTACTACACCCGTAACTTTGGAGGGGTGTATCTCACTCCCTATAACTCCGAATTGGACGCGCCATATACCAACGGAAAGCTAGTGAAGAGATCTACTACCATCTCAAATCTTGATCTGTTTGGACAACAATTGAAGGACTGATGAGCAATTGGCTGAGAGACACTCCATGGAAATGAGCAAAAACACCACACTATACTTGAGTACAATGCAAGTACAAACACAATGGAAGAGGGGATCAATATTAGAGAGAAGGAGGCCCATGGCCTTCCTTCTCTCAACAACTAAGCATAACAAAAGGAAGAGGGAGAGACACAAGATGAATCAAGATACAAAGAGAGGGATTGATTGAGAACTTGAGGGCTTTAGAATAGCTTGAAAACAAGCTCTTAAGTACAAAAAAAAGGAGCCGCCAAAGAGGCGGCTCACCCTAACCCTAAGGCCCTAACCCTAAGGCCTCCACGGATGAATGTTGCTCCCAACCTCCATGGAGCTCCATTCTTGACGAACCTCCACGAATGAATGTAACTCACAAACACCACCACGAAGTTAAATGAACAAAACCAAGACAATCAAGCCATAAACACAACCATGAACATTACAAGCTAATTGCGCAAGGCCCACGGTAAAACACTCAACTCTAAATTAAGCAACTAACCCTATTCCTAATTTAAGGATTCACTAGGGGGGATCTTCCCTCCTCTAGTCCTTCTCCACTAAATCAAACCTAAAGCTTAAATTAGTGCCAAACATCCTACCCAAGGCCTTGCGACAACTATCCTCTAACATGCATTTTGCATTCACGACTTAATTAACTTAAATTTCGTCAAATTACCTCAAGATGACATTGCTTGTTTACATTACATTCATAAAAGTAACAAATGAACAATAACAAAACAAGAGAGCAATATTTTGCTCTCACACCCTTTGAAAGAGATAAAATATTCGGATCACTAGGCAAAGCCTTTGACCACAAATGGATAGTTAATGGTATGGCCCACCCACACAATGAAGAAGAAACACAACAAGCTCTACATTGGGCCCGCCTCGCGGCCAAACATGACCCAAACCACACCTCCACCCTAATCATAACCCCATACAAAAACTGGTACCAAAATCATAATCCACACTCGGGCCCGTTTCCCGATACACACATCATCACAATATTTGAAGCCGATTCAATAACATATGAAGAACCCACCATCCCACTAGATCTAAAAAAAACCCAGAATTGAATCATCCACTCTAAAATAATATGCATCCACCACCAAAATCATACTCTAGGCATACAAGAACAACTAGAAGAACTCTCCTCCATAGCAAAGACTCTAAACGTACATCGGATACTCACAAAATTGGCCCCACCAACGCCAATGCAAACACCCGTCAACAGAAGCAAAAAATGGTCAAAACTACACTACAATAACAATACACTAAACTACACATTAACACCCCCACCCCTCCCGGAGTATCAAACTAACACTCCACCTAAATTTAACCCCGAATATAGCTACTATACTGATGGCTCCTTTAAACGGCCAGAACAAATTAGCCCGGGATCTTGGCGCAGAGAAAAAGCCGGTTATGGAATATACAACGCTACGAAAGAAATCAAACTAGCCAAAAGACTACATGGACTGCAAAATATCCTCAGAGCAGAACTAATGGCCATCCACAAAACACTAGAAATCGTCTCAACAAAATACAACAATGAACTGGTGCACATATTTACAGATTGCATTAACGCACTATATTTATTAAACACCCAAATAACACATCCTACCCTCCATAATAGTCACCCCGACCGAATCATACTAGAATCAATGGTCCAAATGATACTAAAAAGAGAACAAATCACAACCCTCCACAAAGTCCGAGACCATGCTAATATTGATGGCAATGAACAAGCGGATAAACTTGCAAAAGAAGGAAGAGAAAAATCACATAAAAATGCCAAAGACCCACATGAACACGCCCATGCCACCCCTTACTATTTCCAAAAAGAAAATTGGCCCTCCAAAGAAGACACCCCTGATAAAGGCCCGGTCAGATTCCTAAGCAAATACCTCAAAAAACAAGACCTACATAACAATCTTGACACAATCATAGACAACTTTCCTAACATAGAAAAGTGGACTAACAACAATGACATAGACAATGAACTCTCTACAAATTTTTGGAAAAACCCCATCATCACCGATTCACAAATAACATGCCTTATCAAATTCCGTACCAGTCAATACATGGGAAACGCCCGTAAACAACTCTTCTTTGGAATAGAAAGATTTCCATCCATAACATGCCCCATATGCCCCTCAACGGACCCCGACACATGGCTACATGTTCTACTCAAATGTCAAAACCACCACATACACTCCCTAATTGTTAAAAGACATAACAAAGCGGTATGGGAAGTCCGAAAACTAATCACCTCCTACAATAAATCGAGATGTTTTATACTAATGAACGCCGACACTTTTAACAACAATCCACAAGAAAATACGGCCCCCCCGTGGCTACTCCCATGCTCATGTACGACCCAAAGATGCCATTGCAACGCTAGGCTCAAACCGGACATCCTTTGTGTCAAAGGTTTACCATACAATGACCCACCACCCGATAACGTCAACCAAGACTACACCATTCAATTCATTGAATTCACATATTGCAACGATAGATTTTCCCCGGAAACAATCCAAAACAAAATAGACAAATACCAACCCCTTATTGACGACATCATCGCCCTTGGATGGAATGTCGACCCCCTTATGGTAATCACATCCGGCGCTCGGGCCACCACCTTTATCCCATCTATGAAAACTCTAGAAGACACCTTCAAGATACCCATTGAAACAATTAAAACATCCTTTAAAAACATTAACACCATAGCTATCCAACATGCCATGTCCATTCTTCTACATAAACGCAAAATCGAAAACAACCAAGCCCTCCCTGATACACAGGACCCCCCCTAAATTCTCCCCCCGCCTTGATTTTCATGATTAGTTGGTTTTAAGGTTTTTGACTATTTGCCTGGTTTGTGGTTAGTTCGTTGGCTAGTTGCTTGGTTTGTGATTGGTTGGTTGGTTGGTTGACTTGTGGTTCTTTGGTTTCTTGTTACATAGTGTCTACCCTCGAGAGAGGGAAGTAGTCCCAGCTCACTAATTCCTTGTCATGTGGGCATGGTCTTAGTAGTGGAACGAACAGACACTTTATTCACGCCGGCCTCCTTCGGAGACCGGTGTTCTTCTTCTTTTTGTTACTACTACACTAAATATCAATTAAAGTGTAGTGGATCACTACTGAGAATTTTTGAAGAAATATACTCGCAGTGTTGTATTTGTGCATGATCAAATGGTAATATATGCTTGTGAAATCGATTATGTGTTTAGGGTTTTTCTGTTTTGTATGACCATATGATGTGGGAACAAAAATGTACAAAGACTTGTTTTTGAAAGTACGTACTTTGTCAGGGGGAGGAGGGAGGGGTTGTTTGTGCTTGCAGGTTATCGGTTGCTCGTCAAAATGTTATTTGTTTAGTATCTTTCGAATTGTAGCCAGTTTCACGCCAAATTTCCTCTGCTAACGCCCATGGTGAATCCAATGAAAACTCAGTAGTGCCAACTTGCACCACATTCTTAGTTTTTTATAGCCGATATACATTGTAGGAAATAAAAAATTTCGCCAATGTATTTGTTGTCATTTCACTGTCGAGGGCCCACTTGCTTCCTTTCCATTTTGCTTGTAGCCACAGGATTTCCACCTCACACTGCAATGAAAAGCCAAACTTGCCGTTGTTGATAGTTCATTGTAGCCACTGTGGCAAAAACTTCAAATCCAAAAAAAAGGCCCTGACTGTGATGAAAGGGGGCGACAAGGGGAGTGCGCGCTGCCGAATCACACAGTCCTAGCTCCCTAACCAATTTTCGGAATACTAGGATTGTACTAGTGTCAACTTAACTCATCTGGAAATCAAGTAGCGCAGCAGAGACAAATTTATGAATACTTGAACCGCTAGATAGGATATGAACTCTCGAGATTAGAGGAAATTCCGAGACGTAGCGAGGATTCCCCTCAGCAGTCCAGTTCAACTTATGCCACCTTTCCACGAGGAGCTGACTTGCGCTGCAAGCACGAATACGGCAGGCACTGACTACCATGTACAGTGCTACGGTTGGAGTTCATTTAAATATTTTAATTTATCATGGAAGGAATCATCTATAGTATTATAGATGAGAATGCTCACATTAATCATAGGTACTCTATAGTCACTTACCAAATGTAGTTGGTAATGTGGGTGGAAAATGATGTGGATCACGATATCAATTCTGGTTTTCAAACGTAATTAATGTGGACAAATTTCAATATGTGTCACAATGTTTACTACCTCCTTACCACCACTCACCACCAAGTATCTTCTACTCTCCGCCACCTTTTCATCATCTCATTTAAATCAATTTAGTTCTATAAAAATTTCTTGGATGCCTATGATTATGAACCTATGAACGTTGATACGTAATCCCTAAATGCAAAAAGTCACGAGGTAGGCTTTTGCAAATCTCGGGCAGGTTCCCGTAGTTGCAATCCATATTCATTTTTTTGAAATTTTGTATTAAAATAGAAGTAGACAAGAGGTATGTGGGAGTATAATATTTATTGTCATTGGACTAAGAAAAGGAAATTTATGTCATCCTAAACAAGAAATCCTCGAGTGCGGGCACAATGGGCAACTCCAAAAACTTTTGCTAAGACACTTTATTGAATGTGACATTTACAATACTAGCAAGTAATATCATTTTTTTTATCATTATCTAAAAATAATTTTTGTCTTTAGTGGATAATAACATTTTATCCCTAGTCAAACAATTTCACACATTGTCACACATTGTTAGGCAAGGTACAAAATAACTTCTTCTTTTCCACATAAAACATTGAGATCTTCATATTTTCCACTTTTTATTGTTTCCACAACCCTGTGTAGTGTTGACCTTCATATTGACTGTTTGGATTATCATTCTCAAACATATTTAGTTCACAAACAAATAAAACAAGAATTGGCAATCTTTGAACCTCCACTTCTTGCACATTTGTTTTGAATATGCTACTCCCTTTTTCTACCTCTAAAAATTGGTGCACAAGGAACTAGTATTATGCTTAACACAATGGTAATGAATTTAGACCTTGTCTAGTGCAAAAATTTATCACCAATTGAAGTCAAAGTTTGTTGATCCACTTAACGCAGGGCAGAAAATTAACCCTTAAACATCTAGGCGACCAAAATTTGGTTGATGGAAGAATATAAAATGCTCCCACGTGATGAAAAATCCTCATTTTCATCCATTTTTTTGTGAAGATGCTATAAGCGTATATGTGCATTCCATGCACTTCACATACCCTTCATGGAAGTGTGCAATTTTTGTCCATAGCAAAGATTGCAATAATAACGGGTGCAACTAGAGTGGATTTGAGAAACTTCTAGCATTAGCTCTAAATCTGAATTTGATCCATTAAATTGATATTTTTTGAACTTGAGTCCAACTAATAAAACGAATTTTATGAAGTCCAATTTCCAGTCCTATATGAAAATTTGAGAAATACCCAACTTTGAATAAGTTATTGCACTTCAAAATTTGGACCTATAACCGAATTTCTATTATTAGTTGGACACGGAAATTTCATTTACACCACAACTTTTGGCACTATGATTTGCATCTCTAGTGAAATTTTCAGAATTTTTAAGCACAATTTCTATCTAATGTAAATTTTCTTCACTTTTCCTTCAAAAAATCAGAATAATTTCAAATTCTCACAAAAAAATCTGTGAATTCTGTTTCACAATCAGAACATGCGATTTCATCTCTGAAAAATAAAATAAAAAAATTCCACTTATATTGAATGAAAAATTAAGCACACAGTTGAATAGAAATTGGGATTATTCCACGGTCATAGGCTCCGGCGTTTACGGGTTAAGGGTTAACACAAGCTTGAATTTGTGCAGTTGTCTGTACATTATTTTAAGTTTGTCTTCACATTATTTTAAGTTTGTCTGTACAAAACGACGAAAAGATCTGAAAACTTCTCTACAAGGATCCATTATCTTCCAAGACACAGGTTGTGTTTTTATTCATCACGGGCGCTCTAGGTTGTTCTGTTTTTCGGGGGATCAGAGCGTGCTGAAGACGGTGGTGATTCGATTTAGCGATGTGATGGTGTATGATCGACGGAGTGTTAGCGCGTACGTTGCATACTCGTGGGTGTCCAAGCGAGTGTATGCTTGTGGTTGGTTGTCAGCTCACAGCAAGTAAGTTGAACTGCTTTGTTAAATTGCACAAGATTCTCACTCTTGTTTCATTTACATTTGAAGGTTTTCGGTGACAGGCTTCTGCTTCAAATTCTCTGCACTACCCGGTTAGCGGGATTAAATTTATATGGCGTGTATTTATTGTTGTGTGGTTTCCTCGCTGGGGAGCAAACTATGTGTTCTCACCCTTCCACTCCGAATTGAGATGACTATTCACAGAGAATGTAACAAAGAAATAAGGCCATTTTTCAGAAGTGTATTGTCGAGGGATAAACTCGGCGTAGTCTTTGGGCATCATCGTAGTATTTGACAAGTAAGCACCCCTTTAAACGTCAGAAGGTGCCACTGATAGCCACTGTATTCTCCATGTACACTCATCCCTCCCATAAGTTATACCTCTCATAAGTTATAATTCCACTAACTTATAATCTTAGCTAACTTTAACTTCAACTAACTTATAACCACTGTTAGTGTAAAACCTCCACTAAATTATACCTCCACTAAGTTATATTGCTAGCTAGGGTTTGTGTAATTTGTGGATTTGTGGGTTTGTGAATTTGTGGGTATTAGGGTTTGTGGGTGGCAAGTAAAATCTAACGGAACTTACCAAACCTCCTCTAAAATCTCAACTAACTTTATCCTCTACTAAGTACTACCCGCATCCACCGGCGCTAGATTTGGCCATAACTTATGGGAGGGATGAGTGTATAGCGACGTAAATGAACATGATAAGGTTCAGATTGATTGAAATGACCTCTAAATGAAAGATGTTACTTGAACAATCTTCGAACCTAAGGTTGTAAGTCTTACTAAACTTGGAATTTTTTTGTGCTCTGCAGAGTAAAATACTGTACGTGCCTGTATGACGTTTAAGGGTTAACTTCGCAGTAACTCCTTGTTATGCCAGACAAAAGTGCACTGATCTAGAGGTCGAATTTCTGAGGCAAGGATTACATAGTTTAATTGCCTTGTATCCCGATTTATTGAAATTTACATATGCGAGGCGTTGTCCTGATTTATGTGCCTTAAAAGATGTGTTTAGCCAGAAGTTGAATTTTATGTGATAATACTTTGTATTCTGTAAGAAAAGAACATGTAAGTCATACAGGAGCATTCGAACGAATGCTGTGTGAAATTTGGCCTTCCAGGGTGCTGGAGTAATGGATACCAGTAACGACGATGGCACCTCGAGAGACGATGATTCGGAGCCGGCCATCGATTGCCTGCTCAACGGTATTGAGACTTATGGCACTGGCGCGGACGGTGTTGATCATATATTCAAGCATGTCTTTGATGCTGCCTCTGGTTTAGTTGGCCGGAGTGGAAAGGAAGAGGATGTAGGGGTTTACTTGGAGGAAGTTGTAGAATTCATACAAAAGACTCCTGGTCTTGCTGGCACTCTCTTGCATTGCTGTTTCCTCGACAGAGTCGCGCAAGTTCTCTCAAGGCATAAGCATATGGAAAAGGCCAAGCAATATCTCTACTCTGCTCAAAAAATTGCTGCTGCCTACCGGCCAGATTCGGCGTTTGTAAAAAGGGAGATTGGTATTTGGGAAAATCTCATAAGCATACATGATGTTCTTGGTGAAAAGGAACGGTTGCGCCATACAAGGGAGGAATATGTAATGATTTGTGAGTCTATATTGAGGAAGTCTCTTAGCTGGGTCAGTGAAAACCGAGGACGCATTCTTGTGGGAATTGCACGAGCCAGATTTGAGATCGGGATTACTTATCAACATGAGGGGCAAGCTAAAAGTGGAATAGGGTATCTACAAGAAGCTTTACAATTGGAGAAAGACAGGAAGAGTGATTCTGGAGTGCAAGCGTGGATCTTGCTGCAACTTTCGGAATTCTACTACGTAACAGATTCAGAAATCGGTCAGTGTGAGGGCCAGTATGCTAGTTGGAATTTTCTACAACAAGCTATTGCAGGACTTCAACAAGCTGGGTGCACGTGCAGCTCGGATCATGGTTCTTCGAGATCTTTATCCTGGGAGGAAGGAGGAATGCTTGATTGTGCGCATCATCAATTATTAGCAGATGCTTATCTATTTCAAGGTAGGGTTCAGCAACATCATGGCTTTATGGTGGAAGCGCAAAATAGCTTTGAAGAAGGTTTGTATTTGGTGGCACAATGTGATGACAGGAAGCGCGAGGCTTCGTTTCATATGGAATTAGCACATCACCTCTTTCTAGAGTCCCATATGTACACGTCCTCCCTTCACGTTAAAGACAGCCCCCTCTACACCGAAACTCATTTTGAACAAGTAGTGGGTCACTACAGAGAATTTTTGAAGAAATATTCTCCCAGTGTTGTGTTTGTGCATGATCGAATGGTAATATATGCTCGTGAAGTTCTAAATGCAGCAGAGAATCCAAATGGATTCAATAAAGCCGCTCACGTGGAAGCAATTTTCAAGCACTTGAAGATGGCAGAGGAGAGGGGTGATTATGAAGCTCATGCAGTTTATCACGAATGTTTGAGCGTACATTTCTACAGGATGGGTGCTATTGCGGCTTGCGTGGAGCATTGTAACCAAGCGTTGTTGTACATGCACAAGGTACCAGCCAAATGTACACCATTGCGGGCCTTACAGACGTTGGGATGGATATGTATGATGCGCAGTTCTTCCAACTTAGAATTACCTTATGAGTTATGGGAGACAGTTTACAAGGAAAGTCTAAAACTTCAGGAGCTAATGACAAGGACCAGTGAAGATCATGCGCTCCGTTACTTTGAGCTTAACAAGCGTGCATGCATGGCTTTGGCTACATGTCAAATCCTTCGAGATCATAAACAAGATCGTGCAAAAGCCGCCCAGATCAGCTACGTAGACAGTGCTCTGGTTTGGGCAGAGCGAGGAAATGGGAGAATGCTCATGTCACTCATCGAGGCATCGGCCCAAAGCACTGATGATCTCGCCTCACAATTCGACCGTCGCCGTTTCTTAAGCGATGACACATATGCGCTCGGTTTCATATGCAATACTCCCCAAGTATCATCAAGCAAGACGGTATACATTAGGTTTTCATTACTCAACCCGGGCGATCATGAACTCCTGATACATCTTGTCGTTGATGATCCATCCTCAGGCAGGGCAACTGTTCAGTACAATTCAGACCCCGCTTGTTTACATTGCGAATTTCCTGAAGGTATCCGGCGTCAAGCTGAGGAATACTTGGAGGAGTCTCTTCAGGAGCGTTCGGAGGTAATGAGTATGTCTGCACAGGTAGATCCATTGTCTGCACAGCCATACAATTGGTGCATTTGTACTAAACATTTGATCTATGCATTAAATTTCTTAGATAATGCTCGCTATTTGATCGCACGACATGATGGCAGGCAGCAGAGAGTTCGATAAACCCCGGAGCAGTCCGGAAACTTCTATCCGCAGTGAACAGATACTCAACAAAGAGGAATTCTTCCACTCCATGGATTCTTGGTATGATTGTTGGCATTCACAAGCACGTCGGACAAGCCAACAAGACTCTCAAAGATAATCCCGACGCCGAGTGTACGAATGTAAGTTTTTTGTTTTGTAAAACCTGGAGTACTACCTGCAAGTGCTAACCGCATTGAATGTGACGAAGTCTAGCGGCTTCGAGGGCAACGTGAGTGACCGTGGCCTTCATTTTACATTGAACTGTGTGACTGCTGACGGCAGGAAAAGGCTAAAATTTCTGAGCTACTTCAGCTCTTATTCAAGGTCTTGATCAAACCCATCAAGAAGCAATTAGATGATGCTTACAAACTCGGGGACACGCTTGTCTTCCTGCCCCACGAGGTAACACTGCCATGTTCATGGTCGTTTCTAGGAACTTGGTTGTGGCAAAGTGGACATTGACCATGCCTAAGTCTACTGGACTACACTAACGTTGTGTCCGATTTGGACGAATTTCTCTTATTTGTGCTCCTGAAAATTTTGAACAGGATCTTGGTATGGTACCCTTTGGTGCGCTGCACGAATCAGATGGCTCACGTCATCTCATCGAGGACTATGCGATCTCTGTTTCTCCTTCCCTTTGGTGTGCCAGGCACTGTCAGCATCTCCATGAGAAGGTTCGATTACATTTTACCATTCTCGTCACATTTTGATTCGATCATGAGACATAGAGTGGCTAGTGCGATCTTTATGCGCCAGGATATGATCAGTCGAACACAAATTCTAGCAAACGAAGTCACGCTCATCAAACTTAGGTCCAAAACAGCATAATCGCTGCGAGGATGTTATTACCAGCACTGGTTAGCGATTAACGAACCTCCCTCATTAACTGACTAAGCAACCAACAGTTAATTCCGAATCCGTGGCCTCGGTATGCGTAGCCATGTACATTCGCAGGTTTGAAAGTTCGAAGATTAGGATGCGACACAAGAAGCTCTGCAGGTTCGGTAATAAACAAAGATTCCCCGAAACATTTCTTTTCTGTCAATGTGCACAGACAGCTTCACACTAAGTATGTTCGATCTGTACCGTACTGTATGTCATAATCTTTGAGTGTGAGTCGCTGCCGACCCCTGAGTATGAGTTATGAGTTACCTAGGCTATGATTATGATTGACGCGGCACAAATTGACATGAATATCTGCTGTATATTTGCCAGGCGGTCCGTCGCGACTGTGATGAGGACTCAGGATCACCTGTATTGGTGGGGAAGAAATCTGGGTACCCACCTGGATGGCGTCCTCTGAAGCAGGCACACAAAGAAGTAGACGCCGTGGCTGAAGCAATGAGATCCGTAACAGCGTTGACGGTGCTGAAAGACACGAGTCCTGATGAATTGAGCCAGGCGCGCATGCTGGAAGTTCTGCCCACCGCGTCCTGGGTTCATCTCTCTATGCACGGCGAGGTCTCTTCCCAATTCCCCCAGGGCTCACTGCTGCTCACTGACAACGATGGTCAGAGGCTGACCGCCGAGCGAATCATAACACTCGCACCGTCGGGGTGGCGTGCTCGCGCTGTTGTTGCGAGTGCTTGTCAGACTGGCCTCGGAGCAGTGGCAGGTACGTGTCCAAACGCTTTGAAGGTTTGGAGAATTCTGGATGATTTTCCGTGGAAGTACCTGGCGAACTTACACTTGAGGATGGTACTGATGTGATGTGTGTGGCGCGGATTAGGAGGAGGGATTCTGGGGTTTGCGAGGGCGTTCATCCTGGCGGGGGTGCCAAGCTCGGTGCTAGCGGTGTGGGAAGCTCCGGCGACGTTTTGTACAGAGTTTATGAAGAAGCTGTATGAGGAGCTTGCATTGGGTTACAGCTTAGCACATGCGATGCAGAAAGTGGTGATTTCCATGATGCATAAGAAAGTCCGGAAGGGCGAGAGGAAAGGAGAGTTGGAGTGGACCATTCTGGACTGGGCATGTTTCTCATGTTTCGGCTTACCAGGCGTGACGCTTCCTACGACAGAGCTTGTAGTGCCGAAGACTCCTGAACCTGGCATTGAGGATGGCACAACATGTAGTAGACATGAGCATGGATTAGAGGAGAAGTCTGTACAGCCTGGCGTCGTTCCTAGACGTGAAGACAGGAACCCAAATCTGGTGATTTCCGATGCAGTTCAAGGCTTGCTCCACGGAATCATAAAATATGGCATCAGGAAGGTTGATGAGATATTTGGGCATGTCTTTTCTATCACCTCCAACATAGCGGATGGGAGCGGATCAATTGAGAAGAGTGCTGTTTTCCAGTTGGAGAAAGTTTTAGAGTATATAAATCACACTCCTTGGCTTGCTGGCAACTTATTGCAGTGCCATTTCGCTTACAAAACCGCGCATGCTTTCACCCACCTGAAGCATATGGACAAGGCCAAGCTGCATTATTACACTGCTCAGAAAATTGCTGCCAGCCGACGTTCGAAGTTGGTGTATAAGATAAGGGAGATTGGTGCTTGGGAAAATCTGATTGATATACATGATATCCTTGGAGAAGAGGAACTGCTGCTTACTGCCAGAAAGGAATACGTGAAGGTTTGTAAGCCTTTGATACAAATTCCTGAGATTTGGCCTAGTAGATCATTCTACAAACGCACCCTTGTGAAAGTCGGACGGGCTTGTTTTTATGTTGGGCGTACTTGTAATGACATGGAGCAATTGGAAGATGGAATTAACTATCTAACAGAGGCATTGAAGGTGGAGGGAGAGAAGAGGACAGAGACTTCTGAACAAGGAATGATCTTGATGCAACTCTCGCAATTCCACTACGAATTAGCGAGTTTAGAATCCAACATGACGTATGCTTCTTCGATTCTACTGGAACAAGTTATCGCAGGACTTCAGGAAGCTGCGTGTACGTGCAGCTCTAATAGCATCGACGGCTCTTTAAGATCTTCAACCTTCCGGAAACCCGGAATGTTTGGCTGTGGACTTCATCTACTTCTACCGGATGCTTATATATCCCAGGGCGAACGTTTAATACACCAGGGGCAATTGGAGACTGCTCTTCAATCCTTTTACTCGGGTTTGGTTATCGTTGCCAACCGTTCAGATACGGAATGGTTGAAAAGGGAGTCTAGTATACGGGAAAATCTTATGCACATACATGACCAGCTTGAACAACAGGATCTGCTGCTTCTGGAACAGATAAAATACGTAGAGATATGTGAGCTTCTGTTATTGTCGCCTCCTTCCTGGCGTAATGGTGAACTTAGATGCATCCTTGTGAAGGTCGGGCGCGTTTGTTTTGAGATCGGAAAGGTCCAAAAGAACCTTGAGCGAATTGAGGATGGAATATATTACCTTACAGAAGCACTGCAGGTGGAGGGAAACAAGATGACTGAGGCTTCTGAACAAGCATGGATCTTGATGCAACTCGCAAAATTATATTATCAAACATATTCAGAATTCAGCGTGTATGCTAATTGGATTCTTCTGGAGCAAGCTATTGCAGGATATCAACAACTGGAGTGTACGTGCAACCCTGAAAGAATCAGCGGCAGTTCTTCAAGAATTGTACTTTCGCAAGAATTACCTGTAATTTCTGTCTGCGGGCGTCATCAACTTTTGTCAGATGCTTTCGTATTTCTAGGTCTTGTTCAACAAGACAACGGCTTCTTCGAGGAAGCTCAAATGAACTTTGAAAAGAGTTCGGAGTTGCTAGAAAATTGCCATGACGAGGCACGGCAGGGATTGGTATCCATGTTGTTGGCACATCATTCAACTATGAAGAAGCCCTGGCATCTGCACAAAAATGGATGCAATCACCGGTTTAACGGCATCCCGCAGTCCAACGAATCTGGACTTGATGATCGAATATTAAACCTCAACAGAAACGCTTTGAAGAAATATTGGAGTCCAGATGTTGCATTTCAATATGATCAATTGGCAGTTCATTTCCGTGCAGTTCTCATGGCAAGAAACGATCCGGAAGCACTTTCAGATCCGAATGGATTTAAAGCTGTCATGATCAGGTCCTATCACAAGCAATTGGAGGTGGCAGAGGCGAGGGGCGATTACGATAATCATGCAGTTTATCACGAAAGTTTGAGTTTGTATTACCTCCGAATGGGTGATATGGAGGCTTGCAAAAAACACTATCATGTTGCTTTTGAGTATTTGAATAAGCTACCATCCAAAGCCATTGCATTGCGGGTGCTACTAACATTGGGTCGGTTAGCATTCATTCCAAGTATTTCGGACTTCGAAATGGCTTATGAGCTATGGTATCTAGCATTTCATGAAACTGTGAAACTGCAGGACACTTTTTCAGCAATCAGTGAAGATCATGCTCTCCGCTACTTTGAGCATACCAAGTTTGCGTGCGCGGCTTTGGCTAAGTGTCAAATGCACCGATCACATGCATCAACCTGCCGCGAATCTCAGTTGAGCTACGCGGAAAGTGCGCTGGTATGGGCAGAGCGAGGGAAGGGGCGAATGCTCATGTCATTCATTGAAGCGTCCACTAAAAGTACTAATAATCCAGCTTCACAGGTGTTTGACACTCGCCGTTTCTTGATTGACGACCCATTCCCCTTCAATTTCATAGGGCGCAATAAGACACTAGCGTCTCCACTGCTGTATCATTCAAGAAAGACTATATATGTTGAGTACACATATATTAGCCATTTTGAGCTCATGACACACGTCGTCATCGATGATCATATTTCCGGCGGTATATTTATGCAATTCGCAGCTGTAGTATGTTTGCATTGCGAACTTCCTGAAGATATCCAGTGTCAAGCTGAAAAGTACTTAAACGAGTCCGTTCAGCAACGCCCTGAGGTAAATTATGCCATTCCATTATCTGCTGCATTAATGTTCTGCAAGACGAGTTTCTAAGCTTGAAAACTCAGCACCAATGCTTACTTATTGATTTTTCCACATGATAACAGACAGCCGAGAGTTCTACTGGAAGTGTAAACTCGGAAACTCCCTTTCAGAGAGTCGTAGCAGCCATGAACAAATACGCAACAGAAGTGAGGGCTTACAACCCATATATTCCTGGTATGGTTGTTGGTATTCAAAAGCATGTCGGAAAGGCTATCGAGACGCTCAAAAACCAAAAAACCGCGCGTTGCATGACTGTAAGTTCTTTGTTTCACTGAAACTCTGTGTCCAAATTGTGCAAGTATGTGAAGAAGTCTAGCGGCTTCAATCTGGGAGACGTGCCTGGACGTGCCCTTCGACTTGCATTGAACTGTGTGACTGCTGATTGCAGGAAAAGGCTGAGATTTCTAAGCTGCTTCAGCTCCTATACAAGGTCTTGATCACACCCATCAAGACGAAATTAGAGGATGCTTACAAACCCGGGGACGCGCTTGTCTTCCTGCCACACGAGGTAACACTGCCTCGTTCATGGTCGTTTCGAGAACCAGTTAATCTAAAACTTGGTTGTCGCGAAGTGGACATTGGTTCCTCTTAAGTCTACTGGACTACAATAAACGTCATTTCCATTCGGACGAATGTCTCTCACTTGTGCTCCTGAAAATCGTGAACAGGATCTCGGTATGGTACCTTTTAGTGCGTTGCACGAATCGAAGGGCTCACGTCATCTCATTGAAGACTATGCGATCTCTGTTTCCCCTTCCCTTTGGTGCACCAGGCACTGTCAGCATCTCTATGAGAAGGTTTGATAACGTTGGACCGTTCTCATGACTTTTTGATTCGATAATGAGAGCTAGAGTGGCTTGTTCGATGTTTATCCGTCAGCTTAACCAAGTCTCTAACACACCGTATGTCATAATCTTTGAGTGTGAGTCGCTGCCGACCCCTGAGTATGAGTTATGAGTTACCTAGGCTATGATTATGATTGACGCGGCACAAATTGACATGAATATCTGCTGTATATTTGCCAGGCGGTCCGTCGCGACTGTGATGAGGGCGCAGGATCACCTGTATTGGTGGGGAAGAAATCTGGGTACCCACCTGGATGGCGTCCTCTGAAGCAGGCACACAAAGAAGTAGACGCCGTGGCTGAAGCAATGAGATCCGTAACAGCGTTGACGGTGCTGAAAGACACGAGTCCTGATGAATTGAGCCAGGCGCGCATGCTGGAAGTTCTGCCCACCGCGTCCTGGGTTCATCTCTCTATGCACGGCGAGGTCTCTTCCCAATTCCCCCAGGGCTCACTGCTGCTCACTGACAACGATGGTCAGAGGCTGACCGCCGAGCGAATCATAACACTCGCACCGTCGGGGTGGCGTGCTCGCGCTGTTGTTGCGAGTGCTTGTCAGACTGGCCTCGGAGCAGTGGCAGGTACGTGTCCAAACGCTTTGAAGGTTTGGAGAATTCTGGATGATTTTCCGTGGAAGTACCTGGCGAACTTACACTTGAGGATGGTACTGATGTGATGTGTGTGGCGCGGATTAGGAGGAGGGATTCTGGGGTTTGCGAGGGCGTTCATCCTGGCGGGGGTGCCAAGCTCGGTGCTAGCGGTGTGGGAAGCTCCGGCGACGTTTTGTACAGAGTTTATGAAGAAGCTGTATGAGGAGCTTGCATTGGGTTACAGCTTAGCACATGCGATGCAGAAAGTGGTGATTTCCATGATGCATAAGAAAGTCCGGAAGGGCGAGAGGAAAGGAGAGTTGGAGTGGACCATTCTGGACTGGGCATGTTTCTCATGTTTCGGCTTACCAGGCGTGACGCTTCCAAATTTAGAGCAGCGCATAGCTTGCATTTGAGCACTAGCTTACCTTGAAATAACTTGAAATTGTGCTAGGTTTAGGTTAGTTGCATTTTAGTTGAATACGGAAATTAGCTGGAGTTGAAACCGGTGAACATCTTGACACCGTTGTTTTCCGAGGCGGTTATGAGAATTTGTAGCTACTGAAAAAGCTGCTTTCACCGCACTTGATATCAAATTGAATATCGGCTCTGCTCAAGAAATCAGCACACAATATGACTGGTTTGTTTTGATATACTGTAGCTATAGCTGTGGGAGTTTGTGAATTTCTCAACACTATTTGGGAAGAATCTCATTGTTGTAGGGTAAAAGACCAAGTAAATGAAATGAAAGAAATGGTAGATGTTCGAAAAGCAACTTATTGCTATGTAGTCATTGGAAATGTAGAACAAAGAAAAACTGTGAGTTTTTAGAAAGCACTGGACATACAAATTCATTCCAAAGGTAGCCTTTTTATTATATTTTTCCACCGCTTTGTGCATCTAGCATGATTAATTAAGTGTGTCATTATTATGGAGAATTTCACCTCTCCAAATATTTTACAATGTATCTTGTATACTATTCGCGAATTTAATGTCGTGAAGAACACACTTTATGAAGATTGAGGTGATTGCATTGAAGACTTCATGGTTTGCTATTTGAAAGGGGGTATCATTGATATTTGGCTCCTTGGGAAAAGCCTTCAACCACAAATGGATCGGTAATAGAATAGCACACCCTTACAATGAAGAGGATACACAACAAGACATTGGGCTCACCTTGCCGCCAAACATGATCCAAATTACACCTCCACTCTCATCATCACACTTGACAAGAACTGGTACTGTCACCCCCTAGATTTTATTTTTTATTTATTTTTTACTTTATGTAGTTAAATGCCTCTTTTATTTGACCACAGTCTTGCAAGACCGTGGTCATAGGATATGGGTTCCATAAGGAACCCATATCTTTATCATATCTCCTCCCACCTCAAGATCCATGAGGTGGGAGGTGATTACCAAGAAATCCTTCCCTCATAGAAAGAGGCTTCCCAAGAAGGAAGCGTCCTTCCAACTTTTCCACATGGGAGAGTATAAAGAGGGGTGCCCTTGCACTCCCTCTGGATCTCTCACATCTCTCTTCTACTTCTCCATTTCCTTCTCCTTTTCCTTCTTATTTCTCTCTATGTTTCTTAGCCTTTGTAGGCAGCTCGTGTGTTGAGCAATTTTTGTCTCATATTTCTTTCTATATAGTTTATTACTTTGGAGGCTTACAACTTTTTCTCATGTATTGTGCTGTCCACTTTTTCTTTTGTTGCAATTTGAATTATTCTATTACTGTTTCATTATAACTTAAAATATTAATTTTTGGATTATAGTACCAAAACTTTAACCAACACTGAGGCCCATTTCCGGACTCTCATATCATTGCACTATTTAATGCAGACTCAGTACCATACAAAGAGCCTTCTATTCCACTTGAGCTTGAAAAACCTCGACTCGAACCTTCTACACTACAAATAATATACATTCATCACCAAAATCAAAACTTTGGCACTTTAGAACAACTTGCTGAACTCACCTCCATAGCAAACACTCTAAACATACACCGACTACACACAAAATTAGCCCCACCTACACCTATACAAACTCCAATAAATCGTAACAAAAAATGATCAAAACTAAACCACACCAACAATACGTTGAACTACCTTGTAACACCTCCACCTCTCCCTAACTACCAAATACTTTCTTCACCAAAATTTAACCCTGCATATAGCTATTATACCGATGGTTCTTTCAAACCACTAGAAGAGATGAGCCCTGGAAATTGGCACAGAGAAAAAGCTTGCTATGAAATATATATAACCCTACTAAAGAAATTAAATTAGCCAAAAGACTTTACGAACTCCAAAATATTATCAGAGCATAAATGATGGCCATCCACAAAGCACTACAAATCATCAAAAACAAAATACACCAATGAACCCACACACATATTCACAGATTGTATTAATGTACTCCGTTTACTAAACACCCAAATAACGCACCCTATCCTCCACAATAGTCACCCCGACCAAACCATAGTAATGTCAATGGTCCAAATGCTACAAAACTCAACTCAAATTACAATCCTACATAATGTCAGAGCCCATGCCAATCTTGATGGAAACAAACAAGCAGATAAATTAGCAAAAGAAGAGAGAAAAAATTCACAAAAAAAATCCCCAAGACTCATACAAACATGCCCATGCTAAAGAAGATACCGTAGAGAAAGGCCAAGTTAAATTCTTTGACAAATATCTCAAAAAACAAGACCTCCACAATGATCTTGATAACATTACAGAAAATTTCCCTAACATAGAAAAATGGACAAGCAACAATAATATAGATAACAAACTCTCTACAAATTTCTGGAAAAACCCTAACATTTTTGACTCGCAAATAACATGTGTGAGTAAAAAATTTTGTTTTGAATCTTTTTTCAATTTGACAGTGTGAAGGGAGTTGATTTCCTAAGTACTTTGAAGTTTTTTTGAGGAAGAACATGTTTAAGCTTTTGTAATTAGAAAAGAGATTTTAGTAAACTTCTAGCCGCCATCCTTTAGAATCTGATATGAGTAGACATGACGGTTGTATGTTTTGGAATCTAGATATGAAAATTTGTCAAAGCAACTTTGAGAACATAAGTAAAGTTGGAAAGAGAAGAAAACACCACAACACACTAGAAATTAGAACATTCTGAGTGTATATGTCACTGGAGAGAGCTTGAGTGAATAGTTTGATCAAAGTGTAGAAATGTTATGGATTCTGATTCATGTTCGATTCAAGTTGATGTTGACCTGTTGTGATTACTAAAAGAAATATATTATTTCAATCCAACAGTAGTGGTTTCAAGCTTGTGTTCAATAGAATATAGTGTGTCTCCAGTTTGTTCATTTGTTATTACAAGGTACAGCTTGCAATTTAGTTATGGTCTGCATCAGAATAAGTCATGTTGAGTCAAATTGACATAGTTGCAAAGGACTGTTTTCAACCATCATGCATACATCCAGATATGTGGAGGTGAAGTAACAGTCAAATGGACATGGAATGTGCCACAGAGCTGTATCAGTCGAAGGGAGTCTTATATCTAACTAAAAAACAGTATCCCTGGTGTAGGGAAAAGTGAGTGAGCAATGGTAGTTGTCTATTTGACGTACTAGATTGAGAACCATTGTTCTATGTCTTGGAAAGGAGGGTAAATTGTGCACAATAAATCAACCGGTTAATAAAATTAATTTATCTATTATTAATAGAAATATGATGGTTTCATGGATGAGTGGTACTTGTTGAGAAATTGTGATGTGATTTTGAGATAGAAAATCATGGGGGTGAGCATATTTCTTCTGTGAATTATGGCATACATTTATTAATAAAACCTGCAAGTTAGTTTAGATACCTGATTCATTTGAAATTCTTTTATAAGAGGTTTTGGGTAAATATAAATTAAATATAATGTGATGACAATAATTTAGATGGATTATGAATTGTTGAAGATTAGGAGTATAAAGTGAGAGATGTGTAAGGTTTGGGATGGGTCAACTTACAAAACACCCAAGATTCATCCAAAGCTAGGTTTGTTCTAGGGGATGATCCGGCGTCCAATCTTAAGGTAGTTGTCTCTAATTCCTATAATAAAAGTGTCATTTGTTGTTTGCTTTAAGGTTTTTGAAGGTAAAAGTATGTTTAGAGTCTAACACCATATTCGTTATATTGGGAAATTTCCATGATTATGAAGATATATGGTCGTTGAAGTATCAATAAATATAGACATTTGAAGGTGCAAAGCATAAAAACAATGTATCATGAATACTATATTTCATACCATGGATGGACCAAAATAGCTGATTGTCCAAAAAAGTGGTAACGGTAAAAGAAGCATATACCATTAATCCAAGCTTTATTCAAAACTTCATGAAAGAAAGTCACACACAACACTCATTTACCCCGAGGCAAAACACAATCGCCCTATCACTAATCAAACAGTCTAGGGAGTCCCTCCATAAGCCTCTATACGCGTCTTCAAAAAAGCCCTCTGACGTTGCCTAGTCCATGTTGCGCCATTCTCTTGCATTAATGGACTCTCAAGAAGACGCTGCAAACCCCGCCTACGCACCTCGTCCGTGTTTGATTTGGGCAGCGAGTGACGGCGGGAAGGAGCGGAAGGAGAGCATTTGATTCCAGCAGCATTTCTTGAGAGAATACGGGGGCGAAGACATTTACCAGATCGAACCTGCACAATAGGCGCCACAAACAATCCAAACAAATACACTTTTAGGTCTAATACACCTATACGGCACACATGAAAACTATATCATCAAGATCCATCCTAGTGCACTTTAGGTCGTATGGAGCTAAGATGCAGAAGGAAAAATTCACAGAGCACATTTAACATCCAATGAACAAAAACAGGCACAAATGAAACAAAACTACAAGAGTGCAAGGTACCTCAACAACAAACCAAGACTCCCTAGGCAAGAACGACTCAATAGTGCAATAACTTGGAGGTCAACATAACACGCACCGTGAGCGAGCATTGGTAAGTGGCATCCCTTAAACCGTCATAGAGAATACGTTTTGCCGGAGTATAATTATCCAGGTTTAAACGCGGAGACCCCGGAACTGAACGTGGCCATTGCGGCGAAGGTGAGTTGTTCCTTTCATGAATTGGCTCCCATGCAATAGGACTTTCAACAACTCCGTCGTCCACCGCCATGGTCGAATAATCCATGGTTGACTGCACGGTTGCAGCAGAGTGCAACAAAAGCCCTTTACTCCGAAGGGAAAGGGCGAACTCCTCTGGGCCCAACAAGGAATCCACGGACGCCCGACAATCACAGCCCTGTAGAAATTTCAACAAAAGTGACACTCACATACCTCAGAAACAATAGATGAAAACTCCAATCATTAGAAAGAGGACAACATTCCCTCAGTAGTAGGTATCCAATCCGCGCAACAAACACAGTGGAGAAACATCTCCATTTGTATTATCAAAAAATATATACAAAAGACAGTCCAACAAAATTTACAAAATGGAGCTGCAGTCAATCGAAACAGTTTAGCTCTATTCGACCTAAAGTGTATTAAGGATCTAAGCGTTTCCAACTACATTAGGAACGGAGATTCTGATAGGCTAGAATTGCGTTACAGATACTCGCAGACTGACCACACGTCTTCTGATCATTATAGAACATCTCCCGGCCGGAGGGATGTTCAGCACGGTAGTGCGCTAGGCCACCCGAAAACTGATGAAGGTCAGAGAGATATGGCAGCAATTCCTCCAGCAGTACATAATCATCTCTCGCGCCATCATGGTTGTGCGACCATGACGGAAGAAGAAGGACGTTCTCCGGCAAATTGAGCACATGCTTAATCGGGCTATCGTCAATGACAAGCGTATTTGCCGGAGTATACTCACGGCCCAACCTATTGAAGAGATGGTTCGATAACGTCTTCAAGAAGATGTCCTTTTGAGTGCCAAATTCCTTCATGTAGATTGTTTTGCTACCGACTCTACGCTCGGGAACCCTATTGCAACTCTCCTGACCAAAGATCCTGAGAGGATACGCAGAACTATGCTGAAAAAGATATTGACATATCTCACGTGTTGTAGATTCCATCATTGAACTCCAGATTGTGATGGTTGCAATCTTAGACAACTTCGTAAGGAATTCAGCACAACCAGGGCGCACCCGAACTAGCTTAGGGCCTACTTCGGCCGGCAGCGAAGCGGAGTGAATGGACGGGGTAGAGTTCCTGGATCCCTTGGCCTGCCACGATGGCTTACACGTGCATAGAATCCCATTTAGGTCCAGCCCAACATTCAACCACCTGCCCTTGGAATCTGAAAAGACTATAGGTATTTCTTCTAAATTACTGGCACCACTTATTGATGCCTCGCAGACCTGGTTCGGAAACGCCAGGAGAACGAACAATATTACTAAAGATTCATTAACAACGACAAGTCAACATAATGTAGAATGAAGAGAATAGACAGGGGGAAGCGACACGGGGAAGCGCAGAGTGAGAATAGTGTTAGAAGAGCACCTCGAGAACTTCATCGTCTTCGAGCAATTCGTTTCGGACCCCCATCGATTCCAACGAAACTTGCATGGTGTGAAGGGGTTCCGAGTGCTCCAGAACCATTTGAGGGCACGGTTCCACGACAAGAAGAGGGGGCTCCGGGACAGGAGAATCATGATTGATCTCGTCTACGAGCACGGCCGAAGCTTGGACGACATCCTCTACGACTGGGACTGCGGTTTGGACGACCTCATCTACGACTGGTTGAGCAATCGCGTCATCACCAAAACTTAGATCTGAAAAAATTCAACAACTTCAACCCATGAGCAGATGCGCACATTGGACACTGATACAAGTCAGAGTCGTCAGATGTCAAGCAGTTTAGCTCGAGTCGAGTTGAAGTGATCACTGAGCACTGTAATATTAACAAAAAATACTGGAGTACAAAATTGGACATTTACAAAATGTTCTGCCTCTATACACTTGCAACTACGTAACACTAACCTGACGATGAGTTGGGGACATCAACAATAGATATGTCCCAAGCGGGCGACTTCGGAGGGGAAGAGGGGCGGGTCAACGGGGATGGGGGAACAAGAAGCGATTGACCCCCGATGGAGACGGGGGAGGAACCCGCCGGAGACGGCAGCAGCGAACCGCGAGGCAGACTCCCAGTCCCTTCTTCAACTGAGATGGGAGGCTGAGGGATCGTAAAATTCACTACGGGTGGTGTCGTGGTAACAGGAGGCAAAGAAGCGGTCATGAATCTCTGCATCATGAGCATCATATCGGCATGCCTCTGATCTTGGTCCCTCTTCATCTCCTCGTCACGCCTCCGCTGCAGATCCCTGAGCTCCTCGTCACGCTCCGCCAGCCGCTGCTCCATCAACCTCATCCGGGTGGCCTCCTCTTCAAGCTTCTTCTCGAGGGCGATAAACTTGATGTCGTCCTGAGCACTGCTCGCCGTTGCCAACGGAGAGCGTCCGGTCGCGCCGGCAACTTTCCTCTTCTTGGCTGCGGGCCGAGCGGATGACCCACCCAAGGTCGGAGCGGAATGTGGCCTCTCGGAGATATCAAGCGATTCCAACTCCAGGAAATCGAGCCGCTGCCGCGAGGTACCCATTGTCTCTCCCGCTTCAAACTGAGAGCCACTATGAAGCTCCGGCGGAGTGGCGGTTTCCAAATCGTCATGGGAATCGGCATCAAGTGTGGCCGTACAGGTGCTCGGGCACACACCCAGGGGGGCTCGGGACCACATCCTCTTCCTCTTCCTCATCGACGAGATCAATAACCGCTTTCTTGTTCCCCTTTGCAACGGCCTCTCCAAGCTCGGGGAAGATCTCCGCGTTGACGTGATATGAAGCAACATTGAAATCAGCCCGATCCAACGTCAACGCTACCTCCAGGGCGTTGTCGGGGTCTTGCTCATCGGTGTCGTGGAATATGCAGAATGCTCCCAGATCCAACATCTGCACACCAATGGATTGAACAAGTTACACTTTAGGTCGAATCGAGCTAAAGTGAGCACAAAAGAACACTTATACGAAAACGCAGCTATTAAAACTTGAAAGGATTTGATGACGATTGATGACTGCTAGAAAACCATATAAGTATAAGCCGACACTTAAGCTCGGCTCGAGCTAAAGTGCCACGCTATAAAATCGTGGACGACCTCTCTGAAACAATACATGCGCAATCAGAGAAGGAATCAACAGTTTAGCTCGAGTCGAGCTAAACTGCAAGGATACTTAGCACACTTGCAGTCAGTAATTTAGTCCCGCCAAACAGCTGGACAACAGACTCCCCCCTCTTGCAGAACAGCTCCAGAACCTTGATGAAGAACTCCATCCTCAGCTCGTTCATGTTCATCGAATACGCCAGCTCGTTGTACTTGCGCAGCTTGGTGTGCAACACATGCTCCGGAGCTGCGTAGGTCTTCTTCACGGCCGGGATCTGCGTAAGCTCCAACTTGAAGAGAAAAAGGAGGCGAACCGGGTCGAGAGCGTTGTTGGTCTTCGGTGCAAATCCCCCCAAGCGCTCGTTCTCGGAGGGAAGATACTTCGACTGCAGCACATCATATGCATGGCACAACGACAGGCCCTCAGCAAACGCTGTCACTTGAAGGTGTGACTACTCGTCGCCGTAAATAAAGAGCCACGTTGGAAGACCGGTGAGGGCTGCCCTTTCGATGCGAACATTGTCATGAACTCGTCGAAGAAGGGCTTCTCCAATGACGACGTTGCCTTCCCTGCGAAACCAGTGATATTACGGAAGTCGATGATGCCAAGCTTCACGTTGCAACCCATGTTACGCCACGAATCTGAGGGCCATCCTCCGAGCGAGTTGGTTGCCGCCTTGTATGGACAAAAGTGCAAGGCCCCCAAAGGTGCAACGAACCGTGACCGCACATCGATGAAGACTCTGAAGAACTCCTTCGCATACGGAGAGAGATCTTCACATTTGTAGTTGCGAAACTGCGTCTGCCTCGATTTTGCATAGTACGAATCCGGTGGACCCCAATCCAAGAAGGCACACTTTGAGGCCTTGCTGACGTTGTAGTTCGTCTTGAACTTTCGCGAGTTGGAACGACTGTACGCTCCAGTGCTGTTGAAGAAGGCGAGCTCCGGCATGATCAACTGAAGCTCCATCCAAGCGACCTCCTTCCTCTTCCTTCGATCAACCCGGTCCCGGGCGCTGTAACAATCCTCCAGCACTGATTGCGGCTGCTTCACAACCACCTTAGGATAAGGTAGTTTTCGCGATGGTCCTGACCGATTGAGTATATGCTTACACAGTGTTGCGTGATCAGCCTCGGTCATGTTGCCGAAGAACTTGAAGAACTCGCGCGTCAAAACCCCATCTTTCTCAGGCACTCAGGACTTGGCGTCCTTAAACTTTGACAAGGGCGACGTTGTTGAATCGACGTTGATAAGGTCGCCTTGTGCCGCAGAAGAGATGACGTCCGATCAGAGCTTGAAGATCTCATCACACGAGGTGATAATCTTCACCTCGTTTGTAATCGAGAGCTCCTTTGCCTTTCCGGCTTTCTTGAGCGTTGCCTGGCTTTTCGCAACGTTGATCATTGCGAAGCGCTCACAAACCGCATTTAGAAATGGCTGTGCAGAACATTGGCAGGGTTGCTTTAGTGTACAATCACAGTAGAAAATAAACGTGGCCAGTAGGTCCAAGAAACTCAAGTTAGCTCGAGTCGAGCTAACTTGCAACCGGAGAGTATACACTATATGTGATTGAATCTATGTACACAACTATACTAAAAAAGTGCAAACACACAAGTTAGCTCGAGTCGAGTGTAAGCCCAAAAATAGACCCCCTAAGAGAATCAATTTTTAAACCCACAAGGTCCTATTCTTACACCACTTAAACCATTCCTTATGCTTAACCATACATTCTACCTTTACTGGATTTGGATCTTGGCGTATCCATTTATATATTTAGGAAGTAATAGTACTACTATCTTAACCCAGTTAAGTGAACTCGATTAACCCTCCCTTGGAATTTTAATCACTTAGCTCTGGATAACTTAAATAGGTGTGAACAGTTAACTAATGAATTGTTATCTAATTATTATGGCTATTAGTTATTATGAGTATTATTACTTATTATTTATTTATTCATTTATTTTAATTTTTTGTTGTTTTATTATTTATTTATTTATTTATTTTTATTTTATTATATATATATATATATTTTTTGTTTAGGTCGGCTGATCAGGCCTGATCCAGATCCTGTTTTGAGCAACAACTTTAGCCACCTTTATCTTTTGATTCGGGACTCCGAATCCAAAAAAATTTCCTCTTAACCTAATCCGCAGCTCAATTCCAACTTGAATAAACCACTAAATACCTCATTCAAGACTAACACCGACCTCAACCAGCAGTGGCAGTAGACAGTCCCTGTGAATTCCAGTTTCCCCTCTTTTTGTTTTAAACAGCTTAACTTCCCAAGATTAAATCCGAATTGAGCGTTTTCAACTTCTAGTCTCATCCATTCTTCGTGTTCTTGACGATAGACTCATTAGAAGATTCAACCGGACCTTGAAAACTGCCTCATATAGGCGGCAGCGGTGACCTACAGCCACAACAAGCATTCACGACTCCCTCACGAGTCCACGCATCATTCAAGTGGAAACGCCATTCATCAACTTCCCAACGGTTCCAACGAGCACCAACTTACAAGCATTCCCTAAACTATTTAGCAAAAAAAAAGAAGATGAAATAAAATTTGGCTCAACTTACACGAGCCAGCCACTCTCACTTAAGTGTGCTCCAGCATTCTTGCATCGACCAGCGAGCAATCATTACTAAGTTCCAAAACCCTAAAGTCAAAAAAAATCCTCAAGCGCTTCCGCGCACGTTTAGAGATCCCACAAATTCAATCAACACACAGGAAGAACTGCTACGACTGCATGCATGTGAGAATTTAAGGAAGATAGCTTCACCCAAGAAATACTCCCTGGTCCAATCGCTGCAGCCTCTTCTCGCTCACCTTCGACTCCAGCACTTCACTTCCAGCTCAACGATCTCTTCCACAGCGCCTTCTAGATCGTGAACACCTTCGCGCAGCTCTTCTCCACATCCGCGCCTCACTTCCAACTCACGCGGGTCGGAACACACGCGCACTCTTCCCGCCTGGATCCTCCAGCTCGCCTCTCCTTCCGGCAACCACCATGCACCCTACTGCGCATGTCTATAGACACGCGCGATTTCCGATGCCATCCTCCTGCTCACACTTCCTCACACAGGTGAGAAAGAAGAAAAAAAAAAAAAAACAACAAGAAAAGAAAAAAAAACGTAGCTCCAGCCTTCAACTCCCAGCTCCGCCGCTCACAGGAACTCCTCTCGCTGGCCGATCTCCAGCTCGCACACACAGAGGTGCACACCTCTTCCGCCTGGTCTCCAGCCCCCGAATCCTCACGTCGATCGCGGCACCTGGAGCCTCTCGCTCGTTGCACACAGGAGCCGGAGCTCGCGCACCGATCCCAGCTCACACGGAAGAAGAGGAGAGACCTCCCAAAACCCAAGAGCTTCAGCTCTCCTCGCTCGATCTCGCCGGAACCTCCACCTCGTTGCACCCTCACAGGTGCTCTCGCACACAGGTGCCTCACGCCCGCACTCGCGGCGCACCCACACCCAACCCAAAAAAAAAAAACCAACAACACACGAGAGCTCCAGCTCTCGATCCTCTCGCTCACAGGAGCTCCTCTCCCACTCCCTCAGTTCGCGGTGCCCACACCCACACCCGATTCAGCTCTCCTCGCGCCCAGGGCGCACCTCTCCAAACAGCTCTTTTCCAAAAAAAAACAGAGAGCCCAGCTTCCGCGCACACACAGGTGCCTCACGCCCGCACACTCGCGGCACACCCACACCCAATTCAGCTCTCCTCGCGCCCCGATTCCCGGTGCTCACGAGGAGAAAAAAAAGAAGCAGACCCCCACAAAAAAGAGAGCTCCAGCGCTCTTCGCTAGGCATTTTGCCTGGCTGTGTTCTTTTTCTTTTTTTTTTCTTTCTTTTTTCCTTTTTTTTTCTTTTTCTTTTGATCTTTTAAAGACTATTACACTAGATCTACTACTATCTACTGATGATTTGCAATTTACTTATAACTTCAAAAACTAACCACACAGCTGGACTCCCAGCACCCTAATTAGTCTACCTAAATTTTCCTAGCATTTTTGGAGTTCTTTAAGTATTTTTCCCGAGTGGTCAACCCGTCGATCAACTAGTCAACCCCTAGAATAAAATAGCAATTCAACTCGGAAAATTCTAGAAATTTTACCACTACTTCTACCTGCTGGGAGACACTCTTCCAATTTTTTCCCATATTTTTTACCCATTTCTCAATTTTTGGTCATTTTCCAAGGACTTCCTTCCCATTTTTTATCTTTCTCTTCATGTCCATTCCACTTCCACTACACTTTTAAGTATATTAGTAGGGAGGAGGAAAAGATAGGGAACTTAGTGTCCCATCATGGCATTAGGCCTATTAATCTAGGACTTTGACTCTAATAGGTGGATTGACCACCAATTTAGCTAAAATTTAGTTAATACTATCAAGAAAACTCGAAAAAATGAAGAAAAAAGAGTGAGGGCCCACTTTGGCCACTCACATCGAGCTAAAGTGCATGACCTTGGTTAGGATTAATTACCTCAAACTTCTTGTCATTGGCAATCTCCACTGCCGTTCTCCGACCTGACCTATGGGACTCGCGAATGCCTGCGGCGGAGTGCTTCGGCATTGGTCTTCCAGCTTAGATCCACAACGCCCGAGAGCCAAGGATATTTGTTGCCCACGTCGGCTTGAATTGGACCAAGTGATTTACGCAATTATAATACGCGGAAATCTTCCTCAGTTTCTCAAGGTCCTCCGTCCAGACAATGTAACACTGCCATGTTCGAAAGTGCCTTGTCATAACCTCCGGGACGTTGCCGTTTATCATCGACTTTGATGCAGCAATGCTGTGCTGGCTGTTGATGATGCAGAAGTCGCAGTCGCTGAGCTCTGCAACCGTCGTTGGCATATGATCGAGCTTGGGCATGACGCAGAGAGTCTGCTTCTGCGTCTTGTCCGGCATTTCGAGGTAATAATGCTTCAACTCCTCCATACCGCGAGGTTCGAATGCACGGATCGTCCACTCCGGCGGTGCATTATGCAGCCTCATTACGTCAAGCTCGATCTTCATCTCTGTCTCCTTGGAAGAAGCAGCTCTGACACTCCGTCCAAAATTTCTGGTAAATCTGTTGGACGTTGGTGTAGTCGATTACCTCTCCGAACCCGAGCGCCGAAGGGAGCTCTGATAGAGCAGAGGCCATCGAATTGGCCAACTCCTCCTCTGAAACGAGTTTCGTCTTCTTCCTAGAAGAGGTCTCCGGCTTCTTGGCAGCTGAGCGCTTCTTGACGGGAGAAGCGGACAGCATGTTCCGCAAGGTGCTTCGACTTGTTCTTGCACTTGGAGTTCTAACCGGTACCGACGCTTGACTCATATTCTCGCTATTGGTTACGGCCCCAGATAATACCGAAAGTTCTATTGGGCACCTCGCCGCGATTAGTTTTGCCTGCTCAAGAGCGGCAAAGATACTCATTCTCGAAAGAATGACGCGGAGTTTATTTGCTACAGCCTTCGCTTTCAGCGGCTAACCACTACTAGTCTCCCATTTCTTTTGTGAGATTTCGTGGTCAACCTGAGCCACTATATCATTAAATTGTGACCCCCTAAGAGAACTGACTAAATCGTAGATACAGAATGGAGACGAAGTATTGTTCACTACAATAGTGAACAAATAAGGATCAACAGACTCAGTGGTTGTTTCACACGACAATTTCACTAGATCCTTATCTTCGTGGACTACATCAGTAATTTTGGTCTTGAAGTCGGTGTGCTGGGGTTCACTGATATCACCAGCGAAGGTCTGACCAAACACTAGATTCTCTGTGTAGGGGGCCCACAGCAGCGTCCACTTCAGTGTCATTGTTGGGTCTTTGAGCTCCCAGCAATCCGAGTGGTTGTTGTCGTCTCCATCGTCATCATCAATGTCGACGGGCTTCGGCTGGAAGAAGTGCTGCAGCTGAGTCACCATCCTGTCCCTATCAGATCTGCACACACACAAAACCAAGCACAAATATTTGATTGCTAAATTGATCATCCAATAAGGACGGAGAGGTTACACTTTAGCTCGACTCCAGCTAAAGTGTATCTGAACGCAAAGTATTTATTTAACACTCTGCATTATAGTATAGTCATTTCTAATATTTTCCTCAACCCATGCAATCAATTCATGACAACTTCTTGTTCAACTCCCGAAACTGTGAAAAAGCTTACGAACCGATTCAATCACTCACGAAGCTCTCTGTATGAGGTTCTCAAGTGGTTGGAGCGGGACTTAAGCTCATGCACAATTTCTGAGAGGTGAACGAGAACTAGTCATGAGTTGGGTCATCGATATCATCGGTAACCTCTACTTCTGGAATGTTTTTAGGAATGAAAGTGGTGATGTTTAGGTTGTGGGTAATTTCATCTGTTTTACACTTTAGCTCGATTCGAGGTAAAGCGTCTTGGATTTGATAATTAGATTGATGATTATTTTGATAGGCAGAGTTATTGAGTTGTGAAATTGATCTAATGCATCTTTGTCCGCACTTTAGCTCGACTCGAGCTAAAGTGTAGCCAACAGCGTGTAATTTAGGCCGCACTTTAGCTCGTGTCGAGCTAAAGTGCCAACAAAGATGCACTGGTCCTGTACAGTTTAGCTATTGTTGAGCAAAAGTGTACCGGTCTAATGCATCTTTGTCCGCACTTTAGCTCGAGTCGAGCTAAAGTGTAGCCAAGAGTGTGTAATTAAAACCGCAATTTAGCTCGAGTCGAGCTAAAGTGCCAACAGAGATGCATTGGTCCTGTATAGTTTAGCTTCTGTTGAGCAAAATTGCACTGGTCTAATGCATCTTTGTCCCCACTTTAGCTCGAGTCGAGCTAAAGTGTAGCCAACAGTGTGTAATTAAAACCGCAATTTAGCTCGAGTCGAGCTAAAGTGCCAACAGAGATGCATTGGTCCTGTACAGTTTAGCTTCTGTTGAGCAGAATTGCACTGGTCTAATGCATCTTTGTCCGCACTTTAGCTCGAGTCGAGCTAAAGTGTAGCCAACAGTGTGTAATTTAAGCCGCACTTTAGCTCGAGTCGAGCTTAAGTGTAGCCAAGAGTGTGCTATTTTGGCTCCACTTTAGCTCGACTCAAGCTAAAATGTGTTGATTGAAATGATTATGTATTACAGTTTCTGCAGGTTTGTGTTTTGTAAAATGATATTCTAGGCGTAGGGTGTAGGGCTCCTGGGTTAGAGTATGGATTTTACCTTTCAGCCATTGATTTGGAACTCTAATCCCAGACAAACTCTGTTGGAACTAGACGTCCTGCAAGATCAATATCAAACAATCAATCAACCAATCAATTAAACAACCAATCACTCTATCCCAAAACCAATAAACAACAACATGCACACAGAAAATACAACCACAAAGAAGCAATCACAATGCAGAACCACAGAAAAACCTAAACATAAAGCAATACATTGAACATTTATCACATTGAACGTTTCAACACATCCAACAATGAATACATTCAACATTCTACACTTCGAAATCAGCACATTCAACACAAACCAGCACATTCAAAGCAACACATTGAAACTAATTTTCATTTTAAAAAACGAACTAGCATCACCACTACGACAGAACATAACACGAATTCCACAAAACAACAATCAACACACGCACTTCTAATACAAACAGAAACTAAGAGCAATAAAATACAACAAATGCCTGAAGGAAAAAAAAATCCATACAATCACAGCAAACACCACCAAACACCATAATTTCAGCTAACATAAAACCAGAAAACACGAAACATCAAACATAATTCACCAAAGCAGAAAAACCATGAAACAATTGTACAAGAACGCGATCTGTACACATACCTTTAAGTGTCGAAAGTCTTCTTCAGCTTCTTGTTCCTCCTCCTTGTTCGAAAATCACGTTAATCCTTCACAGCTTCACGCGTTTCAATCTCTACGTGCTTGAAACCTCACCTAATTCAAACCCTCACTTCTTGCAAATCCTATTAGCAGAAAACCTAAGTCTACACGTTTCCGAGAACGTGCGCAACAAACCCTAACAGAAACTCTATTGACAGTGCTTCTACAAACACGAACTGAGCAATACTCTACATGAACAAACGCACAACACCAGCACGAGCCGAAGACAAACACGAACACGAACACAAAACTAACTTAGACAAGCCACAGACACAAACACGAAGACGAAGGAGAACACGCACACCACAGACACGAAGACGAAGGAGAACACGCACAGGAGCACGGAAAGGAGAGAGAGAGAAAGAGAGCTCGCGGCCCGATTCGAGACCTTGGACGTCTTCAATTCATAACCCTAAGCCGTGAGGACGGCTCCTATGGTCGCGTCGAAACCCTCAGGATACCCTTGGGATACCCTCGGGATTGCCTAGATACCCTCGGGATGCTCCCTCAGATATCAGGCAAATACCCTCGGGTATTCTGGTGGATGCACCAATTTTTTCAGAATTTTTTTTTAAAAATTTACATTTTGATTATTTTTTTAAATTACTTTTCGATTTAAAAAAAAATCAGTTCGATTTCGTACTTTTTGCATATTTTCCATTTCATTTCTAAGAAAAGTTAAACCTTCTCATAATGTCAGTTTTTTACGCGTTTACAATTTCTCTAGTTGTAAGTTTCCAAGACAATTTCTCTAAGCCTTAGACAGTACAAATTTTTAAATTCTGAGGCAACGATCGAGAGTCAAAGAAAATATAATATTTCCAATTTCAAACGTATGATCTCATTTAAGACTTATATATTCAAATACTCTTTATAATACACAAACTTTGATTGCACGGACGTGAACAACTCATGTGTTTAGTGTTGAAAATAGGATTAAAGTGCTTGGTTTTCTTTCATGCTTTGAGTGGATTAGCTGACTTTCACTTGACACAATTTCAATTACTGCATTACAGAAGGTGTAAATTCATTACCGTCGTTATATATAAGTTCGTCCTACACCAGTTCAAATCACAACCAACACCATCCCACTACCATCACGTAATAATAGCTGCTGGGGCCTCAACAACACTCGTTGGGGCCCCCAGCAATAGGTGTTGGGGCCCCAGCAACAGTCGTTGGGGCCCCTAGCAATAGCCATTGGGGCCTCAACAACAGTCGCTGGGGCCCCCAGCAATAGCTGTTGGGGCCCCAACAACAGTCGCTGGGGCCCCCAGAAATAGTTGTTGGGGCCCCATTAACAGTCGCTGGGCCCCCAACAATAGCTGTTGGGGTCTCAACAACAGCTGTTGGGGCTCCTACAACTATGTCTTCATCTTTTTGTCTTTGTCTTCTTGTAGTTGTCTTTTTGTCTTTGAATTTTTGTCTATTACTTTCAATACGAAATTGAACATGCTTTTGCATTTTAATAATTTTGGAAAAAAATTATACTTTTATAATTTCAAACTGATACTTACATTGTAAATTTATGATTACAGCAATTAAAAGTGAAAGCTTGTAGAAGTTAGCTATAAATACTATTTACAAAAGATAAAATTGTTATTGTATAGAGTAAACACATATAATTATTTAAATATATTGAGATATTTATCGTCTTATTCAGAACTATTCTCATCATTTTGTCTTGAATTTCTTTTACATTATTTAGGAATATCTACTGAACATTTAATGTGTAATCATATCATTAGCCAATAACAAATGACTTTGTTATGATTTTTTATAGAATATTTAATGTCTATTTGTATATCTGTAATTTTTATGAACAGTTAAAGAATATTTAAATTTTATTTAATGAATCTTTAGAGTTTTAAAAGTATATTTTATGACAGTTTGATTAATATTTGTATATTTGTATATTTAAGGATTATTTATAGAATATTTAATGTATTGTTAATGAATAGTTAATGAATAGTTAATAAATTTCAAATGTAAAATCAATGTGTATTCGCATATTCAATGAATATTTAATGAATATTTAATGAATATTTATTGAATATGTAATGCACATTGAATGCATTATATGTGATGGATATCTAATGAGTATTTTTTTTGTATTTCTATATTTCCATATTTATTGTATGTTTAAGTTTTTCACTTCTCCAATATTCCTTACTTTTCTCACTTTCGTTCCCGAAAGAATGTTCTTATTTTTCCAATCTTCTACTTGAAATTTCATTTTTCCTTCATATGTATATTATACTTTGTCCAATTTTTGAGATTTTCCTTTTGCTGCATACCTACGTCCTATTATTCCCAAGCTCCTTCTAATTTAGCTCTAGTAGAGCTAAATTGTGCGTGTTTTCTTTATAGTTCACTATACCTAGTGATGGGGCACACGTTAGCACTATTGGAGCTAAAGTGTGTGCACACACTCCTTTTAGTTCATTCCACGTAGTGATGGAGCACTCCTCTGCTAAAAACCAAGCTGATGTATGTGCAATGTGTATTTTCATTTCTTCAAACAATCGTTTTGAACTCCATACTTCTCTTTATGGTTAAGTATTTCACAATGTGAAATAAAATCTTTTGAATTTTAAAAGGATTTTCAAATAATGTAGACCTAAACCTCCAATAGTAATATTAAAAAGCAAAAAAATATGACAATCTCCTAGTCTTCAGTGGATATGAAGTCTAAGTATTTCTGGTACCCTAAATCAATAATATGTGACAATGTGTGAAAATGTATTAATTGGGATATAATCTTATTTGTCACTAGAAAAATAACATGTTTTTCCACAATATCAAACGTTCTAATATTACTTCTATGTATTGAAAATATCACATTCCATAGTGTGTCATACCATAAGGTTATAAAATTGCTCGAAGTGCCCACAATTGAGAAGTTTCTCTTTTGGCTAGCAAAACTTTTATTGAAGACGTTCAATACAAAAAAAAATTACTTCGTAATATGCCTCATGTTTTTCACCATTCTTGTACAAAAATTTGAGAATTTAAAATATAATTTGCGACCACTTGAACGTGCTAAAAACTAATTATTCCTTTATTGCATGTATAAATAAATCCAAAATTACTTACATTATTAACATTAAATTATGCTTGATGCACTAAGTGATACACTTTGTATTAGTTATATTTTATATTTTGATTATCCTTTCTTTTTCATGAGGTCATTTCATTTCTTGTTTAATCTTTTAATATTGTTCCAGTCTCTATGTTTTACAAGCGACAGAGTCTTTAATTTCACGTCAAAACATAAAATAAATTGTGCATAGTCAAGAATTCCTCCATCTTTCATGTCATGCTTAGATTGTCACACCCTAAACTCATGATAGTACAATGTGAAGTCAAGAATAAGATATTTTAATCCAACTATTAGTTTCCGCACATTTTCAGTCTTTGAGTACTTAGTGGATAGTAATCAATTTCAATTCCAAATCCAGACCATGGGGACACTTGGGATTCTTGCGCAAGAATGAACAATCAAAGTTAATTACAAAATAGTAACAATACGCACTTTAAAAAAACCCCAAAGAAATGATGTCCGAAGCATGTTTGAATACATACTTTTTTGCTCCAAATTACACGTGCATATATTACTTGTTTTTTGTTTTTATAATGCTACTCATTTGTAAAGGTCTTTTCTTTCAACTTTATAGATAAGTCCTATTTGGATTGTAATACAAATTCACTCTAATCATTTCAATATGCTCTCTACATTCCCCTATACCTTAGTGGAATTGTCAATATCCGGAATATTCAAAGTATTAGCAAATTGAAATGAAATCATCGGCAAGATAATACCAAAACCAAGGACCTAAACCCTGAACCCTAATCCTGAACCTAAATTCTAAACCCTAAACCCTAACCCTAAACCCTAAACCCTAACCCTAAACACTAACCCTATCCCTGAGCGTTATTCTAACCCTGAATCCCACATATACGTGTAAATAACTTGCATTTTCGAGTATATTCGAGGTATGTACTCTTCCTTATTTTAGTCGACCGGGAAATAGTTCATTAAGTTTCCCGCCAAGATTTCAAATTTTCATTTTTTAAGGGGCCGTGGAAAAGTTTCCTCCCACTAATTCTGAAGTTTCCTCCCCCCAAATATTGAACGGTCGTGTGTGCGTGAGTGACCTCGCCGAACCTCCGCCCACTTTCTTCATTTTTTTCCCTTCTCAGTTTGATTGTTGTGCAACGTTGTTGGGTAGAGGCTTGGAGGTAGTACAACTGTGGGAGGTTGAGGAGGGTTTAGGGTTGCGCACGGTTGAGTTCGGCGCTTGCCCAACGCAACAACGCACCAAAAGTCTACTTCATAAGGTACACATTGATGTATACTTCTTGCATTCTCCGTGCACTCTTGCAATTAGGATGTGACAGTGAAGGTTACTGCACTAGTTCTAGTTGTCACTGTGATTTTGAAGCGTCACTGCACGTATGTCGATGACTAATGCAAGAATTCGGGTGCTAGTACACAGACATGAAGATCCATAGGCTGAAGAGTTTGTCAATATGAAGACCAAAAATGACGCCGAGAATCACGGAAGGACACTTTAGCTCGAATCGAGCTAAAGTGCCATACCATATATTCAATGACAATTTAGCTTGAGTCGAGCTAAACGGTCATTGTAAATAAGATATGACAGTTTAGCTCCAGTCGATCTAAACTGTCGGACTATATTGATAACGACAGTTTAGCTCGAGTCGAGCTAAACTGACGTAGAAATTATGGTATGACAATTTAGCTCGACTCGAGCTAAACTGTAATACCTTATTTACAACGACCGTTTAGCTCGACTCGAGCTAAACTGTCGTTATCAATATAGTCCGACAGTTTAGATCGACTCGAGCTAAACTAACGTAGAAAATATGGTATAACAGTTTAGCTCGAGTCGAGCTAAATTGTCATTGGCACGGGTGCGATTATTTCATAATCGTATTTTGAGTGATAACAAGAAATTGCATTCTTGTCAAATTCCATCCGAGTTTACCTTGAGTCGAGCTAAAATTGCCTTGTACACAATGTCAATTCAAATAAATGCAGGTTGTATTTCAAGCACTAGAAGTTACCTCGATTCGAGCTAAATTTTCCACTTCATAAGCTTTTGCATTGATGTCCATTCCTTCAAGATATTCATCCATACTTTTTAGAAGGATTATCTAACATTTTTCTCATTGGAATGCAGGATGTCTTCCTCTGAGGACGACAATGTTCATGTTGACGCTCCCGTTAATCCAGACCTTCCTGACTTTGATGTTATTCCTCGCCGTCTGTGGGCCGGGATGACTGTATCGCTTCACAATGGTTCGGGTGTTCGCATTGCCGAGGGGTTGGTTCGCAATGTCCGGTCCAGTGCACTTCTAGGTTCCTCTGGTCCTCTTGGGGATTCCAATGTTGTAGTACAGGTGTCCAGTACTTTTGTTCTGGAGGAAGCTCCTGATGAATGGAGGTACTCGTTTAAGTCCTTGCCAATTCAACAAGTCTTCCTAAACAGTGTGAGTCTCTTCCATCATTGCCTTAGGGACGTTTACAATGTCTGGTTGGTTGAGCGTAACAGACCTGTAGGTGGGAGCTCCCGTTCGTACGACAATTCCTCAAGGAATACACGTCCAATAGTGTCCAGGAATTCTGAGTTCCTCATGACCCCTCATTCCATTAACACAGTTGCGAGTAATAGTTGTTGCATTTAAAACTGTGTTCAACACTACCCTAGAGATAAAATAAAAGTCCTCCGTACGCGCTTGTACAGTGAGACCATCGTGCAGTTCAGGAATCAGATCAAACTCGACGTTCACAGGCAGTTTCATAGAAACGCTGCGGGTAGGAAGGTTGTGACCCTAGAGGGTGTGGACGTTTATGCTCATGCCTGGATAAAAATCATGGATGTAAGTTCGAGTACTTTCTATCGGAATGCGAAGGATGCTGCCGCTGGTCATGCGGCTCAACACCACGGGAATACCGGTTTGCGTAAGCCTAGAGGTCATACAGTTGTGGCTACTGCCGCTCTTGGAGCCATCCTCGATAGACATGCGGACCACATGCCTCACAAGTCTCGTGTTCTCCCATCTGGGGAGAAGGCTGTGGCAAAGGTCTTACCTGCAAGTTTAAGTGGAAGGATCAAATACCGCTTTTTGATGATCATCTCGCTGATTGTGGATTGCCGCCAATCTCAACCTCAAGCTTGAGTAAGATTCGGCGAGTGAGCTTCCCTGAGTACTATTGTCGTAGATTGCAGAGTCAGTATTCCTCCGGAATGCACTCAATCGTCACTAAGTGCTTCCAAAGTAAACCACTCCGGTTTTGTTCCCACAGAGATCTAGTTATCCTTTCAAATTACCCCAAAATCACTAGTCTATTAATCACCTAGGTTAGTCAATCTAGTCAGTGATAGTCCGGATCCTTCCGGATTCCAAAACCCAAGCAAAACTTTCCGGATCTAGTTTCCGGAAGGTTTCACAGTTATTTCCGGAAATGATTTCCGGAAATGTGGAGGGTAGTTTGATTTACCTCTGTTCCTCCTCAGAGCGGCTTCCGGAAGGTTTAAACGAGTGACCGGAAGTCCACTGATCCTATTTTGTGTAAGTGGCCGGATTTCCCACTGCCTTGTAACTTTAAGTGGCTAGACACCCACTGCCCCGGAGTTTATAGTGACCGGACAATCACTCTTCTTCTAATCTACTAACCTGTGATAGGGTGTTGGTCCTAGACGTAACTCTCAGGACATCCGGAAGGCCTTCCGGATGCGGTCACACAAAGGTACGGCCGGACTACAACGACGTTCCGATAGTAATTTTGTAGCCCTACGAAGATAGGGATATAGTTCTACTGGGGAGGACTCCTTCTAGACTCACATAGCCTATCGTGGGGGATAAACTCCGGTTTTGGATCGAAATCCGGGTTCACACGGACTGTTCCGTGCCCTAGAGACTACCAGGAACACCTCTGCAATATATCTCTTCCCCTCCTGGTTCTTCCGGACTCTAAAGGTGACCAGGAACACCTCTGCAACCTCCTCCAGTTATTCCGGACACTCCCCTGTTGAATATCCAAGTCGGTTCACTCCTTAGCACAACAACACATCCTTCTCTTCGAAGAAACTTGCACAAAACGTACTACCGCAACGGACCTTGAACCTCACACGTAAAATAACTCTCTTCACAAATACTAGGTAGCAAATCCAGAACAGCTCTGAAATATATTCAACGTAGAGGAAAATAAACAAGGCCATGAGTTTCTACAACCCATCTACTAAGTACAAGAATCGTTCCTAAATTGAGGCTTATCCTGTCTGCAAGAAATCCGGAGGATCTTATCCCGAAAAATCCGGAAAAGTGAATCTCAGATCCTATTTTCCCGGATCCGGATTCTGGACATCCGAAAAGTACGCAAAATTCCGGGAAGGTTCCAAGTTTCCGGAAGGCTTAGTTTCCGGATTGAGTAGCCGGGTGCAACTTTGGGCCCCATCATTAATCGCTACCTAATTCTGATCCCTAAGCTACTACTACTCCTAAATCTAACCTACCTAAGGGGGTGATCCAACGTTCTTGAATCTTCGACTGGTACGTCTCGTAGATGCCTCTGCCTTCGTCTTGCCTGTCCTCCTCCGCTGGGGAGTAGAAGATGCCGGAAGGTCTTGTGATCCGGCTCCGGAAGTTGGAGGCTGTGATGTTGCCGATGGAGGGGGTTCGGAGGTGGAATCCACCACAATGGTCTCCGGAGCTTCAGCAAAGCCTTGGAATTCGGCTCCGGGACTAGGAAGATCCATCGCCAAACTCCTAACGAGTGGTGGAGTGGACTTCCGGCGACCTGATGAGGGAGGAGTAGGTGCAGGCCGGATGGGAGAAGGGGTTTCGCCCTGACTTACCTCCGGTAGTAACTCCGTCCAGTGCCTTCCAGCACCAGGGCTTGGGTTGCCGGGAGGACTGCCGGTCATGGGTGCAGCAGGCTCCGCCGGAGTTGGGATATCCGTCTGCTTCCCGGAAACCTCCGGGTGTACGCTTGAAGGTCCGGGTTCGTCCGGAGACGTCCGGATACGGACCCGAACTGCAATGTCCTATGGTGCTTGAGTGCTCCGGTTATCCGGTCCCTAAGTGGGCAGGTTGGCCAGCAGTTCCTACATCCGAGTCCATGTCTTCTCCATCTTCTTGCCGTGGTCGTGCAAGAACCGTATGATCTGGATCCGGTTCAGTCTTCCTTCCTTCTCTAGCTGATCTGTGAAGAGAAGACTCTGGTTGACCGTGTCAACCGGAAAGGCTAAAGCGGCGCGTACCTCCGTCAAGGCCTGTGCGGAAGCGTCTGCTCGATCTTCCGCTTCCTTCAGCTTCTTTCGGGACTCTGTCAACGCCGTAAACGTTTCGTCGCACGTGGCAGCAAACTTGTCTCGACTTCGGATGATGGCAGCCTGCTGGATCTCTAAGGCTTGGAGCGGGAGTGTGTTCTTCTGTAGTTCTTGGATCGTTGTCGGTATCTCCACGACCCTCTCTACCTCCAGCTCCCGCCGGATGCCGTCCAAGACCTCTCGTAATCGTGCTTCAGATTGGCACACGATCGCCGCACGCCAACCTGCATGCTGGATGAGCTCCAGTAGGTCGGGCCCGTCGAGTGCAACAAGGTGCGGGGGCTCCGCCGGAGGAATGCGACCTTCACGTGGTGCTGACCTGGGGTCTTGCGGAGGTTACTCACCCGTTGGCTGAATCGATGTAGATGGTCCCGGTGTCGACTCCCGCGGTACAGATCTGCTCCGCTTCCGGTTTTGGAGAACTGCCTCGGGCAAGGAAGTCTCCGCGTCCTCCGGAACCTCGTTATCGTCTCCTGGTTCTGGACCTCCATAGTTTTGGATCTCCAGCAGCAGCTCGTATGCGTCTTGCTCGTCCGGGGTAAGCACATCGTGTTGTGCGTAGAGGTGAGTGAGGTACAAGAGAAGAGGGGTGCCGGCCCTCTTCGACTTCTGGAGTCCCTTAACCATCCGGTTGATCATCTCGCTCATAAGCGAGGCCCAATCTACACTAAATTTCTCTCTCATCGAACCTAATATGGTGGTGGCCCATTTAGACACCACCCGTTTAGGTTTCTCCGGGTGAAAGATCGGGTTCAAGAATCTTACCACAATTTGCGCGTCTTGATGCCGGAGGTCGTCGGTGTTGTAGCCTTCTTTGGGGTCGGCTTGCCTTGTGAATTCGTCTCCAAGTATGTCTTCGCTCCACTCCGCTGTCTTGACGGTTCCGCTGCTGAAGGAGTAGGTACGCTGCCACTCCGGAATATCCCAAGTTTTGGGGTGAGCTCGGATTGTGCCATCGTACTGGTTGTCCGGCGTCCCAAGCAGCTCCACCACCAGTTTCGGGTCCTTTGCACCCCACGCCACGTCGAGAAGCCCTTGGCAGCCCATGTTGGTGAGGTAGTGTTCGAGGACGGCCTTCTCCTCCAGGTCTGTCGGTATGATCGGGACTACCCGTTGAACCACCGGTTGCGTCGTCGTACCACGACTAGTCCGGGAAGGTTCTCCTTCCGCCATTTCTGCAGAGATTCCTCACAGTCTCCCCGGTTCCACCTGCACGCACTGACCTTGCCACACACTCTCTCTACTTGGAAATACTTCCGTTCTAGGGGAATCAAGAAGATAAGACGCACGGGCGGAGGGAAAAGAGTAAGCCAAGAAGTGTGGGGAGTGAAACCTAACTTCTTGCTTTAATACCTTCGGAGGTGTACGGACGGCCGTTACGGTTATAATAGCGGTTCCGGCTCCGGACCAATTCCGGATCCGGGTTCCCTCCGGCTCCGGTTTACTTCCGGTTCCGGATGCTTCCGGCAGATTCCGGATGTGAGCGATCTCTCCGGTTCCAAATCCCTTGGATTTACGGTAATTCCTAAACGGTTTTAAGGATCTTTGGTACCCCCAGGTTGTCTTATTTCTTATTTATCTATTCTATAGTTCAAACTTATAATTCTAACATTCTAACACTAACTTTTTTTTTGTTTTTGCCGGATTCTTAGGTTAACTTCCGGAACTTTGCAGGAACAGATTCCCACAACTATGCCAAGAAAGGTGGAGACAACTTTGCCCGTTGTTCTACGTGTGACAAATACCAGGAGCAGAAGAAGCTTACTGAACCTGGGACACAAGCATCACTGCTATGGCAAAAGAAGATGCAGGTTCACATCGATTCTGATTTCGTACATCGGGACTTGTACTACCTGAACTGATTTTGATCAAAGTCGTCGCCCCAGGAGGTTCTAACCATCATGCATGATAAGATGGATCACTCGAAGACCGCCTCCCCGGTTTTTCACAAAAAACAAAGCACTTAGATGGGCTTTTGAAGTTGCCTCTTGCAGTCACATGCATGCTTGCCCATGGTCATGTGGACCAACGTTATGCCCATTACGGCCTTGATTTATACTCCCATGATGCCAATTACACAGTCGGGTCGTTCGCAAAACTATTGCGTGACCTGGAGGCACCTCCAAAATCAACCTCCTGGCAACTCTTTCCAGAATCTAGTTCTCATCCATTGTATGCGGTGGTATTACGGGGTTCTGAGATGTGTTTGGATCCATTAGGGCCAATTCCAGATATCCGAGTTCCAGGGAGGCCTTTGCCTCCAATATTGAACGTGCAAATGGACAATGCTGTTGGTGATAACAAAAATAGATTTGTTTTCTGTTTTTGGTTTCTCCTTGTTGCAAAACGCATCTTCCGCAAGGTATATGTTAATTTCATGCTAGTTGGTCATACACATGATGATATAGATGCATTATTCGAACGTTGGAGTATGGCATTGAGGAAGGAGAGTTTTCCAACCATTCCTCTGCTCATGAGGTCATTCATAAAAAATGAGAGTGTTCCCACAATCCCGCATCTCATCCAAGAGGTTCCTGACTTTAAGAAGTTCATTGGGATATGATTGCGGACGGTGATGTAGCTTTGCAGGGTCATACGAAGGCTCATCAATTCAAGTTTTAGGTGGACTCAAGTGGTTGTCTGGTAATGAAGTATAAAATTCTTTGTCATGATGAGGATTGGCTTCCTAAAGGAGGGGAAGGTAGTGGCATCAGATTGTGGAAGGAGGATACTGAAGGGAGAAGTTTATGGCCTCGCGGAGAACCTGACGCATTGAAGCCTTCTACGATGCGGCATCTCCCTGAGATTGTGAAGGGGCTGTCAGGATTCATCGATCATTGGGAGCAATCATCGTGGGAGTCTGTTGAAGCCAGATCACGTTTTGAGCCACTATCGTACTATTGGCGCGACGTTAGAGATGCTCTAATTCTTCCAATGGATACGCGGATATCACTGGAAGACGGCTTTTGGCCAACAACGCGAATTGCCCATGCTATTGAAGATGAGTTCTCAGCGGATGGTGAGGTTTGGGAGGAGTACCGTGAAGATGAGCATTTTGTTGGCCAGAGACGCGATCGTCCACCTCCTTCTTTTAGAGTTGGTCGTGATCTTTATGCTGGCTATTTTGTTGCATTGCGGCCTTGTGATGGAGACGAGCGCCCATTTTGGATTGCTCAAGCAATTTTAGATCCTAACTCTAACCCGGATATGCCAAACACCGTCCGTATTCAATTCTTCCGGCCTATGTCGCGTGATCGGGATGTTCTGAAGTTCTATATAGATTGAGATACCAATTGCAACCTTCGCTTGACAGTTGAAAAGGGGATAGCCATAACGTGGGAGAGTACCGATTCAATCTTGACAGCATGGAAACCTAGGTCTTCAAAGAGGGATGGAGGTCATGTACAAGATTCAACTACAAAAATTCCGAAGGGTCAAGTAGTGATTATCAAGGCCTCCTTGAAAGCACTTGCAAGGGCCGAATCGTAATACAGTTAGATAAATGAACTTTCTTTTTCCTAGATTTTGGATTCCGATGCGTGATACTTCATGTAATATGGTTAGATCCATTGGTGCTGAGATTATAGATATTTGTATTGGATTACACTCTGTATGACTATATCTAATGCCAATGATTGCTATGATATATTCTCTCCATTGTTTTTGCATATCCGTGATAATTTGCAGTGTGTTTCTGTTTCCTTTTTAAAAAAACAATGTGGTAAATTACTTGTAATCTTGAAATCAATAATACCAATAATTGCCTTCATGGTGAATGGTAGAAAGTTAATGTTGGTTCACACTTTAGCTCTAGTGGAGCTAAAGTGTCAGCAAGTCTTCATTTTAGTTCATTGCACTTAGTAATGGTGCGCACTTTAGGCCAAGTGGAGCTAAAGTGTGTGGAATTTCTTTTTTGAGTTCATTGCACCTCTATGTGATGGGGACACTTTAGTTCGAAGAGAGCTAGTGTGTGTGCAACTTTTTTCCCACTTCTGAACTCGTGTTTTTGTAGTATTTTTGTAGTGAACATTACCTCCCAATTTAATAGAAACTCATATCCCTCCATAAGGTAGAGTTTAGATGTGCACTTTAGCTCTTATGTTCTACATGTGTTAATTTGGGAGTCGCTGAATCTCCCAATATAACGATGATGGTGTTGTCTACATTCTTAAGGTTCTGATCTTACTAATTCATATTCAAGCAAGCATGTGTAAGTGTGACATGAGCCTTGCTCATTGTCATTAAACTGTGAAGTGCCCATCGACTTTTAATCTATACCCTATCGGAACCTCCTTTTCACACTAGACCACAATTAAAGTTTGTAAATACTTTAGGAAATTGTTTTTTTTTTTTAGTTAAGCAAGTGATATGATCCTAGTTTTGTTAGTTTTACCAATTGATCGTAAGAGTCAAAACCTTAAACTTTAAAAGTGTTAAGGAAAGGCTAAGGGTGGACCGGATCAAGTAGAGGAAAATGGGTATTTTCACACACCCAACCAAAAACAAGAATCGGTTTTGGATACCTGGAATCGGAAGCAGACTTCGGACTCGGAACAGCAAACGGAATCGAACGTGGAACCGGAGCCGGTGACGAGGAGCGGAAGGAAGATACCGGAAGCAGCCGGAAGGGAGATGAAGAGATTTGTCGGAGTTATGGTAGAGTACCAGGCCAAGATGGAGAAGGTCCTGGAGGGATGCTGGACAATCAACAACAGGGTCTTCCGGATTGCTAGTAAAGGAAAGGGGAAGGTGAGCGAGGTAGACTCACCTTCAGAAGCGCTTCCGGGATCAGTCGAAGCAGAAGCGGAACCGGAACAGGAACCGGAATACACTACACCGGTAACTGTCTGGAGTGAGAAGAAGGATGGGCGGAGCAAGAAGGTAAAGGGGAAGAGTAAAAGCAAGGAGACGGGGATTGTGATCAAGGAACAGGTGACCCCGGACTCCAGAGCTTCCGGTCAGTGATCCTCACCCCGAACCGGAAAGGCAACGGCATCCATGAGGAAGACGAGGGCATCATCCCGGTCAACAAGGCAAGAGACGAAGGAGAAGACTCCTGTGAGCAAGATGGCCGCGGTACCGGAAGAAGCCCAAGGTCGCAAGGAAGATGGGTGTCACCCATGGTAGGCATCACAATCGGAACCGGAGCCGAGGGTTCCGAATCTGGTTAGAAGTAGGAAACTAGGAGTAGTGCAAGTGTAGGACTAACCCCCAAGGATTTTAGGTTCAGGAATGGACACCACGGATGCGCAGCCTAGCAGTTAGGAAAGTTTTTCAGGAATCGGAACTGGATCAGGAACTGGAACCGGCCCGTAAATTTTGGATCTGATCCGGGAATTCCGGATTTGGTTGGGTTTGTTTTGGAAGTTGGCCAACAGTACCTTTTTGAGTAGGATTAGTTGGCAGGTGGCCGTTTTTGATATTTGAGGGCCGTGTTGACTTTGTGTGATACTCGGATCTTAGATCTAAGAATATTTTGTGTATATATTGAATGGTTGCAAAGCCATTTACATCTTTAATCTACGTGCCTTTACTCTCATGTTCGTCTCGTTACCAAGTATCCTGGGATAGGAGTGAGCCCATTAGCGAATGGTTGTCCTTGGTGATACCCGAGTGTTGGAGTAAAGAGAGGGGATTCTAGGTCCGGTTCTTAGATATCGTGAATGGGTTGTGGTTCTTGCTTGTGTGCTCTCTTTTTGCTTGGGTCACCGACTACCGTAGTCCTGAGTGGCTACGGATGTGAGAAGCTACACGTCAAATCAAGGTCGAAAACCTTGTGTGCTCTCTTCTTGCTCAGGTTACAGACTACCGCAGTCCTAAGTGGCTGCTGGATTTGAGAAGCTACACGTCAAATCAAGATCAGGATTCGGAACCGGATTAGAATTCGGGGGCCGTCATTGTAGTATCAGGTTGGGAATTAGGTGCTTGCTGCGTGACCTACTGTCCGGCCAGAGTGCCCACCAGTTGTGAGGAAGTACCTAGTGTCCTTGTGCTTTGTCGAGGTTTAGATGTTTGTCGTGTTTTGTGTGTTTTGTTTTGTTTGGAGCCTAAGTGGATTCTTTCGCCACAGTAATATACGGAAGTAGAGTTCTGAGTACCGTCCCTCTCTTAATCAAGGACGCACCCTCCGATAGCTAACATCATGAGGCTAAACTAGAGCTTAATTCTGGTTACTTGTTACTTTGGGTTCCGGGTGCGGAAACGGATACGGAACCGGATACAAATGCGGAATCTTCCGGCCAACCGGAAATATCAGTTGACCGGATAGTTTCGAAAGAATAGAGTCATAGAAAATACAAAAAGAGGAAGTACCATCGGATCAATTTTTTTTTTTTCTAGCCAATCACTTCACAGAATCCCTGGACCGATAACTCGAGTCACTTCTTGGGTGTTTTTGTTGTTAAAAACGACTAAGGAGATGCATTTACAACCTCCGTGTTCCGACACGTAAAAACTTTTGGCGCCGCTACCGGGGATTCTAATAGCTAGTTGGTTAGAAGAAAGAGAGAGCCGGTAGAAAGTCGAGGTTGTTTTAGGTTTCGGGGTTTTCGAGACCGGAATGGATGACCGGATGACCGGAATCATGTAAATTGTTTTGTGGATCAGGAAGCTACAAGTGTAGACCCTGATCTAAAATTTGTGAAGTAAGTCTTGAGGAATACCAGGACTCTACCTTATGAATCAAGAGCAATTTGCGGAACCGGAAAGAAGGAGATCCAACCGGATTGGAAACCGGAGACAAACCACTTCCGGAACTCCTGGTTCAAGTCAGGTCTCCACCATCGTTTCTACCTCAAGGGAAGATGAAGAAATTGTGGTTGTTACCACTGTGGAGGGAGTTTTGCAATCCCAGGTGGAGGAGGTAATAACGATTCTCGTGGAACCGGAACCGGATACGAAAGATTCCGGACAAGAGGAAGAGGCATCATCTGAAGAAATGGCCCCCTCCACCCGCCTGAAGTACGAAAAGTTCAAAGGAGACGGTCATCAGGATGTGGACGATTGGCTTGGGGATTTTGAATCAACAGCCCTAGCAAACGAGGAAGTACTGGCTTCTAAGCACCGGATCTTCTAAGGCTTCTTGAAGGGGGAGGCACTCAAATGGTACCAAGATCTGTCGGATGTGGTGAAGAATGATTGGAATGAGCTCATCCCATTATTCTTTCAAACTTTCCGTGAAGCAGGAGGAGAAGCATGAGCTTTAGGGAGATTAAGTAAGATCGCCATGAAGCCGCAGGAATCCGTAAGGAGGTACGGGCAAAGGGTGAAGGTGCTCATCCAGAAACTCACCACGGACATAGCACCAAGTGTTCAAGTGGAATGGTATGTGGCGGGGCTACCGGAAGAAATGGGATTTCAGATCCGACAAACTCGGCCACACACACTACGGGAGGCGATGGAGGCCGCCCAAAACTATGAGAATTCGGCCCAGTTCTTATGGAAGTTACTAAGAAGGAGTGAACGTGATGAGAAGAAGAAGAGCAAGCTGAAGGACCGTTGGCGACGGAGAGGCTCTGACACGGAAAGTTCTGGAACCGGAAGCGGATCCGAAAGCTCCAGCTCAGATCAGGGAACTTTGGAGAGCGAGTACGAGACTGGGTTGCCTACCAGACTGCTCACTTGTCCTAGAGTCCTATCCACGTTGTCCACATATACACGAAGAGCTTCTATCAACTTAGATGCACGATAAATCTTACCTCCAAACTGAGCTCGTCCTGTCGCTACAGCGCAGACCGCAGCACGAGTCTGAGTAGAAGGTGCTCCTCTCTGCCTCTGTTGTTGACGCTTGGCAGGTGGTGGTGCCGCTTCTCCTGACTCAGATGAGCTGCTCCTCCTTTCAGATCTAGGCTCGGGTTCCGACTTCGTCCTCTCGAATTTCTTTATCATAAGTTGAGTTCCATGTGCCATTGCCTCTTCGGGAGTGGTCTCCTTGAAGTGGTGATAGAGGTGGATTAGAAAGGGACAGATTGGTGAGCGCTTGACATTGTTGACGCTCTTCGTTAACCTGATCACCACATCTTTTACAATAATTGCCCAGTCCACCATCCTCTCTCAAAGATAGGAACCATACAAGGAATTAGCAAGTATGATTGTAAGTCGGGTAGGTTTTTCTGGGTATAAGATTAATACGAGGAACGCAAAAACCCGTTTAGCTCGGGGGTCGAGACACTCCTGTAATGCATAGCCATTCTTGGCGTCCTTGGTGCTGAAACGTCCCTTAGCGTACTCCTCCTTCTTTAGACTTGTCCAATCCGCTCCTTGTCGTGGAAAACCATACACCTCCTGCCACCTTTCCATGGTCCACCAATCCGGGCAAGCCCGGATGTTATCTCCCTCTGGTTTAGGCAATGGGTCCTGCCGTATCTCCTATACAGTTGACTCCACACAAAAACCCCAACAGAAATCAAGGAGGAAGAGACAACCTATCCGTAGGAGATCCTCCTTCAACTTGATGAGTTCAAGAGGATCCTTGGGGATGATAGGGGAGATCTCCTTCACCATAGAAGTTGCCGGGTTGAAAGAGGGTCCGGCCGCCATTCGTTGTCGTGGTCGTCCTCTTCCTGTCTTTGGCTCCCTCGGGGATTTCCGAGCTCGTGCTTGCCGCCTTGGTTCTTTGATTCAAGCACCCTTCAATGAGTCTTCTTCACCAGCAAGCTCCTCGTTGCATCTCGGTCCGGGTTCCTCTTCCGAGCTCTCGCAGTCCGAGCTCCCACAGTCAGAGCTCCTCTTCCGAGCTGTCTTGAAATCCTAGGGCTCGGGTCTTGGCTTGGTGTTTTGGGCTCGAGTCTCGGGCTCGGGTCTTGGGCTAGGGTCTTGGGCTAAGGTCTTGCGCCACAAGAGCAAATTCTCCCTTTAAGGCCTACTCTTATTATGTTTAAGGTTTTTAACTAAGCTGTGATTTTTCTTTCCCTAATCCTAGCTAGGAATTAAAACTAGTTTAGTACTAAATCTCAAATTTAACTATTTAACCCAAGCTTAACACTTCTAACTAACTAACTAAATTTTTTTTGAAAATTCCTGGTACGACAGCTTTGTACTTGCGGTGCATCGTGCTCATGGGGATTTTTGTCCATTTTGGATTGCCTTGGCATTGCCAAAACCGCATGAGGATCATGAGCATTCTCATGAGATTAATGTGCAAACATGTAGTAGGTTAAGTAGTCTTAATTATCCTATTAATGAAATTTTTGGTTATTATGTGAAGAGTCATCAATAGGATAAGAATTTTTGAGTGTAAATAGCCCTGTTAGTTAGCTCCTTTTTGATTAAGTAGTTATGGAGATGAATTCCAACTGATTAGTGAGATGATCTACAGCGTCATGACAGATGGGAGAAGTACAAGGTTTAGAAAGTACCGATTGGAGTTTAGGTCTTCATGCCATGTGTGTTGAGACTCCTCCCCCGGATGTGGAAGTTTTGATGCTTGTTGCTGTTGAGATAATTGGAGAACTGAAATTGTGTTGTGAGAACTAATTGGAGACTTGTGGAAAATTTTTAGAAAAACCTATTTACAAATACATTATTGATTAATATAATAATTACTTTGGAAAATTAATTGTTCTGTATGACTTTGTGTGATTGTATTTGCCAATTGTGTGTGTGTGTACCAAGTGGAGAATCAATGTTGTTCACTTTGGTGAATATTGGGGTGAAATGAACGTGATGTGAGTGGAACAGTGTATGTGGCCAATTTGAAGTTGAAATCAGTGGAAGAGTAATTGAAAGATTGGTTAATTACCTTTCTTGGAGATGTCAGAATTTGTGTGACTTGAGCAAAAGTGTAATTGTTGTATTTGAATTGTGTGTTACTAAGGTACAGACACCTATAACCGACAACTTAAGCATTTCAGCATATCAAAGCTTGGGTTATCGATAAGGAGATAATTTTGGTTAGTAGGAAAATAAGGTTCATGAAGAATGAGCATTTTTCCATGAATTATCTCCCAATATTGAAATTTGTACAATTTTTCAAAGTGAAAAGTACTTCAGAACCCATAACAGAAATATACAAATGAGGTACATCTGTTCTTTCACAATCTAGGAATTAGGATATATCGGTTATTGGTCACATGTCGGTTATGGGTGTCTCTACCTTAATTTGGAGAAATATGAGATTGTGCATTGGTGTATGCTGTGGAAATTGAGAAGCAGTGAGATGACTTGATGAGTTGCATATGTATGTATGGCATGGCGGCCATGTGGTGAAAGAACCAGTCGGGAAGAATTAATGAATCAATGGAGATTCTGGCACCTGATTGGTGTAAAGTGATTGTGGTGATGCGAATTGGTTGTGCCAATTGGCTAAAGTACCGATTGTGACTTTGTTGAAGCATGACTGTTGGAGAATTTACCAATTGGAGTTGGAATTATATTACGGACATGCAAAGATAATTCCCATTGGTGACCGTGATCGGTAAATTGCAAAATTGGTTGTCAAAACCAATTGGTGTAATTAATTATGGAGCTGTCAAATTTAGCAGACCAATAAGAATCCATAATTAGTGCCGTTGTAGTAGAGAACAGAGATTGTGAATGGAATATTGTTGTGTTATTTCACCAATTGAAATATTATGCTAGAAAAGGGATTATCCGATTCTAAATTATTGGAGAAGTTGCAGAGATTGTTGAGTTTGAAATACGGGAGAACTGACTATTTGGGAAGATTTGTTGGACCTGACAAACTAGAAGAGAAGAAGCAGAGTTGTGAAGAAATTTACATATTATTAACAGCCAATTGAGGAACCCCAATTGGAGCAATGCTGCAAGAGGAAGATTACCAATGGTTTGTTAAATTTGAACCCAGATATGAGTAGACTAGAATAATAAGAGAACCCCATGGCCTTGAGATTGCGCTATATTGGAGGTTAGGTGAATATTATGAGGGTATTGATATGGAAGCCAAACTGGATGATTGTTAAGAGGCACCAATTTGAAGACAAGAAGGTCAGATAATTGATTTATGAATATACCAATAGCAAGGAATCTCTGGTGATAAATTGGCTTTGTACAGCCACTTACACCAATCAGGTAAAATAAAGTTGTTCAATAGTCCAATAGTGACATTCTATTAATTGATACCTATAGTCTACCTCCCCAACGAACGAACTCAACTCTATTGTGTAAATTACAACTTGGGTAAAAATACTATTCAACAAAACACTACAAACCTGCATCCATACATCATGTGGATCCAGAGACATATTCAAGGTGGGATTCTAAGCAAGGGAATAGTTGGGTTGAAGAAATTGAATCTAAACCAATGTGGTTTGATACAAGTTGCATTATAACTGCTTAGAAGCCTAGGTTTTGTGCAAAATTGAACTCCTCTAGGCTCAAAATTCCAAAAATACAAGTAGACATCATCAGAGCATCTTTAGCCCAATATTAGATTTAAACCGTTTTTGTGGTTTTTGGAGATTGAAATTATTCCACCAACATGAAGTATGTAAGAGTACATGTAGTTTTTATTTGAATTTGTGTTCTTCTTGGATTGGATATTCTATTAAGTTTTGTGATGAATTTGTATCTATGTGATGCAATTGGAGACTATTGTGTGCGTAGTGTATTTCTAGATAGAATTTAATCAGAAGTTCTTGTTTCATAAAGTAATGTATTGTGTTGTATCCAATATATACAATATTGCTATTATTTTGTGACACTCTTGATGAATAAATTTTAATCCAAGTTTAAGGTGTGATTAATTGTACATTTATTTTTGATGCATTGCTATTTTCTATTAACAATAAGCCTGTATAGATTGGTTCAATATATGTTATCCTTTCAATGACCATTTTATTTGGAAATTGTTTAATCTCTTGAAATTGGTAATTATTTCTCTTTCAAATGAGCAAAAATTCATTCTAGGTGGTTTGCAAAAGAGTGTATATATGTATTTTAGTCCAATTCTGAATCATTCTAGGGATGCTCAAACTCATTGCCGCTTATATTTTCATGGAATCAGTTTTATACTTGCTATTATATTTTTTTCCATGATGATTTATTATTTCTTACGTAATATGATCCATATCCAATTACATTTTTGATGATCCAATATCTATACACACAAAATTAAATTTAAAGCCCTACTAAATTCATATGGAAAATATTCAACAATCCATGTTTTGTAGAAAACTTCACCATTTTGAGAAGAGATTGAGTCTCAGTTTAACACATAGGCTAAAATGAATGAAATAATGGATAACCTAGAGTTAGGCACCATGATAAATTGAGACTTTGAAATGTCTCATTTTAATGAATATGGTGTTAAACTAAGATGAGAAGGAGTTGGCTATTGGAGTTGCTCCAATTGCCCAAGAATTACAAAAGTTACACCTTATTAATAGCAACTAAAATCATGATCTCACAGTATATGGATCGAGAGGTCTTAAAGGTATTGTGTAAACTTTGTTGGACATGAAACAGGTGTAGATAATGTAGCAACATAGGACATGTAGCAATGTAGAACATGGGATATTTTCTTACACTTTTCTTCACTATCTCACTTGTTTGGATGCCAAGTAGCATTTCTTCACTAAGTCACATGGCCAACAGTAGAAGATGTCTATAATTTGGCTCCCTCAAACTACCCCCTATTTTGAGCAGGTTGATGCAGGCAACACTAGTGCTACTTGCTTGCTCGAGGAGCCAAACTATAGACCCGATTTAAAGCTCCCTAAGCCACATAAGTTGAAATTGGCGATAGCAGGCACACTTGTCTGAGATTTGATTGCACAAAGAAATGGCATAAAACATACTACAAATGTTTCCTTGTAAGACTCAACTATATTTGTTTGCTAGGAAAACCAACAAATAATATATAAATAATTAAATTGTAACTATAAAACCTAAGTTATTACTCTAGGACGTGTGTTAATGACTCTAGGAATACCATAGTAAACAACAAACTAAGCAGTCCACCGGCTTGATGGCTAGTAACTGTAGCAGGAATATTCTATGATCTTTTGTTGTGAGTAATGACCCCTCGGGAGGGCATCAAGGAAGCATTACATTGTAGTTACGGTGTCGGATTTTTCTGACACTACAGATATGAGAAGGTTTTGTTTAAATGTCAACGGCTTGGTTGTAGTGAAATAGATAATGTATCATATATTATTATGGATGATATTACAATGAAGCTACAGCTTAATATGAAGCTACTAACATAAAACGTCAAAGGGTCTGATTCTACAGTCACGACTATACAGTTTTTGTAATGATGCTAAGTTGAGTCACTAGACTTTAACTATATCTTAACACCTGCCTTTCAGCTGCATCGATCAGCTTTTGCTTCAAGTGCCGAATTTGGTTAAAATCCAGTTAGACCATTAGTAGTAGCACATGCATCATGTTTTGATTTAGGCAGGCTCTTGGTGTGGATGTCCGCCGACATAATACCAGTTGGGGTGTATTCCAATTGTAAGACGCTGGCTTTGATTTTCTCTCGCTTAATTTTGATGTGTTTAGATCTTTCATGAAACCGCGGATTCTTGGAAAGCGCAATGGAAGATTGATTATCACTGAAAATTGTGCAAGGCATTTGAATAAAATATCCAATCTCTGATAACAGAGTTTGTAGCCACACCAATTCTTTGGTAGATGTAGCTGTAGCAACATATTCTGCCTCAGTTGAGGAAAGGGCCACAACTTGTTGCTTCTTACTATGCCAAGATAGCAGATTACCATTTAATATAAATAGATATCCAGACATAGATTGTCAAGTGTCAATATCCCCCGCCCAATCAAGTATTGAATACAGCCGAGTATCTATGAATACGGAACTGTAGTCATATATTGGATGTCATCTCGAGAAAGATCATTTGCTTGAGTTTTAGAGTAGCAAATACCTGCTTCTAAACGAGTAGCAACAAGTTTGCATGAGGCCATATTAAATTTTGTAAGGATTTCTTCAATATATTTAGCTTGCAATAAGATAAGAGTTTTACTAGAAGGATAGTGTTGAATTTGAATGCCAAGGATATATTCAATATCATTGTTGTCAGTCATTGAGAAACATTGAGAAAATAAGGTCTTGTGGGAAATTAAATAGGTGAGATCCTTAGAGATAAGTATTAGGTCGTTAATATAGAGACCCAATAAAATAAAATTGGTGTCGGAAGATTTGATGTAAACATTTGTGTCAAAAACACATTTGGAGAAGCCATGACTTAATAGATAGGTGCCAAATAAATCATACCAGACACGGGGTGCTTGTTTAAGTCCATAAAGAGACTTGTGCAAATGGTATACTTTTGAAGTTGTGTCAGGTTTTATAAAGCGAAGAGGTTGAGAAATATAAATTTCTTCATTAAGAACACCCTTAAGGAAAGCTGTTGTAACGTCCATTTGGTGCGCATAAAAGTTGTGGATAGTGGCAAGAGCCAACAAGACACAAAGAATAGTCATTTTGATAACATGTGAAAAGGTTTCATAATAATCAATACGTTATGTTTGGAAAAATCCACGAGCCACAAAGCGAGCTTTGTAGCGATTGATACTTCCATCAAGTTTGTATTTTCTTCAAAATAGCCATTTGGAACTAACTATGGGTCAATTGGGTGGATGATCAACTAAAGTCCATGTATTATTCTTGATTAAAGAATCATACTCCGTTTCCATAGCATTACGCCAATGAGTTGAATCTCGTCCGGAAAGAGCTTCATTAATAGAAAGAAGTTCTGATAATTGGGTCAGAAAAGCACTCACGTAGGCACTTTCATCATGGAACTTCGTAGATGTCCGTTGGCCTTTAGTTGATCTGGAAGAAGTTTGACGCGAAGAGAGGTGCGGTGGGGAATTTTGCTTGAGGTAAGATATGATATGAGATGATAAAAGTGGGCCTTGAGTCAATTGAGTCGGAGCTGGAGTAGACTGTGGATGGCGTTGAAGCCAAGGGCCGCATTGGTGAAGCTCTACGGGTGATTGGTATTGCAGGTGGTGAGTCATGGAGCTGCTCAGGTGGTTGAACGTCTAGCTAATTTTGAGGAGCCTGTGCCTGAGGCTGATAATGACGAACTGGTTCAAAAACCAAGAATTAATTATCGGGTGTAAAGGTTGGGAGGCATGAGTCTTTAATTGAGGAAGTTTGCTTTGTAATTAAAGAGTCTTCTTCAAATATCACATCTCTGCTATATAAAATTTGTTGAGTTTTAGGGTTGTAAAGTCAATAGCCTTTAATTCCAAGAGGTTCACCATAGCCTACAAATATACAAGGGGTTGATTTGATTTCAAGCTTTGTGCGTTTCTTATCAGGTATATGAGAAAATCCTTTGCAACCAAAAATTCTGAAATGGCTTATATTGGGCTTCAGCAATTTTGCAAGCAACAGGCACTGAAAATTGCTTCAGCCCAATACATATTAGGTAATTGAGATGTATGTAGTATACTTCTTGCAGATTCAACAAGTGTTCTGTTTTTGCGTTCCAAAACATCGTTTTGCTCAGGATTAAATGGATTTGTCCAGTGGCGTTCTATCCGTACAGATTTTGTTAAAATTTTAGAGGTGAACTCTCCTCTGTTGTCATAACGGAGAATTAGTATCTTTTTGCTAGTATGAGTCTCGACTAAATTCTTATATTGAATAAAGTAAGGGAAGACTGCTGATTTCTTTTGCAAGAAATATATATGAGTATATATTGAGAAATCATCAACAAATATTAGAAAATATAAGGCACCTCCAATGAATGGAGTCTTCATGGGACCACACAAGTCCATATGAACCGGTGCCACTGGTTCTGTGGCTCGAGTGACCTGATAAGTGGGGAATGGGTTTTGATGTTGCTTCTCAAAGGTGCAAGCAATACACAATGATTGAGATGTCTGAAGTGGCGGCAGACCAATGACAAGGTATTTTGTCTGCATAGTTTCCAAATATAGTAAATTAAAATGCCCCAGGCGATAATGCTATTTGAGTGTATCAAGGTCACTTTTGGAGGTTGCTGAATAGCTTTGATAAAAAGGATGAATTCCAATGCCCATAGAGATCAGATTTCTATCTTTAGAAATTTTGAAGATCATAGTTTTACAGGATGTTGGAGAAGTAGTTTTAATAACACATTGATCATGAGTAAATGTGACAATAGTGTTTCTAGTACTTATAATTTGGGCCACAGAGAGTAAGTTGTTGGCCAATCCAGGCACATAGAGTATATCTTTAAGAAGTAAATGTTGACTTGTGTTGAGTTTGAGAAGAACTGAACCAAAACCAAGGGCCTGGTAGGTGCTGATATCACCTAGTAATATTGTTTTGGAATTGGAAAGCACCTGATAATCTTGAAATAAGGATTGAATCGGTTACATGTATTGACTTGCACCAGATGTCCAAATACCAACATGTGGAAATGGAGGATGAAGTCTTAGGAATTATGGCAGAAAACATGTACAAAGGATCATCAGATGAAGCAGAGTTAAGATGGAATCTTGAGTTACCCAAGTCTTGTTTCTTCTTTTTGCATTCAGGGGACTTATGGCCTGGCTTGCCGCAATAATGGCAAGTGATGATATAAGTCGGGAATGATGTTGATGAAGCAGGCCGTTTGAACTGGTTAGGAGGTTTGCCTAGCAAGGAACTTGTCTTCCGGAAGCGGTTTGGTTTGTTTTGGGATTTAGTAAATTTGCCTTTAACATAGAAGGCTGAAGTTTTGGAAGATTTAGTTTTGGAACAGTTAATAGCACATTGTTGTAAAATATTTGAGATGAGCTCAATAAAGGTAAGAGTGGGAATTTTGCCTTGTGTTGTAACAAAGGCGCTCCAGGAATCTGGTAGTGCGGCAAGAAGCAGCATAACTTGTTGAGCGTCGTTGAATTTGCAACCTGCAATGGCAGCTTCTTGTACAACTGATTACCAGTTTTTAAGAAAGTTGACAACATCGTCATTATCAGTCATGGATAAATGACATAGCTGTTTAGGCAAATTGACTTGAGACACTTTGTTGGAGTGTTCATAAAGCTGTTTTAGCTTGTCCCATACAGCTTTCAAAGTAGAGAGAGATCCCAACAAAAGTAGCTGCTTTTCTCTACAATGGAGAAGAATTTCAGATCGTGCCTTGGAATCTTTTAATTTCTAAGCTGCCATGGCATCAACATTAATCACGGCAGGAGCAGCTTCTGAACCATCAACAACGCTCTAAATTTTGGAGTAAATTAGTAGCATTTCGATCTTGATACTCCATGTGGAGTAGTTTGTTGCAGATAATGTTGTGACCATGTAAGTTCTGGGAATCATGACAGACGTTGTCATGGTAATATTTTATTTTTAAGGTGTGAGCGTATTCACAGTTCTTGATGTATTGATGAGGGCTCAATAATGGATCCTTCAATAGCAAAGAATTGATGATTCAGCTCGTCGAAATTATAAAGAGACTGTGCAGGTGCTTCAAATATTTCATTAAAATTTTGATTAGCACGTCGAAGAGCAGTTTCTGTTTCGACCCTTTCAAATTCATTGATTAATAAATCAAATATGTCTTCACTTGAACATTCCCCTGTAGGCCTTTGAGGGAAGCACATTTCAATGTGATTTGATAATCAAAGTCGAAGGGAAAGCGAAACCATGCTCTGATACCATGTAGTGAAATAGAGAGTGTATCATATATTATTATGAATGACATTACAATGAAGCTATAGCTTAATATGAAGCTACCGACATGAAACGTCAAGGGGTCTGATTCTACAGTCACGACTATATAGTTTCTGTAACGATGCTAAACTGAGTCACTAGACTTTAAACTATGTCTTAACATTGGCACCTTCACAACAACGATGCACTTGCCCTATGCGGCTTGCGCTAAGTGGCTTGTTGCAACTGAAAGCTGCATGCAGTGGGAATGGGGCACAAATGTCTGCACATTGGAACGGAGTCAATGGCATGACGTGTTGCTATGCTCTGTTTTGGTTCCAGCAACCGATCTCAACATCCCACTTGTCTCGTTATTCAAGTTCAAAATCATGCTGGTGCCAATAGCTTCCTCCACATACATGCGTACATCAATACATCTCGTGAACAATAATAGCGGGTCAAATAAGCAAGAAGCAGCTCTGCCACTAAAATGGACAAAATTCACTCCCAACACCCCCTGGGCATTTAGCTATGATTGTAGAAGGAACGCCATAAGGCAAGAAAGCTGCCCAGTGCTTGATACTCCACCTGGGTGTCTCAGAATTAAACTCATTTCTGGCAGCCATCATAGCGAAGACGGCGTGTTGCAAGGCGTTAACCACTGGTTCTCCACGAGCCCGATTTTCGTAAAACCGCACCATTAGGATGTGGGTAGCAGCATCATCAACAGGCCACAGGGATAACACACTGGTCGAGACGCCCGCCATGACTAGAGCCCTACCTAGACCAAACACGCCATCCTTGGAATAAACACCCTTGCCAGTGTCACAAGCACTCAATATTGCTAGTTGTGCCTGCAGTTTTTTACTGGAGATATCTTTAGTACTCAAGAGAGCCTCATCAGTTGGAGCCCACCTGTAGCCACTGTATGATTGTCTCATTATCTCTTCATTTCTATCACGTACGGGAAGCTTTAACGGCGGTGCACACACAATGCAGCCATCCATGTACTTGTTGTAATGTGATTTAACCCGGAGCTTCCTGTCCACCTTTGCATGAGTTGCAAAATGGATGATCTGAGCGTCTGCAAGATTGAGGACTATTTCTTTCTTGGTTGCATTCAAGCCCAACAGTTTTTGTGTTGAGTGACGCATCTCCTTTTCCAGTATGCCCGCCACTTTAGTCGCTTCTTTCTCTGCATATTCAAGGGGAGCAAGATCCATTGCGGTATGGTTACGTATACCAACGACTAGGGATTTAGTGTTTGAATTCTGATGACTTGATGCATGTTGGCTCCTCTTGGATACCAAACAACGAATCAAGCTCCTGAGTGATTCAGCACAAGCCAACGGAAACCTTTGAATGAGATGCTTCCGGTTGCTATCTAGCAAGGCGTTGAAGGGTACTCTGCACAGGTGCTGCACAAGGATTTAAACAGGTTAAGCCTTCTTGAAGAGAATTTACATCGTCTCAGATAATTTTCTACATGCAATCTTCTGACAAGACATGTGATTCTTTCATCAACACTTCACAATGATCAACTCTTACATGGTGAGGAATGATAATGAGCTATTTCCCTTCAGTCAAATATGCCTCCACAGGTTTAATGAGCCATTCATATAGCAAAGTCAAGTCCGCTTTTGCTTTCTTCTCGCAGCCCCATTCCTCAGAAATTATATGCATATGACACTGTGTAAACATCCCACTGTCGATGCAATGTGGAATTCGAACAACAGATATTGGTTCAAAAGCTGAAACATTGATCACAAATATGAGATATCCGAATTTAGCACAGACAGCATACTCCACCACAATTGTATTATGCAGTTCATCAGCAAGTAGCATTTGTAGGCACTTCCGTACATCATGGAAGTCAAGGGATTCAAACGATTTGTTACCAAGCTTAAAGAGAGCCTCTAGCTCTGACTCGGATAACACGTTCTGCTTTGATATCGAATCACAATAAACCTTCCAAGTAGTTTCTTCCATGAGAGTCCTTGAGCGACTTCTTTCCGTACAAACCAGTGCTTCCATGACTCAGTCACGCACGCCTTTGCAAGCAATACACCACCGAAGTGCTTCTTGATAGTCTTCAAGCTGTGTGTCCATTGTTAAGCCAAATGGATGCACAGGCTCATGGTACCCAATTCGAACTTGACGGATAAGATGTATAGCATTGTCAAGATAATCTTGTGCTGAAAGGAAATTGCTCGATATCGCCCATGTCTGCACACTGCTTTCACAGAGTGTTTGAAACCTATTTAGTGCGTTCAGCCTGTTCAACTCGCTTTGCTTTCTGCCGAATCTCCTTACAACAGTTTGATTTCTCTGTTGATGTTGGATTAGCTGAACTCCATAATAATGCTTCTCCCATGCCTATGCCAACGCAAAAATTGCTTGCAAAAAGCTCCCACTACTAGGATAATCGGGTTTTGGTTCTGCTACAGGGTCCAAAGAGACAACGTGGGAGAACAAAAAGAGTTCTAATGTTATCGTGAAATTGTATTTCAGCACACACAACTCCTTGGCCTTAAAGAAGTAGTCGTTCTGTTTCAGAAATTTTCCCAAGTTGCAAAGCACCACAGCTAACCCCTCATTGTATCCAATTTTAGAATAGATATTCTCTGCTTCCAAGTATTTCTCTTTGATTTGATTATAATTCTCTGCTTCAACCATAGTCCTTGGATCATAACTCAGTTGCGACTTGGCTAGAAATGCCTCCAAGTACAGTACATTGCCTAACCCAACCAGAGATGCTGCTCTCAACAGTAAACTCTGTGACTGTGCTGACCTTTCATATGCTCCTCTAGCATTTTCCAATTTTCCAAGGTGAAACCACATGTCCCCTAAGAGACCAGCACACTGCTGCTCCAATAGCTTGACCAATGCTTCCTTCAAGATGCTGTCCACATGAAAGCAATGCATGGTCAGAAGATGTGTATCAGTGAATGCCAACTTCCTCATCAACACCTCGGGGCTGGGAAATACGTCAATCGAAGGGTGACAGTTGATTTGCAGGCTCATCAGTTCCATATTAAGAATTCCTTCATAAATTTTATGTATGGAGGCATTTGAAATAGGACCATTCCGTAACAACTCCCTCGAAAACGCACTAGAAAAGTAGATAGAGTCGATCTCCCGGCTTGCCTGCCACTGCGATTGGCTGATCTCATCTAATTGTTGGGCATAGAGCTGATACCTTTTTCCTGCCGTTTGCGTGTCACCCTTAAAGTGGAGAGCCCAAGCAAGCCCAAGCAAACAACTTGAGAGTATGCTCTGTCCAAAAGGCTCCAAAGCAAAATCTGTCCTTGTGCTCAGGGCCTCCTAACAATTTGTAAAAGCTTCCACACTCTCCTCCAACATCTCCTTTGCATCTTGTAGCGGTGTAGATTGCAAAAAAGCGGCACGAAGGAGGCAGTGACCCATATGAGTTTGAATCCAGAATTCAAGTAACACACCCTTATGACAAGACCACAAACTTGCATGTACGACCTTCAAAAGACCAGCAGTCTTAACATAGTCCAAGATCCCATCAAGCTTAGAATGCAGGACATCTAGAGCTTGACATACATTTAACCACGTTCTATAGCAGAACAGAGCGTGATCATCCTTCGATTTAGGTGCCTGCAGTTCAAATTAATTAGAATCAGCTCAATATCACGATAATATACCAGTCTACGGATACCAAGATTAACAAACATAAGCAACAGAACGGCTTCAACCCATGCAATATAAACTCAAATACCACACTTGACATAGTGGCATCAGTACACGTACCTCATTGGCATTCACGCATTGCCCGTTGCAGTCAGGAAGATGGAAAGCAGGGTACGTTCTTGGACAATCATACAAAACTGGCAGTAAGGTCCAATTGGGAAGGGTAGGTGTAGAGAAATCCTCAAAACCACTTGACATCGATGTAAATTAATTGAAGGAATATATAAATCACTCCATTGGCACAAGAACACCACAATCCCAAATGCTCAATTCCTTTCCATTTCCTGTGCCTTGCACTCGTCAACATGGAAACGATGTCTTCGTCGGTGATGTAACAAACATTACAGAGTCCCAACTTCTGGTGTTCCCTTAACCCTAACCTTGACAACGCTACCGAGTACAACAGCATGTTTTCTTCTCAGCTAAAGAATCTTTCAGATCTGAATGTTTTCCGGCCATTTCTGATTATGTCTATGTTCTGTATACTTAAACTCAAGTAAACTCTCTGATGCAAAAATAAATTTAAAAAATAAAAACCATAGAGTTCTGCATATATGAGTCCTAACAAAGAACATTGTAATAAAAGAGATATTATGTGCTCTGGTAATACTGTACAAAATGCAAATACAATCCTACAAAATCAACGCTTACAGTTAGCTCCTTACGTACAACAAGAAACTTGCAATTGGATGTCCGTATAAATCTAACGAATTCAAGTCCAGTGAGTACCTGAAACCTTAAAGCTGTGCGAAGCAATTCAGTTAGATTACCCTCCTGGCACGCTCCTTCCTCCTGAGTCTTCTCTATCGGCATTTAGTTAACCCCTAAAGGACCAGAGTCTCCTTCGGGGGATTCCTTGATTTTTGGGCAGGTTCCTAAAATTCGAAAAAAAATCAATTTTCTCTGAAATTTTTATTCTAGATTGCCTTTGATAAGAGCTTCGCGGACATATTTTTTTAAATTATTTTTGGATTTGTGGTTTGAAAGTTAGTACCACTTATAGTTTTTGAGGGAAATTGTCAAGGAACTTTAGGGGTTAACAAACAAGGAGTCGAAGCAGGCAGACCCTCTGATTCAAACTGTAACAATCCGATTCTGTTTAGTAAAACAAAGAAAGATTCGAAGAACTTCCTACTCTTGACACGTAAGCAAGAGATTATGCTAACTGAATCCCTACTGAATTGGACTTGAAGGCTTCTGCGCAAACTAAACCAACACTGAGTTAGTCACAATTAATACGGATGGTTGGATAATAAAGACTTGTACCAGGCAACCGCAGCTCGCTTGAGCCTACAACGTCAAAGGAGCAGTGCATCAATTCCGCTGCAAGCATTCACCTCCAACTAGCTCGACCATCTCTGCAAAAGCTTGCGAGCTTCTTCATCCGACAGCAATGTCCAGCCGTGGAGACTATCAAACTAATCATGGGAAAAAACTTAAAAAGCAAGCAGCGGAATCAAGATTTAATAAGGACAAATGAAATTTTCCTACCTCGTGTACAAAAAACGTACTCAAATCCTCAAATACTTCAATCGGTCAGAAAGAAAGCAAACTCGGACAAAGAGAGTAGTAACTTGCCAAGAACGTGCGATTGGCAGTTGGCGATGCGGACAGAACTCGGACAAGCTGCAGTAGTGAATTGGCAGTATTAGAAGCAAAGCTCGGCCGCCTTGGGCACTTGACCTAACTCTTGTTTTCAAAATGCAAAACACTGTGCAGTGTGCAGTGATGATGTTATGTGTTGAGTAATGCAAAAGGCGGAAACAGCTCTGAGGAGCAGATTGGTGGAAAACTTGTTAATGGACCCACCATGCGTGTGGATGAGAGATATGGCTATCCGAATCTGTCCATCGTCCACTATTTGGACGCTTGAGTGCTTAGGGGTTAAACTTTGTAGAAAATTTTGACTCCACTGAGTATTTCTCTCAACAACTTGCTATGCTCCCAAAAAAATTTCAACTCGAGATCGCTGCTGACTATATGTAAATCAACTTATTTGGACCATTTTTGGCAACTTACCCTGTAGGATTCAACTACACTAAAGATCACATTTAGTGTAGCGCCCAGTAAATGACTTGTAAATGCTATAAGTTTTTACTTTAAGTGAATATTTTTACCAACTATGTTTGTAATGATCCTCTTATTTGAATACAATAGAGAGTTGTGCTCTTGGGAAAAATTGACATCAAGAGTAAAAACTTATTGCATTTACAAGTCATTTACTGAGCACTACACTAAATGTGATCTTTAGTGTAGTGCAGTTATAATGTGGTAACATCAACCTCACTCATCATTATGATTGGTGCGGTCAACTAACCTTTTGCCCCCTTTCCACCAGGAGGTTGGTTGGGGGTTATGGTGAAGGTAGTGTAGTGGTTTGTATGTGATGATTCACACCACAAAAAGGTGGTACCTACCAATCTGACATGGCATCCTACTTGGCAAATGAGTTATCTCCAGAGATAGAGATGAGGTGGGGTATTGATAAAGGTATGCTCCATAATTTTGTTGCATGTCAAGAATAGTAACAAAAAGTAGGTAGTGGTGGAGATATGGAGTAGCTTAACTACTCCACGAGTAAGTGATTGTAGAGTATCCATGCATGATGTGAACATTCTCATCTATACCACTATTGAGACTTAACTCCATTACATTAAAATATTTTAATTGCAACACGGTCGTGTAAAATCCAAGTGGATTTTTTGAGCAAATGGTGGTTAGTGCATTGGTAGCGTTTGCAACCTATCTCTTGGTGTAAAAGGGACATTATTTGTGTCCAACAGAGGTAGATAGGATGAATAGTGACATAAAGGAATGAATAGAAGCATGGGGTGAACTGTTCCAATGGATGGGGGCTGAGGTCACATGAATAGGTCTAGTACCCCTACAGTTTAAAGGAAGTAGGTGAATTTGAGATGTGACTATGATACATTTGGATACCATTGTGGTACCCTCATAATAACATTGTGGTACCCTCATAATACCATTGTGATACGTACATGATATGTGCCACTATTGATATGGCCACATGCTCCTAGCATGCAAATATTATTGAGTTACATTTCAAAATTTCACATATTTTTCCATAAATGTATCCCAAATTTTTGCAAACTTTAATTTTTAAGACTATTTAATTGCATCATATAATTTCATAATATTGATAAATTTCATACAATTGCATACAATTTCTAATACTACAATAGAATTGTTATGAAATCAATAGAAAAATTTGTGTAAAATCTTATTTTAAAAGGAATACAAATTTAATTGAAGATGTATGCATTGCCATATATAATTTCCATTATAACTATATTTTTGAGCTCAAAATCAAAATTTCATCCTTACAATTTTAACTACAAATTTCAAACTTCTATTATATAATAAACATAAACTATTTTTAAAAATTAGTCAAACTTTAAAACATTGTATTTAAACAAAGTGATGATAGTAGATTCATATTCTCAACTTTCATACTAAAACATTTTACAATCAAAATGCATCAAAGAAAAGAGAGATAAAAAATTATATATAAAAATTCAAAAGAAATAATATTAAAATTTCTTTACTATTTATATTTGCACCTCTATTACTAATATTATTATTTTGCTTCTTCAATAATTCATGGAATATTATTAATTACTATGACTTAAGAGTCTTGGATTTTAAAACTTAAACTTCATTGATTTTAACTTTTAATATTTGTCAAATTATATATTTGATATATAAATTAAATATTTAACAACCAAATTAGAGATAAACTTTGTTGTATTTTGAAAGAATTTTGTATATTTAACATCTCTCATACTGAGCATGTGGAATAAATTAACAAATTGATGCATTTTTGAAATTGAACAATAATTTATATCTTTACATCCATATTTTATCCACCATCAATAAATATTTTTGAAAGAATGAAAATCCAAAAAAATATACACTAACTTGCAAGAAATATTTAAAATAAAAACTTTATCATATCAATAAAACAACATATTTATTCAGTTTCACCATTTATATGATGGTATTCTAAAACATGGCCAATTAGCATATGAAATGCCATTCTAGAATATTGAACAAATATTTTTCTCCAAATGTCCTCCATAAAATATCTCCTATAATGGTGTATAATGATGCTATGATGTGGTAATAATCTTTTTATTGGACTCTACAGCCCTTTAACGGTATTGGTGTGGGCCCTAGTATCATATTGCAATTGCTTACACTATGTAAAAACTAATTAAAATACAAAATGTATTCATTAGTTTTAAAGTGTCTTAGAATATTTAGTAGATTAATCTAAAGAAAATTTGTGTGTCAAAGATGCAAAGATACGCAACAAAAAATCAAAAACTAGAAAAAAAAGTTCATGATGAAAACTGATAATAACTTGAATTAACAAGATGAATACATGAACAACACCAAAAGGGATGAACTAGGGCTCCAAAAGATGTGTTGTCAAGACTAAAGAACTTGTTGGAGTTTAGAGTTGCTCGTAGTTGTTACTATATTGTAAATTTATTTGTATTGAGGTAGATTTTATGGGGAGTAAATGGGGAGAAAGTGGAGAGGGGTGAATTGACTAGTGGCATGGTCAAAGAGGTAGGACCAATCCATGTGTCTTGCATGGGATAAGCAAAGACACGTGGATGGACACATGGAGTTGGATCACCATGTGTCCAATCTGTTGTCATAAGGGTTGCTACCAAGTTGTAGTGTAAGTAAAGGCCTTCGAAAGAAGGCAATATCTCACTCCAAGCATTGTTTGAACTACCTCATGTGTATCTTAGCTTGTGCAACTACTTCTCTACTTCTATTGATTTCAATAGGTTATGGGCCCACTCATGTGAGTTCGAGTGTAAAGTTTTGGTTGCAAAGTAGTTTGTAGGAGATCTATTCAGTATTTGAGGTGCACAAGGGCTCATTTGGAGCATTGGAGGTGACTTGAGAAGGCACAAGGAGTTTGGAAGAGTGGTGGTGGTACACATCAAAGTGTTTGGACCTTGTAAGTGTTCAATCATAGTGGATGTGCTTATTTGCTCTTTAAAAGTGTTGATTTGAGTGAATGAGGTGCTTAGATGCACATTGGAGTCTAGATGAAGTTCTTTCATGTTGTTGAAGTCCACATTTGTATGTATAAGCAAAGAAGGGGCTGATTTGATTAAATGAGGTGCAAAGGTGTACATTGGAGTCTGGAAGGAGTGGATTTGAGTGTTTGAATTGTACCTTTGTACATTTGAGCTTAGAAGAGATTTTTTTGATTGATTAGAGTGCATACTTGCACATTAGAGTCTTGAAGGCGCTAATTGGAGTGTGTGAGGTACTTAGTTGTGTTTAGAGCCCTAAGGGGGCTGATGTGAGTTTTTGAAATGCTTGCATGCACGTTCGAGCCTAGAAAGGGTTCAATTGAGTGAATGAAGTGTATTTGTGCTCATTAGAAGCTTGGAGGGGTTGACCTTGGCCAATGAAGCGACGTCATGGCCACATTTGAGAGTGAAAGTGCTAGGAACATTGATAAGTTCAAAGGAAAGAACTTCGGCCATTGGAAGTTTCGTATAGAGATGGTGTTGAAGTCCATGGACCTTTGGGAGATTGTGGAGGAGACCGAGGAACCTCCAGTAAAAGATGGTGATCCAAAAGTGATAAAGGACTACAATCGGCACGTAAAAAAGGCCATGACCATCATTGGGTTGAGTTTGGTGAACAGCCAACTTGTCCACATCAAGAGTTGCGAAGGACCAGCGGAAGCACAGAAGGCATTGTGCAACATCCACAAAACAAAGAGCTTATCCAACATCTTCTTCGTTTGCCGGAAGTTCTTCACCATCAAGATGCAAGAAAGTAATGACTTGTTGGCACACATCAACTAAGTAAAGACGCTTGTGAATCAACTCACTTCCTTCAAGGTCCCCGTGAAAGATAAAGATATAGTCATGGCATTGCTTGAGAGCTTGTCGCCTTCACTTGAAAACTTGATCATTGCCTTGGAGACCTTGCGATTGGAGGACCTCACTATGGAATTGGTAGCGACGCAAATGATGCATGAAGTGACCAAGCGCAAAGAGAAGGAGAGCCATGGCGATGATGACGCCTTGTTTTCAAGGTAAAACAAGGAAAGCAACTCATTTTCAAGTGGAGAATCGAGGTTGTGTTACAATTGTGGGAAGCCAGGCCACCTTGCACGAGATTGCTCCTGTGGAACTCCGTTCCCACAAGGTTCCGGATATAGCCCTAAAATCCGGTGGATAAGTAAGAAAATTAAAACAATTAGTGAATAGAGTACTGCAGAATAGTACAAGTAGGTAGAAATAAGAAACATGGACTATAGGCCTAACTAAAATCGTTAAACAATGTTATATTAGTACTTTTCTGGAAACCTGACGTCCGGAAAATTCCGGAATATTCCGGATGACATCCGGATCCGAAATCGGCACGCGTCGGAAGTCTACCTCACCGGCGTTCAAGACAATTTAACACTATATTTATTAATTTGGGAACAATGGGCAAATTTGGGACCTTGGTACCAAACAACGTCTTTGAGTTTCACTCGCACATTTTGTAGTTTTAGACACACCTACGCCCAAACTCAGTCCTAATATATTCATTATTTGTAATCTCTGATCTATAGCCCATTCATTATTGAGTGTCATAAGGTAGTCATACCAAAAATATCAAGAAATTTATTTTAAAATTCTATATTAAGGGTATTGTGGCTTTGAAATGAAATTGTAGAATAGATACTCTACTTGGTAAATTACTAAAATATTCCATATTCCAAAGAGCACTACATGATATCCATTGCTTACGTCAAATAGATTTAAAAACATATAAACTTAAGACTGATTTCCCACCAACTATGAAAGCGTGTTATTCTCCAAAACATCTTCTGATGCATATTAATGGAATACGTAATGCACAAACTTGCCCAATGTAGGCTAATCTCAACATCTGTACTACATATCAAAATTTGCAGTAATCTACCTAGCATCAGACCAGTGAATAATCCCTGCTGCTACAGCTGCCTTTCTTTCCTCATAAATTTTCATAAGGGCACTTCTATTCGATCTACTACTTCCAGCTGGCATGGGACCTTCTATCCTTACTTTTGATGGTGTTCCAATTCCATGACGCCTTCCAAAGAATTTGTTGAACATACCACCGTAGAAGCTTGCATTCACGTTGGCATAAGCATGCACTATGTTATGTGGATTTCTTGATTTCTTAGACCGTTGTGGCCAGCTGTTGACAACGCCAACATCTATATCAGAAGGTAAAGAGTAGTCCATTGCTGGCAAAACATAGCGCTCACATATGTTCTGGCGAATCCCTAGATTGGTAGGATTCATCTGTTGAGTAGGCTGACAACCACCCCCGTCTCTACAAACCTGACATATTTCAAGCAAATGTCAAAAGGTGCTGAAGTATGCAATAGTTGTAGGCATATAGAACCAAAAACAATGTGAACTTGAATTTGAGATGTATCTATGACATCAAATGGTGGCAGAGGTGGATAGAACATGGTTAATATTCTACATTGAAGGTGATTATGGTTCCTTCCTTCATACAAAAGCTTCAAAAGAACACACTTACAATATGCAAACATAACATTCCGTCTGCTCTGTCACCAAATGCTCGTCCAACTATACTGCCTCAATGAAGAATACATATTGACCATAATATCTGCATTGCATAGACGTGATATCTGGTCCTCTACTTCAACTAATTCCTCAATGTATACAATCCAAAACAACAAACACCAGGCTGAATACAAGAGCGGCCACACTAGATGCACTATTCTCGCATACTAATACCACATGCATTTATTCCCTAAGAACATCATTTAAATCTACCGCATAGCTTACACTTTTCCGTTAGTAAAATCTTGTGGATCAATGAATCAAACAGACCAAGACCAAATACAACAACAAATCAAAAAAATGATCGACGATGATTTACTCCATAGTAATCGGTCCACAAATTTTCAGAAGTATGAACACAGATGACAGACCACCCAGAGGATGTTTCAAAATGATTAAGCTTGTTGCCTTAATCTTAAAGCCTGAGTTACTACTATCTACTTACAACCACTACGAACCAACATTACTATACTGGGTCTAACTAACCTAGTGAACGGTTTCAATGTCTTCGCAATCTGACCATTTTTTGAGATTGGATTTTGCCCAATGGATCTAAATCCATCAGGATCCACCATCAATATATCGACAAATTGTGGTACAGACATATCCGAACGACTCAAGTTAAAGAGTATGCCCAAATCTTTAAGAATATCACTGTGCGAATCATTTGAGCTATGCCAAGGTCTAGGATGAATACAATTACCCTCTGGATTCAGGTAACACTTCAAGGGACTATCATCAACAATGACCGTATTCTCGGGTGATGGCACAAAGCCCCTAAAATCTATAGGCCATTCCAACTTCCAAAAGAGAGGAAGTTCTTTAAAGAACTCTTCATGAAGATTAATATCTTGAGACCGATACATTAAATTCTCCTCGCCATGTTTTAGAGTAGTGTAGTGCTCTTGAGATAGAAGAAACAGCGGCTAACATTCTCCAAACAATGGAACATTAGTTAAATTATACTATTACGTTGGACATCTGAATCCATTTGCAATCAAATGGATTAAGATGATCATCTTAATCCAAGACCGCAGGAGTCATAAAGTGAGGATGACTATTCATCTCCAGATTCTAAAATATCTAGTGTGGGAATATATTCTTGAAATCATAGATACAATCAATCTGGCGAATTAATCCAAGATCACAACAATTAAAAAAGAAGATTAAGACCTTTGTCTAATCTACAAAATAAAGACAAAAAGGACATTACATGCTCACTACAACAATATATACACCAAATATATTTAAGATTCTATAAATTAAGGTGATCACTCTAATTCCAGAACGCACCGAAATCTACTACTGGCTTATACTTTAGTTACCAATAGTCACACTCAACTTCAAATCTGATGGACCTAGGCACGTAAGCGGACCACCGTTAACAAAGAATTCATGATTGATGAACCTCAGTTCATCATTCATGGAGTGGATTAAGGTGGTCATCTTAAATCCCAAGCCCAATAAGACCTGATATGTTCATATGTATAGTACCAAATCAGGACTTCCGTGACATGAACGAAAACGGAATATTGATTTGAAGTCTACGAACCCAAATACCATAAAATAAATAGGACATTGATCAATAAACGGGATTTCACCTTCAGCCTCAATGTAGAACTAAAAACTAGAAAGAAAAGGTATGGTGAAGCAAATGGACTTAAGCACACCCGTATGATCAAAAGAGACAAAGATATAAGTCAAACTCTCAAAGAAAAAATCAATGAAGCTGACCCAACTGGAAATGTACACGATATTTTTCTCACAAAAATAGTGCACTACAAGTCAGATTCCAGGAAGACATTCTGGGTGGACCAAAGAAATTCAAGTCTATCGCATTTCTCAAAGATGATCCATCCGACCTCGGTTGTAATAGCAAGCTAAAACTCTATCTAACATGAGGTGTTCGTGATCATCGGAGTCAAATCTGAAGCATAACACCACATGTTGAACAAATTCAGTATTCAAATTTGTGAAAAAAAATACGATCAGAAATACAGATCCTTCAGATAGATGCATAAACCCCTCCCCACATTACTCAAAGACATCACAGTTCAATCCGTTTCCTTCCGTACCTCAACCGTCTTATTAACATTTACATTCAATCACAAGAATGAGTATCTTCAAAAATATTATCCTCGGGATATGAATTACTTATTAGCACTGAAGTGCAATCACAGTATCAAAAATTAAATTTTACATATATCCTTGATCGATAAACATTTTCAGTTTATATTATCTATTCCAGGGGATCAAAACATCGATACTTTGGCTTTTTGCCATTTTCTTAGTTAGACTACGACATGATCTTTACTATCCAATGGATCCAAGCCGGGAACTTTGTTCTGATGCTTCAACATAAAATCCCTCACATTCTCTCCAGAGCCGGCTAGTTCTCGGATAAACGGAAGCACGTTCTTCACAAGGTTAGAGTGACGATCGGTTGGACCATGCCAAGGAGATTGATAAAGAACGTTCCCAGGAGAAGTTATCTAGGGGCGTCTGAACAAGACTTGAGATATCAGAATCCCCTAAATTTTGAATCGCTGCCAACACTCTCTGAATTTCAAAGACAACAAAATATGCTTTCATCGGGACAGGTGTTTTTAGAGGCGCTTCAATGTTGGGCAGCGACGTAGCTGCTTCGATCCTATTTGGTACAGCGCAATCCTGTGGAAACACGATATCTACGTCACCTAACCTTAAACGAGGATTAAGGATGACACCTTAAACCTAGTAAAAACTTTCGGTTATCATCATACAGACTGTGACCATGCATTCTAGCATTAGACATTTTGATCATCAAAGATCCTCTAATAGACGTACCTTCCCCTTCCCAAACCACAGAGTTGTCGGGGTTTTCTCTTTCTCCTTGTTCTTCTTTGTTGACAACGGAGCCTGACTTGCATTCCGACCTGACGAGAGCCTAGATTTCTTCTCCTCTGACTCAAGAACAGTCGGCTTTGAAGCAATCAGGACTTTCCCACACTCCTTGTCTTGTCGTATGCCAAGTCGAGGCGATGATCTTTTACCTAGTATAGTAGCCTCAGTCCGCAAAGCCCCGTTATCCGCCTACGCTGTCTCTTCTGTTGCATTTTTGCAACCGCCATCGTTACTGTTGAGCTTCTCGTTTGCGTCAATATGTTGTCCTTCCACCTCGTGACCACCCGAATCGGTGTCCGTCTGCTCTCCACTGGTCGTCTCCCTCTCCCGAGCTCCTTTGCCTTTCACCAGAATGTGGCGATCCTCTTCTTCCTTTGCATCACGGTCTTCCGTATCTTCATTATCATCCACGACGGCGCAAACATCAATAGCGTTACCACCCGAAGGAGGCAACTCAGTGTCACTTGAGTTCGCTATGCCCAACACATTGGGTTCAATGGGAGGGTTCTGACTACTCCCAGAGTCTCCACACAACGTTCGATTTATGGTGTCCTCTTTATTTTTTTCGACATCATCCAACCTTTCATTACGGATTAGAGATGAGATTAAGCTTGTCACCTTAATCTTCACAGCTTCAATAGGAGAAGCCTTAGCGGGTGCCACCAAGCTCTGATCCAGAGTTGGTAATGATATCAGAACTGTATCCTCACTCGGAGCTACAGAATCGGGACTAAATATAATGATTGTCGTCCCCTCAGTCCTGACACCGCTCATCTCAGGGGTGGTAGAGGGGATCGTCTGCCCTACCACAGTTTCGATGGGACTATGGATCGGAAATGTCACAGATTTCACCCCAATAGACTCGGGCCTAGGAGGAATTAAGGTGACCACCTCAATCTGCTCCGACTCGTTAGACGTTGAGGCCAGGGTTGTCACAACTTGCTGCTCCTGAATGCTTTCCATAATTTCAACCTGCTCCTGCTCCAGAACGCTGCACAAATTTTGAACCTGTTGCTCGTGAACGCTGTCCGTGTATTCCATCTGCTGGTCTTGCTGTTGCTCCTGATCATCCTCCTCTGTTTTTCTATGATGGTCAATTTCCATAGGCTCCTCGATGATTGGAGATCGTTGTCTCAGAGGGGCCACTGAGGCGTTCGTAAGCACAAGTTGATTCTGGATTCTAGACATTCTCGGATAATTAATTGCCTCACTCCCACCGTCAAACTGGTTCGATGTTCCCCGCATATGTACTGGTAGATTCATTTACCTGCCCTCATCATATTCAAAACCAACATCCATTCGGGAATCACTGCTTTCTGCGTATGGTCCTGTGCGATAGTTCTGATTGTATGTAGCATACATTGCCGGCCCATATCCTCCACGGGGAGGTCCAAGTTGGGGAGTGGGCTTCAGCTTATCTCTTAGCGCTTTGAGCTTAACTTCTAGCTCTGCCCTCATGATCTCCTTCTTCAACTTGATGATCTCCGGATCATCTTCGACTATGCTCTCCCGGGACTTCTTTGCAACCTGCGTCCTCGACTCCCCTTGATCAGAGGGACCTCCAGACTGGTTAAACGTTGGAGAACTACCGTGACTCATTGAAGAAATGAAGTCGTTGTCGTTGGCTCCAAAGTCATCTGAATCTCCTCCATGTGGGCGCTTACGATGAGGGTGATTGAGCGGAACATCAGAATCCATGATCTCTTCTGAAGAAGCATCGGTACGAGTGATAAAGGATCCACTTTGCACACCTCGGACCATCACATCTCCTGATGGAGTCCCTCCAGTACTAGGTTCTAATTGCGCAGTACTGCTAGGAGCCAGTTGAGCACTGCTAGGAGCCTCCAAAGCACCGCTGGTACCAGGACCACAAAGACGCTGGGGGGTGAGAAAGTCCTGGTAGTTCATGGATGCAGCCTTCGACGTGAGGGATGTGAGATCGTCGACGCAGTCTTGGTCACAAAAGGTGTACACATTCACTTTTAGCATCTGCGATCAAGATAAAAATACTCAAAATTAGGAGAACTATATAGTCATTGCTCATAATTGACATTGACAATTCATATATTAGAACTCAGTGATGACCATTTCGACTGCAACAAATGCGATCAACCATAAGCATAGCACATCGACTGACTTATAACATTGACAGGATTAAGATGATCATCTTAATCAAGAACTGCAAAATACAATGATAACTTAAATTTCAAATCAATCTCCATATTGTGGAAACGAAGTGATGTGGAGTTAGAATCTGTCAATGCAGATTAAGGTGACCTTCTCAATCTCAGTGACAGATGATTCTTACTGAGAGGTGTAATGCCATGAATTTAGGTGGCCGCCCTAATTCACTTGACAACTGTACACTCTGAGAATGGTTAGAATCGATTTGCTAAAAGACTTGTATTGAAAAGGGGCAAGAGCTACCTGTATGTACTGTGAACGTCTAAAATTCACGAAATAGAATCACATTCTCCTAGATACAATTTTAGTACAGGGTACTACTAGAGGTGGATCATTTGACTCTTAATCATAGCATCCAATAGCACTGAATATCTTCAAAAATGTAGATAATCTGGTTAGTTAGTTTACTTGACATGCAAGCATAAGCTTCCGGCCCCCAAAGATGTTGAACACGGACTTGAATGCTCCGGACACTTCCTGAAGGATCCGAATGTAGGTCTCCATCCGGAGCTCTCTTATATAGTATCGATATTTTCCTTCTGTGTACACCTTCAACCTCTGACACTTGAATACATTAGTGAGCGCTGGCAGGACCCACTGTTTCTTCACAATGTAGTAAATAGTCACAACATTCCCCTTCACCTTCTTCTCGCTTTTAAATCCTTCCATAGGGTTTGGGTGGTAGTATGCCTCGATTGGTTTAAGATGAGTGGTTTTCAATTTTCTTCTGTATAACTCCTGAACCTGCTCTTTCCGGGAATCGTCAGCAATCCATATCCAAACTGGTGTCTCCGCCCATCTCGGCATCTTAAAAGTCTCAAGCTTCTTCACAAAAGAATCCCAGAATGGATGCTCAATGTCGGAACCCCTTACCAACCCTTCCACATTGCAAAAGTCAATAAATGCCACCCAGTCGAAATTAGTCTTCTCTCGGATGTCCTTTTTCTGCAGATCCCCTACTGTTGTGAAATTCCCTTTCTTTACCACCTCCCCTCCTGGTTTAGTGAAGTCACGTGCTACCAGCATGCACATACCAACGTCAGTGCTGAGGGCATCTTTGGATTTAGTTGCGACCACGGCTCGGATAGCCTCAATGAACGGAGGCGGTAAGAATCCTTTGTCAGGTCTATTCCGTCCCTCGAAATTGTTGAAAAATTTGACGCCTGCTGACTCCACCACGTTTGCCATAGTCTTCGAAGAGATCATGTGAACCTTCTTGAACTTCCTCCAGTTATCACGGTGGACATCGTGAGCTTCGTCTAGTCCCACTGCTGCCGTGGTTTCAATCAAACCAAACTCACCTTTCGTATGCCGATTGAATTCGCCAATAACATGCCTCTTCGTTCTCTTCCTGTTGCCCCACTCTAGAGCTGAGAGAATGCTGCGACTTTTTGAAGCACCTTTCACTGTAAAGGGTATCACCTTGGGGTATACTGGAATCGGCTTGTCGTCGTCAGTCTTCTCATTTAAAAGATATGTGACCAGCTTGTCAATTTCGCGTTCGGTGAGGGACTCAACGCATTTGAACCAGTTCTTCGTGAGTGGGGCAATTGCCTTGAGGTTGCTCTTAAAATTTGGTGTATCTTTGATTTGGTGTCCAAGCTCTGGGCAGATCAGTTCCTCTCGGACATGCTTGGAAAAGAATCTCTCCCACTTCTTCCAACATGCGTCGCTGGATCTCACTAATGTCCACTCGAATCTGACTTCGTTGAACGTCCACTTGATGAGCTTGTCATCCCTCTCAGTTAAATCCTTCTTTGACCTTACGCTTGATAGCGTTTGAATCATTGAATTCAAGAATCTCTACGGGGGAGAAAAGAATATGTTAGTCCAACAGAGCTGTAGCACAGTCCGCAGTAATCAAAGTAGAGAAATATAAATCGATTGTCAATCATGCAATTAAGCTAGACACCTTAAAACTGACAGAAGCTGATGGCAATTTAAAACATAGAAGAGTACACACACCTAGTACACTAAATTTCAGAATAATATAATCTAGAGTAGGATTTAACAGAAACAATCCATAAACTAAACTGAATCAAAATAACAATTTGGACTTAGGGAATATGGTAAGCCTCTTTATAAACTCCCAAAACTATGATCTTCTCTCAATGGATGATTAATAGTTGCGATGTGTTAATAGATGATCGAAAATTGTTAAACCATATGAAAAATCAAGATGTACACGACGAAATTCAACTTCGAAGTAAAACTCATACTCTAGCATAAATTGTTACATTTAGATAAAGCTAACCGTATGAATGTTATCTTGAAATTCTAATGGCTACATTCTTCACTAGTTGAGATTCAGGTGGCAATCTTAATTTATGGATTAGATAAAGGTTGTCACTTAAGAAAAAGAATGAGTTGAGATTAAGGTGACCGTCTTAATGTAATCTCAAACAACCATAATGAGAAAGACATTTGTAAGTTCAGTTCTAGATTACCACCTTAAAACTGAATGTAGCTGATGGTGCTTTAATACATATAAGAGTACACACCTAATACACTAAAATTCAGAATATTTTAATCTAGAGCACGATTTAACCAAAACAATCCATACACTAAGTGGCTTACTATATTCTCAGAGTCCAAATAGTTAATTTGATTCAGTTTTGTAAACTCCCAAAACTATGATCTCTCCTAATGGTTGATCAATAAATGCGATGTGTTAATAAAAATTCGATAATTGTTAACTATAACCAGAAATCAAGTTATACACGACGAAAATCAACTTCGAAGAAAAATTCAAACTCAAGCATAAATTGTTACATTCAGATAATACTAACCGTCCGAATGTTATCTTGGAATTCTAATGGCTACATTCGTCACTAGTACAAATTCAGGTGGCAATTTAATTTATGGATCTGATTAAGGTGATCGCCTGAACATAAAATGAACTGAGATTAAAGTGACCGTCATAACGTAATCTCAAACAATTATAATGAGTAAGACACTACAAAGTTCAATTTAAGATGATCACCTTAATAACGGAGATTCTGAAATTTGAACTTCGAATAGAAGGTTCAGTAGGGACACTTACATTCCAATCGCTGCGTTTCTTCGACATCTCAGGGCTGGCCTTGTCTGATGCATTGTATCGGACTCTCTCCGGCTTTCCCATCTCAACCCATATCCTCCTAACGTGAACTAGATTAGATGCCCATGTCGGCTTGAAGGGATTGATCTGATTGGACTGGTTGTAGTAGTCTGAAATTGCTTGAATCTTCCAAGCTTCCAGATCCCACACAATCTGCGCTTTCCAAGTACGGAGCATGTCCTTCCTGGCACCATCAACGTCGGGAGAGTCGAGTATTCGTTGAGCTCCTTTCACCGTATGTTGGCCGTTGATGGCGTAAAACCTTAGGTTTTTTATTTCGTCCCACGAAGTAGGTACCTTTGTCAAGCCCTGGGGATAAAGACATAGGACTTGCTTATTTGGAATAACCTGCGTCAAAAGCGTGTTATAAACTGTGGTCACACCATCACCTTCCAGCACCCGAACGATGTAGTTGCAAGGTGCAATATCCACCTGTGTCACGTCCACATCTACCACTGTCTCATAGCCGAGAGGGTAATACTTCCCGAAATCATCTCGGAAGTTCTTGAATCTGCGGATGCACTCTTCTGCTACAACGGATCCATCTGCATTGCGGTTTGAAGGCAGGTTATGGCCAGTGGGAAGCTCTTCTATTGATTCAACATCGGCAACAGCTCCTTCGACCACCAACTCTGTTGTTTTCTTGGCCAGCGTCTTTCCTTTAGGCACCTTCTTAGGAGCACCTCGTACACCATCTACAATCTCGGGTTGTGTTCTTGGATCTGTCACCCCTGAGGAGCTCCCCTTGTCCTTCTTTGGGTTCCTCTCCTTCTTCTTTTTCTTCGTAACTGACTCCTTCAGTTTATTGATTAACTTCTCCACTTGAGTTTGAGTGACACCAGATTTGTTAGATTCCTTGTTGAATGCCTCGGGAATAAACGCGGCCAGAGAGGTGTCCTTCCATGCGTTTCGCAATTGAGGATGGTTTATCGAAAAAACCGACGTGTTAATCAGAAGGGATTCCCGTAGACCGTCTGGACGCTGAAGCACAAGGTACACATAAGGATGTGTGGCTTTGCAGGATACTACGTCATGGCCCGTGAGCGGAACGTGGCTGTCTGATCCGAGGAATTTGATGCAGAGGGAGGCTCTAGGGGATGTTGCGGTCTCCCTTGCCAAGAACCACCCCACACTTGCATCGACCACTTCGCTACGAATTGTGAATTTTACTTCTTCAATCTCCTCAAAGAAATCTGTGTTGCAATCGCTGGGGCATACATCTTGCCGAACAGCAATCCTAAACAAAAAAGGATCGTTGGTACTCATCTTGCGTGTAGCAATGGACAGTAGATTAGAAAATTGGAGCCATGTATTGAAATTTGGTTCAATGTTTAAGACGGGCACCTAAATCCCAATGCATTGGTAGAGTTCTGAACATTAGCACAATCTAATTATCATTGTTCTACGAGTGAAAAATGAATTACAAATCCAAATCTGATATTGTAAGAATGAGGTGGGTACCTCAATTCTAATGCATTAGATTAGGCATTGATAAAAACGCATTTCCAAAGCATCAATAAATACAAACCACATTCCCTATGCGTAGAAGATTAATTTATGACTTAGACATATAGACAGAGAATAAGGTGGGCACCTTAATGTCATTTATTTAGGTCTACCTGAAACCCTTCTATCACTTAGCATCAGAAAAAATCATTCTATGTGTTTCTACATCTTGGATCCGAAGTGAACCCTTAAGCTGGTGATCTCAGATTATGAAGACCACTAAAATCCTTTTAGTACAGTACAATTTTAGGACCCGGTATAATCTTCTAAACAACCTTATGCTATACATTTAAGGCGATCACCTCAATCTCAATCAAGACATTGCCAATGAGAGTTGAAGAAGTGCTGAAATTGAGGACAAAAAGGATAGAGATTCTCAAAATAGTAGCATGACCGTATAATTGTCTATTTCCGTATAGTTGCAGTCGACAATATAGATATGGCTACAAAAACTATTGGCACTAGGAGGGCCTTGGGTTTGACGATTGACCTCTAACAATAGTTTCGTGCTCGTACAACCTGAACAACTAATCTAATACTTCAATGCCAGGGAGACCTTGAATTGAATTCCAATTCCTATCAAAGTCTGAATTTGCAGCAAAGAGAAGACGATACATTCTACTCAGGCACGCTCTGTAAAAGGACATGTTCGATGAAATGCACCATTACAGTGGAACAGACAGAACTGGTAAAACAATCCAAGATGTTAACCAAACAACAACCTAGAATGGATAAGCAGACAACGCAAAGGACTTTGAAGTCGCAATTTACATGACAGATCAATGTAGCACTACACATAAGCAGGGCTTCAACAAACGCAACAACAGAGATGGAGTTTTCAAGTAGACGTCACCGACCATGCAGTGGCACAACCACAGAAGTAGACGTAGTACTTTTCATAAAAGCTAGAGGATGCAACTTCATAGAAAACTACCATCGTGGCGATGAATGACTCAACGAAGTTGTGGTGGAAAAAATACCTGACATATGCAGCGGCTCAGAAGTTGATACTAGCGATCCTCCAACTTCCAAAACGATATGCACTGCTTTCCACCTGCCGATTGAAGGATCTGTAACAATAGGTAACTCGGAGCAGCGAGACGCTGTGCAAATCTCACACGCAAACCGTAAACAACGACCCTCCCCCTTCGACCCCAATCTCCAACACTGCTAGAAGCCTTCGTTCAGTCCTGCAATACCTCAACTACAACCTCTCTACAACTCTACTTGTTACTGCGTCCTGAAGATGGTGAAGACTGCGACAATAATGCATAGGAATTGGAAGAGAGACAAACACGAGACTGCGGAGAGGATAACTGAGGGCTTACAGAAGAAAGACACAGAATGAGGAAGGGAGGGGGCAGAGAGGAGGAGGTCGACGGACCCAGGAGGGCATTCGAACGACGAGGGGAACGAACAGCAAAATCAGATCCAAGTCCACTAACATGTCGGGAACTAAGTAAAAGGTCTGAGATCGTATCATTGGGAACGTGAAGGAACGTTTTGGGAACTGGATGATTACTTGGGAGAAATGACTGGATCATGGCGGGAATACGTAATGATCAAATCACAAGTTAGGCTTGCAATGGCGGCTACATGCATGAAAATCATGGTATGTGACAAAGCATTCTACAAGTCATTACTCAAATGATACTCCTGATCGATTCATCCTTTGATATGCTATATCTGGAAATTGCACTCCATGGTGTCAAATGAGATGTTAGGATTGCAGGTTTTTGGCGGCAGGCAAAATCATCAGTTTTCATCGCTCCCATCAGATGGAAGGGAATATCATGAAATAGAGGTACGTTTAATGCCATTATTGAAAAGTACTTGAATAGAGATTGTGGAGTTAATTTCTGTATTTTTAATCCTAAATTGTAAATAGTGTTCGTTGCAATTGTAGAGTGAATCGATTATTACCAAGGAATGAATTATAGTGGAATGAAAATAACTCAAAAACTAAGTATCATCAGTTAGCAAAACATCCCAAGAACAATGTGATTGGCACTGATTTTATTTGAAGAGACGTTTTGTATCTTCAAATATGTTAGTTTTTAGTTAGAATTACCACTTATGTACCTATTTGGTAGATTTACACCAGCATCAACCCTTAATGCCCATATATCGCAAATGAACTTTCTTCCCGTACCTTTCATTGGGAGTTAGATACAGGTTAAGATAAATTGAAAAATATACTAACTCTCGTTTCCCAGCACCAATAATTGTTGCTGCTTGCCTAGTTAACTTATCATATTTAATGAAAGTTGAAAAGGATGAGTGGTAAGAGAAAACGCCAGAGAATGAACTAAATTAAGACGAGCTCCTTAATTCTCGGGAGACAGACATGGTCCATGAAAAGGAAGGTTCGAGGGCCATCTTATTATAGTGTAATCTTAACATGCAGTGCTTTGATTTTGGTGGACTTTAAAGTTTCTAAAATAAGCGCACTATGTAGCATATATAAAATCAGAATTAGAGTAAGTTGTGAGTCGTGACTTTGCACAAAAAGTTGAAGTTACTAATTTCAGAAGTTTGGATCAATTTTAAGAATTGTCATGTCTGTAAGAATAACGGCAGAATTCGGAATAAATATTCTTTTAAGAATTCATACTTAGGTACATACTCAGTTTAGCATACACTTAGGTCTGGATGACATGAATGTCATGCGAAGTTTTTGGCAGTGTCTATGATCCGAAAATATATTAATATTTTAATGAAAACCTGCTTCTGTAAATGATAACCTGCTTCTACCAATGATAACCTACATCTGTCAACGATAACCTAGTGTTGCCAATGAAAACCTAGTACTACTGTAAACAAAAACCTACTGTTGTCCATGAAAACCTGCTACTGTCGACATGGACATATTGCTATCAACGAAACTTCATAGACAACAAAAGATTACTTGGATGAAATTTGGTGGTTTTAAATTTTTAGATAACAAATTCCAATTTGATTCAATTTAAAATGGTCTTTTAGTACAAACTAAGTATTTCCGGAATTTCACTCATGGAGGTAATTAATCATGAAGTGGAGGATAAATTTTTTCATAATTTTAAAGGTATAAGCACACTCACTTTGGTTTGAATCAATTAATTGGACCACATAGTAAGAAATTCAAAATTCAAAATTTCTCTTGCTAAAATATCATGTGCTTTTTGATGAAGAAATGAACAATTCAATGGAATTCAATGGAATTCAATATAAATTCAATATTGTTATAATATCAAAACTCAATGGACCTCTTCTTCAAAAATCTCAAAATTAGGATTAATATTAAATATATTGATGGAAAGAATTATATTTTAATAGCAAAATTCATCGCACAATACATTGTATCACTTTTAAAATAATGTCACAAATTAATTGCATAATTATAAAGTGATAGCATCATTATATGACATATAAGGCACTATTTTCGTACATGTCTAGGAATGAGATAAGGCATTGTTAAAAAAATTGATGATATCATTATCAATTTCCATCTAAATCTAAAATTTTAATACATAACATATTTTTAAATAGATATCCTTACCTGTTGTTACTATAATTTACTAACAATTTATACACGTTATTAATATTTTCTTTATCTACCATTTTTTTTTATACTTTGCCGTTTATACTTCAATTGAATCTAAATTATTTATAACTAATCTTCGTTGGCTCTTGTATATACTTCTACTAAGACCATACTACTGTAGATATATATCAAATTCCATGATTCTTAAACAAATATAAAAATGAAGAGCTAACGTTACATAATCATTTTAATATTAGAGAGTCCTTCAATTATAACATGCACTACTACCTTATATTCAAAGAACCTTGACAAGTATTTCTATTGTGTGCCATTTATATTAGTCATTTTAATTTTATCGTCCAGATATAGTTGTTTTCTCTTTAGTTTTTCCAATCTAGTGTATCCTTCTTACATCCTTACCTTTAGATGGACTTTTAAATTGTAGTCATTTTCATTTCTTTACTTTTTTTATTTAAGAAATTATTTTTTTCTTAATTTTCTTTTCCATCTAATATTCCTTCACTCCTCTTCAACTTTTCTATTTGTTTCCCTTTCATATTCTATTTTTCTAATATTCCTTCTCTCCTCTTCATTTTTTTTTTCTTCCTAATATTCCTTCTCTCCACTTACCTTTTTTATTTTTTATTTTTTCTTCCTAATATTCCTTCTCTCCTCTTCACCTTTTTTTTTTTTTTTTAATTTTTTTTTTCCCGAATATTCCTTCTCTCTTGAATACAGTTCCAATAGTAACGTGGTGAAGATTTGGGCCTGAATTAATAGCTAGAAAGGTTTTTACGTATTGTCAAGGTAAAGTCTCACTTGAGAGGAATTATACACTCTTGCTCACAATTGTGTGCAACTAGAGTAGAAAAGGGAAGAAGAAATGGAAGGTCACTAGTATTAGTACATTGTATGTGGAAGAGGATGAAAGAAAATTGCATTATTGAAACTCCCTTGCATTGTTGCCAAAAAGTTGAATTATTGTCAGAACGTTGAATTATTGCAAGAATATTGAATTATTGCAAGAAAGTTGAATTATTGCACTAAAGTTGAATTAGTGGTACTAATTTAACCTTTAGTAAAAGGTGGCGGCATTTGATTAGTTGTAGAAATTGGTGGCATTTGTATGGGGTTACACTATTGTTGACTTTTAAAAAAATCTTATTCTATCCCAGACTTTGTTTTTGTATACTAATAATAATTCATAATATATTTATAAATGATTTAAAGGTGAGAAAATTCCTATGTACTCATGCACGTAGCGCATGTGCATACTTGCATGCCAATGGAAATGTTACGTTTTATTTGTAATAACTTCTAAGTATAAATATTTATATAATATGAAAAATTTGTTTGGATGCACGCACGTCGGGAAACTATAAAAATATTTTGGTAGAATATTTTGTGAAATGTGAGATTTGGAGTACTCTTCAATGCGGTTGCTTTCATACATAAGTTATTCAAAATGGGGTGTTGTCTAAAATTTCCAACAAATTTTGAGAGATTTTACAAATTTCGAGAGACTTAGGCTATTTATTAGCTAAATACAAGGACTGCTATCTCATATTTGTGGTGGTTGTCATAACTTCGTGAAATCTAAGCGTTTTTGGGACCTCCAAAACTAAAAGTTGCCATTTTCTACCACCTTGTAGAATTTGAGGTAAGGTCAAATATGTTTGAATGTTGGATGTTTATCATATGTAAAATCATAACTTTCAAAGTTGATGCATATTATTTTATAGCTTAGAATATATAGTCTATCTTATATAAATGGAGACTTGATAATTGTTACCCCATACATTTTGCTCATATATTTCTCTAAGAAGTAGATAAAGTTGAATTTTCACTTGCAAAATTGCAAAACCTCATTGTGTTATTTCAACTTTCATCAAAATTGTTTTATAGAAGAATGTGTAAAATGATTGAAAGTAATAAATTTGTGAATAATCTCAAGTTGTCTAATAAAAATTGTGTATTGTATAAAATTTTCATACTATGAACGTCAAAAGCATGGAGGCGAACGTCCTTCCATTTATTGCATTTCCTAGTATGTTGCTGCAATTATGTTTCTTGCAGAGCTATTCATGGCTCAATGTCCCAATATATTATTCGATTTTTACCTAATCATGGTACGAAGTGTGATTTTAGAAAGTATAATCCTTGTACAAAAAAGTTTAGATGAAGGTTAAAAAACTCAAACGAGTTTCTAAAATTTTGCATGTACATAGTCAACTTAGTCTCCTACATAGAAAAAAATATGAGGAAAAATTTAGGGGCAACAATGATCAAGTCCTCCCTTGCACCATCTAGACATTACCTCTTAGGCAAAGGAAAAAAGAAGTTTTGATTCAACTTTGAACGTTATGATTTTACAAATGAAAAACATCCAACAATTGAAATTTGAATCAGTTCTTCTAAACCGGGTTGCATATTGAATTTCATACCATGCCCCATCCGCACTAATTGGAACCCAACAACAATAATTAGGGTCCACAACAACAGCTAAAGGGGCCCCAACAACAGTGGTTGGGGCCCCCAGCAATAGCTCTTGGGGCCCCAACAACAGTCGCTAGGGCCCCCAACATCAGTCGTTGGGGTCCCCAGCAACAGTCGCCGGGGTCCCCAGCAATAGCTGCTGGGGCCCCAACAACAGTCGTTGGGGCCCCCAACAATAGCTGCTGGGGCCCCAACAACAGTTGTTGGGGCCCCAAACAATAGCTGCTAGGGCCCCAGTAACAGTCGTTGGGGTCCCTAGCAATAGCTGTTGAGGCCCCAGCAACAGTCGCTGGGGTCCCCAGCAATAGCTTCTAGGGCCCCAACAACAGTCGTTGGGGCCCCAAACAATAGCTGCTGGGGCCCCAGTAACAGTCGCTGGGGTCCCCAGCAATAGCTGTTGGGACCTCAACAACAGCTGTTGGAGCTCCTACAACAATGTCTTCATCTTTTGTCTTTGTCTTTTTGTCTTTGTCTTTTTGTCTTTGTCTTTTTGTCTTTGTCGTTTTGTCTTTGTCTTTTTGTCTTTGTCTTTTTGTCTTTGTGTTTTTGTCTTTTACTTTCAACACGAAATTGAACATACTTTTACATTTTAATCATACTACTAAAATCATAATCTACGCAGTGAACCACGTAGTGAACCGTGCAGTGAACTTCATAAATGCTACAGTCAACCGTGCAATTAATTGCGCAGTCAACCATGCAGTTAGTTACGTAGTCAACCGTGCGATGAATCATGTTACATTTTTTTCTTTTTCTTTCGTAATACAAAAACTACATTAAATGGTTGGAATAATGCGTTGCAAAACAAGCACCAATTGCCAGTAATTTTAGAAATTTTTTTATGTTTTTATAAATTCAAACTAATACTTACATTGTAAATTTATTATTATAGCAAAAAAAAGTGAAAGCTTGTAGAAGTTAGCTATAAATACTATTTACAAGAAAATATATTGTTATTGTATAGAGTAAACACATATAATTATCAAAATATATCGAGATATTTATTGCCTTATATTCTGAAGATGGCTGAGCTTGTGCAACCGACTGCAAAAAAACCTAGAGTAGGACAAGTTATTGCCCTAAATTTTATAGAAGATCAGCAAATCCTCGAGTTAATATACGATTCAAAGAGTAGAGGTTGTAAAACTGTAGGGCACAGCAACAAAGCATTTGACCGATTATATGCCATACCTTGTAGAAAAACCCTAACGTGGCCGTATTTCAAAAATATATTTATTAATCCTTCATCTCGGGTAGACATGACCATAACAAAACAACAGATTTACGTCCATTATTGCCACAAACTATGCCATGATTGTGTGCAAAAATCTTTACGTTGCTCTATATGTGAACCGACACTAGATCCTGATTTTGCAATGCATACAAGATTTATTTTTGATACTTCTATTACCAAAGACATCGAAATAACTAGTCTCGAAGACTTCCATCAAACCTTTCTTTGCTTGAAGAAATTTTTGAAAGAAAAAAGTGAAGAAAAAAAAAGAAAAAAAAAACATGTTCCATACAAAATTTTCCAATGTTCATTCGTGAAAAAAGGATTGTTGGAACTATCCATTCTCGAGGCATTCAACATAAATATAGAAATGCAGGTAATCGTTAGCTACACAAACATTCCAGCTAATATCAGAAATGAAGAAGAGCCATATTGGGAGAACAAAAAGTTTGAGAAAAGTTGGGAAAGTGTATATGAAAATAATCATTTGCAACCAATAACATCAACTGCTCTATTATTGCTGGATGGAAATACTATAATCAACAATAAAATATTGGATCCAAAAAACATATCATTGAAAGAGGTTTTATTTATTTATATCCCAAACATATGGGAAAACAATGTTGAATATCAAAGAACATTAGAGGCCGCAGATATATATTATCAGACCGCTCCGTTTGTAGGAAAATCTAATAAAAAAGACCCAAAACGAGGTGTTTATAAGTCTGTAGGCCACGGCTATGTTGTCCATGCAGGAGAAAAGTCAAAAGGAGATATCGTTCAGTATGATCGTAAAAACATGACTGAAGACACAAAACGTTCCTTAAGGGGCACAGGAAATTCTATTGCAACGGCAATGTGGAAGGCGTTAGATTTATTTGGAGCTCCTGTAAAAGAGTTTTTTGCTCATCAATGTCAACATATGGATTGTATCGCAATTGGGTTGAAAGCATATCCAACAAAAGTGCACCAATTGCACTTGTCAAAGAATTCTTTTATAAAGCCACATATTGATAAAAACGACTTAGATTGTTCATTTATATGTTGGTTTACAGAAGGACATCCGCAAGGAGGCGAATTCGGAATCTTTCAACACTGCATGAAACTTCAAAATAATAATGGAGCAGGTATATTTGTATTTAGCAAATATGTTAGCCACGGAACGCTACGGTTTGATGCCAATTCACTATCAACTAATAATTTCAAATTGGGCGCAGCCCTTGTGAACAAACCGGCAATTCGTGAAAGGCTATCAAATCAACTAACAAGTGGAACACCTATCACTTGGATAGATTATATTGATCACCTACATAGTGAAAGTCAACAGGGAAAATGAGTAATTGATTTGTAAAGTGCAATTTTTGACCTCCATGCATAGATAGATGCATGAATCAAACTCTTTACAATTTTTAAGCTTTCAAGCATAGGATCTTTTATCTAAATCTATCTAGAAGTATTGTTGTAAATTTCATCTATAGGATGTGCATCATTTTTGAGATTATAACATCTGAAAATTGTCCTCAAGAATTCATTGTGCTTTTAGAAGCTTGAAATTACAAAACTACAATTTTCTACCACTATGTATTCATTGAAGCATGGATCATATATTTTTTATTTTTTGTAATTTGAACTATATGATCTCAAAGATGATTATAACAAAAAAATATTGATTCAAATTTCAACCCTGACATGTGCACCAAATTTGAGATCATAACCCAAAAAAATCTTCAATGTCTTGGAGCTTCAAACCTCAAAATTACCATCTTCTGCCTCTATGCACTCCCGAGGGTATAGACCAATTTTTTACTATTTTCAGACTTCCAATTAGAAGTTCTTGTACCAAATTTTATTTAGAAGAATTGTTCAAAATTTCACTTGTTGGATCTTCTCCATTTGTGAGATTAGAACATTCAAAATTACTCTTATTTTTTTGCGTTCATATTTGCAATTATTGTAAGTCTAAAAAAACACTTATATATTTGTGTAAGAATTGGGGGAATATTTGGCTACACCACGGAGATTGCCATCGTGACTGACACTTTTCACAACGGAGATAGGGATTTTCACAACAGAGATAGAGATAAGGATTGAAAGAATTTTGTTGCCCATGTAATTTTTAGCATGAAACGACCTCTATGTTGATTATATGTGTGAAAAATTTAAAGTCCAAAAGATCCACAGAATTAAAACTACATCAAAAGCTAGCAACATGTGTACATGTGAGAAACATTTAACTCCTAGCCGACTTTCACACACTCCCAAGGATTGGAGTTTTTGGTATGTTCCCATGAAATTTTTTACATGAGACTATCTCTATGTTGATAAAATGCGTGCCAAATTTGAAGGCCAAAATATCTACATATCAAAAGATTTTTGAAATCTACCAACATGTATAGTTGTGAGAAACATTTCACTGCTGCCAAGTTTGACACCTTCCTAAGGATTCAACTTTCTATTTTTTCCCATGATATTCTGGACATAAGACCATATCTATGTTGGTTATACATGTGCTTAATTTTAAGTCCAAAAGACCCACAAAAGAAAAGAAACAAATCTAAATCTACCAAGTTACATGTGTAGTTGTGAAAAACAATCAGCAAAACCATTTCACTATTGTCAACTTTGGCATTCTCCCTAGGTAGGAAAAATGTTAATTGACCGTGCAAATTTTGGCACAATATCACCTTCATGTTGATAACATGTGTGCCAAAATTCAAGGCCATAAGATGAATACAGAAAACCATCTTCAAAATCTACCAAAATTTGTAGCTACAAGAAACAATTTTTAATATCCTTTTTTCTATTCATCATGTGGCCTTGGAATTTGGCACAATTATTATAAACATAGAGGTGGTATCGTGCTAAAAACTCCATGGGTACAAAAATTCTTTCAATCCTTGGGAGGGTGTCAAAGTTGTGTAGCTGTGAATGGCTCACAACTACACATCTTGGTAGATTTTGAATATGTTTTTTGGATTCATCTTCTGGCCTTGAAATCTGGCATACATGTTGTCAACATAAAGGTGATCTTGTGCCAAAAATTTCATGGTGAATTGACAATTTTTCAGCCCTCAGGAGGGTGCCAAAGTTGGCAGCAGTGTAGTGTGGAAACGTACAAAATCAAAAAAGTACGTATACTTCTGTGAGGGTACTGTACAAGGAACCAACATCTTGATGAACATGATGGTAAAAGGTTTATACTATACGCAGTGCATAATTTTGATACAAAGTGAACATGAGTGAAAAAAATTTGAAATAAAAATTATTGGACAAACATGAGAGTTCAAAATCGTTTTTTTTGTAATATTGGTCTGTGTAGATATAAATAATATTGAGCTAAAACAATTAAAAACCAATCATTCACGTATAACCCGTATAGGCCAAATATATTTTAGTGGAATCTCTACTTGGTTGCTGTTAAGATGAATTTACTAAAAATGTCACAACAGGATGTTCTTTCAAACTTGTATGAAATGATGTGGTCAAAATTTCGTGAATTTTGATTGTGTTGAGTGAAAGATAATTGCGGTCAATGTGTACATTTTTTACCGCACTGTACGCTTTGACCGCAATGAGCACTTGGGCCTTTAGGGGATATGAAATGTACAATAAGAATAGAAGGAAATAGAAGAAAATAGAATAAAATAGAATACAAATTATTATGAAAAAAATAGAAGAAAATAGAATACAAATTATTATGAAAAAAATAGAAGAAAATAGAATACAAATTATTATGAAAAAAATAGAAGAAAATAATAATAATTAAAATAATTAGTAGTGAAGAAATTATTATTAAAAAATTTAAAAAAAAAAAATTTAAAAAAAAAAAAAAAAATTTAAAAAAAAAATTAATTTTTTAAAAAAAAAATTGGCAAAAGGCCGGCCAGACTCCGTGGATAGGGGCCTGATCGGCAGGCCGGTCCCGGCTCCCACGGCCGTGGGCCCGAGCCGGTCCCTGGCCCCGCCGGCCACGTGCCACCTTTGTATTCACCGGGCCCCGTTACGGAGATCACATGCGGCAGCTGCCAGGCCCGCTGCCAGGCGTTTTTTTTTTTTTTAAAAAAAATTCTATTTATCCCTTTTCTTGGAATTCGTGGGGTTTTCCTTTCCACCATTCTTTCCCTTTATTTGGGCTGCCCACCCTCCCTCCACCCTTGCTGCCCCTATTAAGTGCCCCTCTTTGACAGTTGTCTTTCATTGGTTCCCAAGGGTGCCCAGGATGCCCAGCCTCCCGATTTTTGACAATAGGTGGTACTAACTTTCACACCGTAAATCCAATTTTTTTTTTAAAATACCTCCACAAAGCTCTTATCAAGTCCGATCTATAATAAAAGGATTTTTTCCGAATTTTAGGAACCTGCCCGAAACCTGAAATCCCCCCGAAGAAGACTCTGATCCTTTAGGGGTTAATCCCTCCCATTTACTTTCAAAATATGACATTTACGTGGAGTTAACTAGTCATTCATTAGGCAGCATGATATGACATTCTAAGATAGTCTAGTTCAATCAGCCGTTCTCTGGTTAGTCTGAATCATGGTGATGAAGCTGGAGTGTAGTTGGTGACGACAACCTGTCTTCCAAATGCTTCAGTATACTCTTGGATACCACCAAAACCCTGTTAACGTCTAGTTAATCCCAAAAAGCTCAGGCATTTTCCCTCATGAAACACTCCAAAACTGCCATCATCAACAAGTGGCGACGAAATCTAACATTAAAGTCTAATTTGAGACTTTTAACCATACAATCTTAAAATAGACACGTATATGAACTTACAATACAAATTTGGTTGCAATCCACCACACGGATTTGAAGATTATAGCGTTTGAAGTGCAAAGAAAAGTAATTTTCCCCCCTTGCCAGGCAAGGTCAGACTACTTTGACTAGGTATATCTTCTAGTTTTTACATTGAAATGTGATCAAATCTTTTACCAATATGACTTATATGTTGTTAGCTATTTGTGTGCAAAATTTGAGGTCAATTCGAGGGGTAATAGATGTAGAAATATACACTTTAGTGAAAGGGGGTACAAAATGTTGACAATTACTACGTAAGTGATATGAAATTGTTTGAATCATACAAGTTGTTGCATTTGAGAATCCCAATGGTGGGAACTTTCAATTTATTTTTTCATTAATTTTAGAAAAAGAAACGACTGAAATTAGTGAAATCCATAATTTTCATGAATATATGGAATAAATAAAGCATTATGGGAAAGGGTAGTGCTTGAAATTGGGTGGCCAATTTGTCCCGTTGTTGACCGCCCTCGCAGTTAGACGGAAAAAAATAAAAAATAAAAAATAATTTGGCGGGTCCGCTTCTGGCGCGGGATGCTGGCAGGCCAGCTAACTGCTGATTGTTTGCTATTTTTTTTAAAATTATTTCAACAACTCTTTTGATAATTTTCAATGCTTTTTCTACTTGGACTTCGTGCATAGAAGTCTGGATTCCTTTCCTTGCCCTTTTTGTCCCAAAATTCTGCCCCTTTTTTCTCCTCAAATTGCATTGGTTGACATGGCTGCCCCTATAGTCTAGAGTCCCCATTTTGACCTTTGAAGGCTAATAAATTTTGAACCAAAAGTCCAAAATAATATTTGAAAAATTCCACATATAAATTTCATCAAGGACAATGTAGTGTAAAATTTTCATAAGAATCGGAGTATTTTTTCTACTCAAAGGTACATGCCCAAAATCCAAAACGTACTTCCCAAGTACACTTACTAGGCTCTTAGGGGTTACGTCATTGTACTCTTCACTCCAGTTTCTATGCGTTTTGCAAGTTTTGGTGATTGAATTAGATTAACACTGTGTAGAATACAATGCCAATGCCAACGATCTCTCCCCCTCGTCCGGAGTCTGCAGTAGAACTCTTGCAGTGGTTGCTGGAAATTCGTAGAATCCATGAGCGCAGAGGTTTCCAGGATATTCCAGCTCACGATGCAATCGTTCTAGCATTGCTGAACACTGGCGCAATGTTTCCGTGGACACTAACTTGTCAAATTCAATTTGAGTCCGTCAATAATGTCTTCAACTTCAACTTCGTCCCCACTGTGCATGTCCCACGAGGTGTTCCGGATGCACCCTTAGCTCCTGGTGTACCCCACCAACAGGCGACCTCAATTATTGCTGCGCCTTCCCGACCTCGTCGCCACGGACCTCTGCGACATCGACGGGGGCAACCTTCATCGTATTTCGTGCCGGCTCAGCTGACTTTGGTGAGAGCAAGCCCTCCCTATCGACTGCATCGCCCACGCATCTTCAGCACGTCGCAGCGGCTCCTCGCAAGTGGATCTGCCGGATTGGAGTATCCCGTTCATGGGCCCCCTAATCCGCGGTGCACTTTACAACAAGCGGAGGCTGCTTCATCTCAAGCGTTGGAGCCCGCTACAAATATTGCTGATGATCCTTTGCTCCGGCTGGAAAACGGGCCCTACAGCGATGGTGGCAACAGTTCTACCCAGAGCGAACCTGACATCGACCGAAGTAGACGGATTGGTATTTACTCGTACGAGGCTGTAGAATCCGAGGCAGAAGAACGCCCAAGCACGTTCATCAGGGTTTCGGACCTAGTGCCCGATCCTTCAGACGTCGATAAGCACTCACAGCCACGGTTGTCTTCTAGCCCGTGAAAGCAACGACACTGGTTGTAGTACCTGCATTTTAGGTGATGAAATTCAAGAGGGTTTAGATCACCATAGTTTATGTTTTAGGATTTCTACTTTTGTACTTTGTGCTTTCCAAAGCACGTCGTTTTCTATTACTAGTCGAATGCATTGCTTTATGTAAACGCTCTAGTGAACACTGTTTGAATGCTTAATATCCTACATATTAGAAGTGGTGGAATGCCATTGTTGTGTTGTTAACGACCCGTTGTGCGTTGAAAATTTAACTGGAATGTAAATTTTTGTTTGAATGGCAATTTTGTGAAATGCCCATCACCCGCACGTGGGAGTTCTGGAATGAATCAGTCCTTGAGTTATTAACCTACTCTTCAGTGTTGTTTTGTGCTTTGAGTCATTTATAGATACTCAGGTACTCAACAGTGACTCTAAGTTGCACGTATTCCAAAAAATAAAGTCAGTTCTTCACATTCCTAAAATATGCTTCACCGTCTAGAAATACGGAGTGGCATTCATACCGTTCTAAGAAATTGCGTTCTAGAACTATTACTACCTCCATAGAATCAATACTCACCGTTGCATATTAGATCTCCGAATCATTCAACGTTCACATTATTTGGCGCATGCACTTTAATTAAAGAAACGAGTATCACTGCAACAGCTGTCATTCTAAGAATATGTTGCGGCACCAGGAATTATGGAGGAATCCTATTCCAGCAGATGGGGCGATAACTTTAGTGAATTTGGAGTTTGAAATCGTGCTTGATTTCCCTCCAATTATCTTAACTAGAATCTTTCCCGCCTGTCTGCTGTAACTCATTCAACGTCCACAACTCTATATAAACTGCAGTTCCCAAATTTGTTTCCTATCTTCCACATATGTGTTGTTGCTGGAGACCTTGGACGTAGCGACACCTTCTGCCTTCTACATCTGCTTGCTAAGTTGCTGCAAAGTCTATGTAGACGGACATATGTAATATTTTAAGCATTTATACGTGTTGATTCTTTGTATTCGGCCATTATATTGTATTAGCTTCAACACTTGCATGTTAAGACTGCATTGTAAATTGACATGATGATATTGCTTTGTCTTCATAAGGTTGGCATGTTGCGTTGATATTTCGACTATAAACTTTCAGTAACACTACATTGTCTTCCAGATGCGCATGCTGTGATTGCATTCAGAGTTTGAGCTCTGGTACTCTATCGTCTTCAGTATTCTGGTTACTCCCATTTCTGAAGGCAAGTTTCGTAGGTGAGTTCTTTACACTTCCAAATCTATCATGATTCCTCTATCTCTGTGTGTACTTGGATCACTACAATAACTGTAGTTTGAAGTTTAGATATGTGTCACCATCTTCTAGTTAGAATGTCAGTGCTTTTGTTCCCCAACGTGTTCATAAACAATTACAGTTTGTAACGTAGTTGCGTAAATCTTTCTTGTTGTTGAATGATGAAGCTGGACCTTTAGCCTTGCATGCACGTTCTAACCGTATAAGTGTACAGTTGAATAACCGTATGTACGGTCTACATATGAATTCCGTATCATTGAAATCCATATCTATCTTCCAATAAGAAATTTCAGATGATCGCCTTATTCCGGAGTTACTATAGATATGATAGTTGTCACCTTCATGCATTGTCGTCCAGATTCAAAATCCCCTAAACTACAGAACTAGGTTGTTTAAGGTGACCATCTAAATCTTCATAGTATTGGATGAAATCCGAGTTCCGATAATAATCGGATACTTTGGTTTCCGTTAATTCCCCAAAATGAAACCTCTGATTTATTTCTTGCTATGAAAGCCTACGGAAGATACCTCAAATTTAAACCAGGATTGCTATCTTGTGAGCCGTGAGCGGCGAGCGGCGAGCGGTGAGCACTGAATTTTATTGTTTTTTTTTCCACAATTTTTTTACAAAATTTGAAAGCAACGCCTATGGCCGTAGGTTATATTTAGTCTATCTTGACATGTGTAAAAAATCATGTAAAATTCTACAATATTTGGACATATTAAAGTCTGAATTGTTGACAACTTGATGGTCTTAGAGCAACAATTTTTCTTCAAAATGAAAGGGGCACTTATGAGTTTGGTATTTAGGTTAGGGTAACGAAACATGTTTGAATTACTCATTGGTCGTATTTGTATTTATTTCATTGAGAATGGAACTCTCCCAATAATTTCAAAATTAAAAGGATTAATGGAAGGCCATACCCTTACAATACATAGATGATACCCATATAATATCAGGGCGATATCCATATAATACCTAGGTGATATCCATATCATACCTAGGTGATACCCGTGGTGTGGGAACCACCTTTAATTGAGAATTTTGACATACTTCAATAAAAAGTGTTTAATACCGACAATTGCCTATGGTACGAAGCACATAAACACGTTCATGTTGGACAGCGTACTATAAAAGACGTGGTGAATTCTCTAAATTACTACAATTTCTTATGAATTTCATACAGTACTCAGTTTTGTCTACATGTAGTACACAACAATACCTTGGTTTATGGATGGATCGAATAATGGAATAGAGTTGTTCGGTAATGTGTTAAATCATTCCATGTGTTTTAATTAATATAAGATGGGACATTGACATATGCACAAAAAGACTCCAAGAATTACAAAGATGATATCAAACAAAAGTAGGCCCCATATAAAATTTTTAAAACAATCCAAATAGAAGAATTACGAGTCCTCCGCCGGAAAGTCAACAAAGTCATCCTCGTCCAAACAAGGGGCACTACTGTTTGACCCACTACCATCATCCTCATCGTCTACAAACTGCCTTGCAATGGACCTATGACGGGGTGCCCGAGGAACACTTGGAGGGGATGATTGTGTTGCCATCGCATTTGCAACACCACCATCCCAAGGAGCCAAATCATATGTCCGCGGCGGGCTATTAACCAACTTTGACAACCTTAACAACATCCCCGCCCGCGTTGTTGATGGTGAAGCCATCAATGACCTTGACCAATTGCAAAAAACCAAAGCAATTGTGTTGTTAAAGTCAGAAATAAAATTACAAATTCACCAAAGAAGTAGAGAACTTACTTACAAGTTCTCTTGCAAGCCGTCCTCACCTCTGGCTCATCGTCATCGAGCTTCAACGGGCGCTTACGAGACTCCTCCTGCAGCGCTGGTGCCATTGTTGACTCCACCTCCACCGATCTCGGAATGAAGGGTCAGAGGACCCCCTCAACCAAATCCGGATTAGACTCCAATGCCAAGATGTGGCGCTTTAGAGCCTGGCAAGCCTTGATTGATGCTCCTTCACAAGATAAACAAAATAATTAGTACTAGAGTTGTAATACAATGAAGGATAATACAATTCGCCTTAGTAAGAATACCTACCAATAGATGTTGTCAAATCAAAAACTACGTTGTCCTCCTAGGTGCAAAGGTCAATCAAAGCCTCCATGAGGTTCGAATACTTCTCCCGCGCTCTCCGCCATGGCTCCATGGTGGTTCTTCTCATCGTCGGCGGGTCTTGTGTAATAAGATTGGTCAAGTGACCATCCGAGGACAGCTGAATCCCTTTGCGAATCAGCTTCACCCTGTCATAGAAAGAAAAAGGGGATGTTGACTTGGACTTTCTTACAAAACACTTCACCATGAAGCACTTGTAAGTGCTGTGGGCTGCCCATCGCGCGAGAGTGGCAAGCCATTAATGGCTAATCACTTTGTCTCCTCGACGAACTCTGCCCAATCGCCCAACGAAAAAGTTCATTGGAAATGAACTTTGAATCCGGATAAAACACGATGAGCAGCGCTCCGTCACGAAGCAACTCCCCGGCCATCTCAAAACAACGGTAAATGAAAGGAGATTCCTTCTTGCCTCTCTCATTCAGTTGAGTTGGATGCTTGTTCCAACTGGGCACTTTAGTGCCACAATGAATCCTTGGGACCGGCAACCCCTCCGGCACGTCTATGATCACCATGTCCACCAAACCAAGATCACAAGGATCTCCACGCAAGGTTTTGAGTCTAGAGCCAGCATGCGCCTTCGCTAACAGCCGCAACTCGGTCCAAACCGGGGGGTAGTCAGCATCTTCGGAGATATCGTCAAAGAGAGGCATCATGGAGAAGGCACTTTCACACATCACCCACACTCCAACAGAAGAATCAACTTGTTCGATCACTAGGATCATGTACACTATCTGCAAAGGCTTTGTAATGAGTGTTGAGGGCCGGCTACTGGCTGAGGGCAAAATTCCTTGCAATGGTGCGACCGCAACAGGAATGGCAAGCGATGCATCCACCCCAAATTGAGCCATGAGATTCTTGGATCCCTCCCTCAACACCAACGCTACCAGCTCTTTGTTCCTCTCCTTGACTTCCTTCTTCAGTGTCTTGGTGGTCTCATTCTCCACCCTGAGGGCTTCCTTCTCCGCCACCTTAGCCGCCGCCTTCGTTGCCTTTGCAGGTGCTGCCTCTTTCTCCTTTGGAGACAACTCTACATCCAATTGCGCAGCCATTGAGGGGACCGATGGAGGAAGCATCCCGTCATCACCATCTGAGACGGGTAAGGAGTCACAACGAGACCTTAGCTGCATCTCCTTGCCTGGGGTAGGATCAGAATCCTTCAACTCCAAGAACCAAGGGCACTACTTCAAGTGGTGATGAGAGAAGCGTCGCAACTATGCCTCCGTGAAGATGCACTGGACATCAGTGGGATCCGTCTACATATTCAAGCAAATCGGAAGTTGTTCGGGAGCATGGCTCCTTTGGCAACAAGCTCTCTCCAGAAGTAGCAAAGCAATGCCCTCTTCATTGATCTCTTACACTCAGGCTGTGTTAGAAACTCCTCGGTCTTCGTGAACCCAATCTTCTTCCCCATACATTGGGCAGAAAACACTATGTCCCATAGCCTGATGCACCACGATTTGATCCATGCTCCAATCCCTTTCACGGGATTGGGAAGTCCTTCCGTCTGGATGACAAGATTGTCCTCCTGGACAATCTCCACAAATTTCTTCTCACATTCGTCTTCCAGCTGAAACCAACCAAACAACAAGCTAGACAAAGAAAATATTAGCAATGAAAATCTACATTAACTAAAATCCGATGATATGGGAAACTTACCCCAGCCCAGAAGGCAGCTCTATCGATCCACCCCCAAAGACTTATGTCCGAAGCTGGAGATTTTGGGAAGTGATACTCCTCCCTGCTCAACTTGCTCATGTTCCACCACTTGCACCAGCGCGCCTTGAACTTTAATGGCACCTTAGCGGTACAAAAGAGTTGTAACTTCTCCGATGTCATCTCCGACTTCAACTGGTAAATGTCAAAATGGCGCAACATCTAAAGAAAAGACACACAAAGTCTTGTGTCAATTTGGTATATATTCAAACTAATTTGGAAATAAAAAATATAAGAAACAATGAATTGGACTCTGGTCAATAAGAAAACTTAAAAGATCAAACCTCTTTGAAGAAGCCTTTGCCATTGGCCGGATTGGCAACTGCCAATAGTCGATTGAAATTGGTCTGACATGAGACCTTCTTCTTCTGCACCGCGTCTGTGCACTTACTCACCAACTCAGCAAAACTCTCTTCGCGGTCCTCACCATTGCCAGTAACGAGAGTGTCCTTGTAAGTGGACTTCTGTAGGACGACGTAAGAAGTCCCACGCAAGGACCTCCGTAATGCCAGTGCGGTCGTCTTCAATCCTGGATCTTCCCCAAATTCCAAAACTTCGAGAGCCATATAGTTACCATCACCCCTTGAGGAGGAGCCCATATGCACGTCTCTAGTCTCCATTGATTTAATAGAATATTAGAAACTCTCCCTCTCAAGTCTATGAACACCAAGGTGATAATCAGTGAAGCTATCAAAACGCAAGGATTCAAATCATGCATATTTCCACGCTTTCAAAGAATATGAACTATGCATGGAAAGGCAAGAATTAATCAGGACGAACTGGGTGCTTCTTAGAAGAGCTAAGGTACAAGAAAGAAAAATGCCCTTGCAACCAAATTTATACAAAGAATGGTTATTTCCAAGTTTTGAAAAATTTCAGTGTCCTTTGAAAACCACCTTCAGATTCTATAGTTGTTGTTCATACTCGTGAGGTATATTTTGCACATTACTGACATGAGATTTGGGCATTGTCTTTGGCAGACGTCCTTGTACGAGAGGTTCAAGGCCGCACATCCTAATACTAGTACAAAACTCGAAAAAAAACCACACTCGATTTGGACCACGCTGTCGAAACAGTCAGCATTGTTCTTAAATCGGGCTGTCCCGGGGTTTCTGGCCATAACTTCCTCATTTTTGGGAGTTTTTGGACGTGTAATATACCGTTGAAAGCGTCTTGAAAACACGCATTCAACGGTATATTACACGGTATATTACTTAGCATGGATGATTTGCATGTTTTCAAAAAATTCAGCGACCCCTGAGAACCACCTTCGGATCCGAAGGTGGTTCTCAGGGGTCGTTGAATTTTTTGAAAACACGCAAATCATCCATGCTAAGTAATATACCATGTAATATATTGTTGGATGCGTGTTTTCAAAACGCTTTCAACGGTATATTACACGTCCAAAAACTCCCAAAAACGAAGGAGTTATGGTCAGAAATCCCGGGACAACCCGATTTAGGAACAATGCTGACTGTTTCGATAGCGTGGTCCGAATCGAGTGTGGTTTTTTTTTTCGAGTTTTGTACTAGTGTTAGGATGTGCAGCCTTGAACCTCTCGTACATGGACGTCTGCCAAAGACAGTGCCCAAATTGCATGTCAGCAATGTGCAAAATATACCTCACGAGTATGTACAACGACTATAGAAGTATAACATCAGACTACAAAGGTATGTCAATAAACTAAAAGTATACAGCCTGACTTAGACATGTGAAAATATACCTTGTCTTTTTATACTGTGCCAATGAGTAGATAAGTATTACAACTACTTGTACAAAGTATATTAGAGTATTTTAGCAAAGTAAACTGTGTTCCAGGATACCATAGTCCAGTGTCACAAGTATAGCTATAGACTATGTGGGGACATTGAATAACCTCAATAGTATTCAAAAAGTGTCTATAACTCTACTTGAAGGGTGTGTTGTGGAATAATCGAAGCCTATTGCAGAGGACTACTTTGGTATGATAACATACTGTAGGTGATGAGGCCATACTTTACAAGTATATCACATACTAACAGAGAATATGTACGCGGACAAGTTTAGCAAATTGGAGTCTACTCCATTATCAACAAGGACCACCCATGTATTCCATTGAACTATTGTTGTTAATTACGCATCAAAAAGTACCATATAATTATAACCTAGGGTACATAAAGATACAAGGAATGTGTATCAAAGGACTATTGGAATGTTTAACGACGACAACAACGGGACGTTGAAGATACTAAAAATGCATACTATGATAGTGGTCAAATTACAAATGGGACCACCTTGAATATTCGCATATAACCAGAGAAGGTGCGGTGAAGTACCTGACTTTCAAACAGCAAGTGCGTTGGATGACTTTCATACACTCACTTTTCTACCCGTTTTCTCCTAACATCCTTCTTATTGGAACTGACGCGAGTCTCCTTAAACCACCACTCCTTCATAAACTCCCTTGTATGATTCAACAATCCAGCCCTCTTTCTCCGCTCAATAAGCTTGAAAATCGACGATCCAGTGGATTGTAGGCTTTGCTGTCGATGCATGGCTGCAACAATGTTCCATTTTTTTGTACGAAGGACCCTTGATATTGCACGTACTCCTGTGCCATCAACATTAATAGCAGCATCAAATAGTGCCTTCCTCCTCACTAATTTTTCTCTAGAGCATGGGTATCTGAGGAGCTGCAATTTGTTCCTATAGGATTGAATGATGGCATGGTTAGTTTTCGCATCATCCTGGTCAGGGCAACATTTGAGCAAGTTGGGAACTATAATTTTGTTAGACAAAACCGACTCTAGGACAGCCTGTCGGAACCCTAAACCCTTGCCAACAGCTTCGAATTCCTTCAAAATGAATTCAGAAATTCGTGCACAGACTCTATTCACATCCCTACGTCCAGAATTGTTCTCACTAAAGTCCTCACCGGCAACAGCCAATTGCAGCAACTGCTCCGCCAATCCCTCTTTCTTGCTCTTCAACGTCTTTGACGTTCAGCTGCTTTCTCCTTAGCTAGAGAAACCTCTTCATTGGATAGCCCACTAGGTTCAGGCCTAGCTGCACGCCTCCTAACCATCCTATAAAGCTAACATAACAAAAGTATGAACTTCGGAGGATAGATGTAGGGATAATATACAACACCCCAACGGATATGAAAGTGTCAATAACTCCATTACCTGAATAATCGTATATACGGGCTACCAGGATTTTTTTTGAAAACATGGAAATCCACGGTAGTCCAGTTTCGAAGTTCGCTGAATCAAAATCAAGAGAATTGTTCACAACAAAGAGGACTATGACATACATGATTGTCGTCACTCCCTGCACTAGTCGCCATCCCAACTCTGGAGTCTCCTCGAACTAACCTCGTATTCACGACCTACAGGATTTCCACAATCAGCATTATATCTGCGCGCATTAATTAAAATACGGAGAAAGTCAATGAAGGAAATTGGACATCATGGATCTGAAAGAATCGTCCAAGTTCGAGTTTATCCACGAAAACAAGTTTCCGGGTCAATCTGAAGGTAAAGTTTTTGTTTTTAAGATGTCTATTGATCGTCTAGGTAGTGGTATCGACCTTGTAAAGCGTATGCAAGCCGGGGGGATCTCCTAGATTGTTGGTTGATGTTTGATCATGTAAAGCGAGTGAAGGATTGGACTACCATGGCATGCCATGTGTATGACAGTAAGTATTGTAGAGTCATGACAATCGCCATGTGCATCATGCAATCGGAGGACGCTAAAGCCCAACAACTGTCCTAGGAGAATTTGAATGGCACAATGAAGAACCACGGCCTACAGGAGACAAACTTCAAAGGCTTTATAGCAGATAGCTCTAGAGCGAATTGGCACGCCGTCCGGCGAATTTATGCCTCCGGCGAGAAGGAGAAGCCTATGGATAACAAAGAACGAACTTGCTTATTTCATTGGACCAAATGTCTTCAAGGAGCCACTACCAGAAGCATTCTACCCAGCTTCAGAGAGCAACACATCGCCCTTTGCAAAATCTGGAAGAACGCAAAGACTCAAGAGGAGGCTGAAGCGCAGTACAACGTAATTCGTGCATGGTGGATGTCTTCCTGTGCCACAACCGAAATTGGCTATCATGCTCTAGAGGATTGGATGGCATTCTGGCACTTCCGATATCGACAATGGAGCGCTGCTGTGCAACTTATAAGCCCTCATCACCCATTACTTTAAAAAACTCTTACGTTCAATACAAGAGAGACTTCTGATCATTTTAATGACATTTATTGAACCTTCTCAGGATCTCACGCTTGACGAGAGAGCCGACATGCCTTCCTACAACTTTGCAGAAACAGTCTACAACCGGTGGCTGCAACAATCTAAAAATACAATGACATGTTTGTACGCGGCAACCGTGGACGACCTCATCCGTGCTTTTATGCAGATCACCATGTATCAGACATGGTTGAAGGGTAGTACGTTTGGAAAAGGTCCGGACAAAGGTACACTTCGTTTGCGGTCTGCGTAATGTTCAAGTGACCCTAAACTCATTGCTGAGGCTGTTAGGAACTTTTCTGGGGCTGAGGATCTACTAACCACGACGGACGGCTTAGAAGGAGTGCAATACTAGGGTTGGGCATGGCAATCATGGGACTCTAGCCCCCACATATGCCGGTATGAAGAAAGATTACAGATCACCACGGCATGTCTCAGCTGAATTCTAGTTTTGTTCCAATGACATTAGTCGTTGTGTAAAGGGGTCGAAAAAACCATTTGTGGTTAATTGGCCAGCAATTCCAATGACGCGGCCTGTGAAATTTGGCACTAATTTAACAGTGCAAGAGGTACTAGCATTGGAAGAATTAGTTTCCAATTGCAGCAGCATGGAGTTCTTTTATTACGAAGACAATTCCAAGTGTCTATGGACATGCCCCTTCCGCGGTCACACTTCCTTGTTCAAGTGAACCCGAATTCTTACCACACCTTTCGAAATGGCTATGCAATTTGTAGAACAATAGATGTTCCAACCACTGAGCAACGCAACAAGTGGTCAAGCGCCACTCTTATGAATAATTGTTACGTCTCCAACCTCTATGCCATATCGTATCCCGGATAGGGATGCGTTATCACTCTTCATACAGGAAAGAACAAGTCATATTGCATCACCTTCACGGACCTTCCGGGGTGTTCATGCCCTGATTTTTTGAAGATGCAATCGGAGGCATTGGGAAAGAAGGGACAATGGAAGTATTGCAAGCATGTCTATTATATCTTACCTTTGTAAAATGGATTACAAAGAGGACTTATTCATACATGCTCCAAGCTACAGCTTCAACGAAGTCATGCAAATTCTAGAGCTTGGGAACATTGCCAAACAAGAGTGAGAAATGCAATGATGTCGTATTTCTCAAAAAGATCTACGATCTTAGATTGCTAAGATGTTGAGTTGCAGAGTCGTAGACGTGGATGTGAATTTAGTTCATGTACTTATTGAGTTTGTTATGATTTGTTAATTGGCGTACTTCACATATACTACCGTACGCAATGGAGAGTGTTGTACTAGTAGAATTCAAAGTGGAGACTATCAACCTTTTCCAAAAATCCCTTTGGATTTATGTAAGTGATCCCATTTACTGCCCATGTGATGACCTTGTAATACATGCCACATGGATGATAGCCAAGTAATGCCTATGTGATACCCGTTATAAACCTAGGCAATACCCTTTTGATATCTATGTGATACCCTGCAGTATACCTTGTGTCCAAATTAGTCGATATTTATAAATAATATATTTTGTTGTGTCCAAACAAAAAGTTTAAACCTGATGTACAAGATTTGAATGTGATCATTCTAAATTTAAAGATATTAGATGTACGTTATAACCGAAGCACGAGAAGAGAAGAAGGTCCAATAGTCCAAAAAATTGTTCCACAAGTGACCACGGTTATAGGCTATTTACTTAATTTAGCAATTAGAAAAGAAAAATGCTCCAAAATTCATAGTTTTGCCCAAATTGTCGACAATTTCACATTTTTAAAAAAAAAATTGTGAATTTTTTCCAATTTTTAGAGTTTTGTATGCTCGCCGCTCACCGCTCACCGCTCACCGCTCACAAGATAGCGTCGCTGAAATTTAAACTAGCATGAATCCTGTTTCTGGCTTTCCAATGAAACCTCTTAGATACTTGGCTGATAGTTTCCTCTTGCTAGAAGTTCCACTACTGTCATTTGAACTATTGCCGACATTCCGACCACTTACGTAATTTTCGTGCATGCTGATCCACGGCTAGACGTTCTTTAAAATATGGGCTTCGTTGGTTGCATCAAGTCACGTGGATGTCAGATATTTTCCATAAGAGAACTTGCTATTTCGGTAACTACAACAAATTTTCTGTTAGAACGTCGGCTCAAGAATCAACTGGTATTTGCTTTACCGTTACTGTGCACCTGTTGGCAATGTAGGCGGTATTTCGGATTCAGGTGGTCTCCTCAATCTTTGCAGGTCTTTTTGAAGATTCGTCGGTCTTTAGTATTTTTAGTGTCCTTTTGAGGACAAAGAATCGCTTATGTATTACGAGATTCAAAAGTATACTCTATTTAGGATGATTTGGTTTTACACCCCAGTGCTATTTAAGGTGCTTCTACAATATCCTCCAAAGAAGGCCGTGCACGACACATTGCAATCTGTAATACTCTGACCCCTGATCCTTTAGTGTGGAATCCAAAAAGTTTGTCTAACATGTCTTTTTTTGGGTTAATTGTAGGTATATCGAACTCCATGGCGGATATCCAGGTCCATGTGTCCGAAGAGGTATATATTTATTGTTTTCCCTGAGAATGTTTCGTGGCACTCCATCGTTTGTCTCAGCTGACTGGGCTGATTGTGAATGCGAGTTGTTTACACGCAAATTCTTTTTGAAGGAGAAATCGGGGAGGCTGCAATTCGCGTGCCCGACATCTTAAACGGTCTGATACCTTTTCATTTACCAAATTCACGAAGTATGGTTCATGTGTGTTGCATGTACATGTACTCACAGACATGATAAGGCTTGAATTGTTTTAATGTTACAGGGTGATTCACATAAACTTTGGATTAGGGAGACCTCCTGAAATCCAGTCAAAAGTATGTATTATTAATTTTGTCACTGGATTTTAGAATTTTGTACATATGAAATTAAACTTCTATGTTGAACGTCTGTTTTATCCTTGCCACATTTATTTGAGACAATTCTAATGCCTGCTATATAGTATTACTGCTCTTAAAAATAAATTTATGTAGCTGAATCAAGTTTTAACTAGGATGTAATTAGTTTTCTTGGCTTCCTAGATGGTATGCGACTACTACCTTTTTGGACTATTTACAGCTTTACATGGTGTAACATATTGAGATGACATGTCTAAATCGACTACTGAATAGCGTCAGTGCAATTCGAATGTTTGAATTGTTTTCAGAAACCCCTTGTTTTATGTACAGATCCTGCTCTTGTTGCAGACTGTCTTCCAGAACCGACTCCAGTGGCTACTCCAATTGCAGTGCGTCTACATCTAACTACTGTACTTTTTTGATAGTCGTCTCTAAGATCGTTCAATGTTTAATATACCATACAATGCATGTTGTACTTCTGTAGTTGAAACAACTGCAGATTAATGTAGCTACTTTCTTATGTGCTGCAGAGTGAGTTTGATGGTGAATCACGTGGGCCTGAATCTGACGGTGAGGCACAATACGATGGTGAAATCCCGGAACCTATCCGTGTTGGACTACCTTGACCTGAATGGTTGAACCGCAACGTGAAACTCCTGAATAGTGATGGAGTACTTGTAGGTGCTGGTTTGGTTCGAAATTGCGAAGCGTCTGATTGTGTCGACAATCAACCACTTGGTACAGAGGACGTAGGCATTCTCATTTTGGAATCTTTTGACGAAAACTTTGTGCCTGCCGGTTGGAAGTACTCTCTTCGTCGCTGGTCATCAAGAGCTACCGATTGCGATGGTGTGTCTCTATTTGACCTAGGGAGAGTGTTCGAAGAGCAAGTGCAGGGAGATCAGAGGCTCGGCCCTAAACGACAGTACAGAACTTCACGTGTTCGACAGCGCATGCGATCAGATAAACTACAGCGCCTGACAAGCGACCAGTCACTGTGGGAAGTGGCTTCCAAATCTTGTTGCATGAGGAGGTGCACAAGGAAGATTAGTCCGGAAGTGGTGAAAAGTTTGCGACACGAAATGTGGTCCTCTGATCACAAACTACGATCGCACATCAAACTTGATGTCCATAGACACGTTCGCCGTGGGGGAGATCAAAAGTATGTGCCCCTTGAAAACGACGAAGTTTGCCTTAAAGGCTGGATGATTATCATGGCGGTCTCGAAAACTGAATTCTATAGGCAACGTGCCTACGCAGGATTGGGTGTGCGATCGAGTCACCATGGGAATCGAGGTACAAAGAAGCGTAGAGCAGGTTCAAGGCAGGCTTGCGCATCACTTGCGTGCATTATCGAAGCATCTGCGGATCTCATGCCCCATAGGTTTCGAACCTTGCCTTCTGGTGAAAGGGTAGTAGAGCGAGTGTTGCCTGCCGGGACTACATGGAAGGATATCCGAGGGAAGCTAAATGAGGTACGTTCCTGAACATCGCAAGTTCTACCAATACCTGCTATCGTTTTGAACTTGTTCGTTTATCTCCGAGCCACATATTGCACGGTGATGTTTACAATTTAAATGCATGGCATGTCCTATATTTTATGTACCAGTGGATACTCTTAGAAATTTAAATAGTGATTGGTTCCGTAGTATATCATATTCCACTGCCTTTATTGTACTCAGTAGACCTAACTTAGAGGACTTCCTGATTATGGTTAGTCCATTGTGTTTGGGGTGATAAATTCAACCGTTTCGACAATTTTAGATATATGTATCCACTTGCTCACTGTTGAGTATGCGATGACTCTTACGTTTCCAAGCACCAATCAATAAAGTCTATCGGAACTGTAATAATGATGCGAAGTCAGTGAGCTTACAATTTTTGTATGAAGTAAGTAGAGATTCCCTTAGCCTAAACTATGTTTTATATCCATTTATTCAACGAGAGATCCAATTCGAGAAACATATGAGTTGTAATGTTTAGTCTACGCTAACTTCTAATATCAGGATGCGATAGTTGCGCTAATATATTGTATGTACTAAGAGGTGTATTAAGATGACAACCTTAATCAGTGGTGGATGATTTGTAGTGTGACTACAATGTTGTGGAGAATAGTGTAGAACTGAGTCTCAAGACTGTTCTTGTAGGATGAACTGTAACGGCAATTCTACGATGCATAGGTGTTCATATAGGGTGTAGTGAGCTTATTTGGGAAAGGTGATTTAGCAAACAAAGGTGACTGCCTTGGTTTGGATGTGCACTCGACGGACTGCTTGGAAGCTGTGGATTAGGGTGGTCTCCTTAAACTCAGCGGCATATTGTCAAGTATCGTTGACTATTTTTTATTAAGATTACCAAAATTTGACTTCATGTATGATTGTACTGAAAGTTGTAGGGGTCGACCTTCTTGGTTTATGAGATGCGCAACAATCTCACGCATATTAATTGAAACTGATGTTTCCATGCAGGTTAATAAAGCTCTGGGGTTGCCAGACATATCTCCTTCAACAGTGAGCTTCCTTAGACGAATGGAGTTTAGTGACTGCATTATAAAACGCCGTGGCGATATGTTTGCTCGGTGTGGCACGTGTGACAGAAGGAAACAACTTAGGAACGCTCATGCGGTTGGATCCACAGCTTACGTATTTTATGCCGACGCACTTCAGCGTCACCTTGCTGAACAAGAAGCGCACCGCCAAGCCTAGTACTATGCTTCGCGGTACTTGTCCATCCAGAAGCCTGATCAGGTTTTGACAATTATCCATGATAAGATGGATCATTCCAAGACTGCATCACCATGTTTTGCAAACCGCAACAAGAACACGGAGGGACTAATGAAGCTTCCCGTTTCAGTGACTGGCATGATTGCCCATGGGCATGGCGATATTCGTTACGCACACTATTCTCTAGATCTATATCCAGCCGACTCCAATCACACTGTGGGCTCGATTGCTAGACTGCTTCGCGATCTGGAGCGTCCTAAAGCCACAGCAACGGGCAAACTTTTTCAAAATTCTGGGACGACGCCGTTGTTTAGTGCTCTACTTTGGGACCAGGCACAATGCATTGAAGCATTAGGGGTTTCTGGTGAATCCACCGATGCAGCTCCCCTACCCCCTGTACTTCATGTACAACTTGATAATTGTTGGAAGGATAACAAGAGTAGGTTTGTGTTCTGCTTTTGGTCCCTCCTGGTTGCGAGGGGGGTCTTCGAAGAGGTGTTTGTTTTGTTTCTTCTTGTGGGTCACACTCATGAGGATATCGACGCCTCATTTGGTAGATGGAGTATGAAGCTTCGGGAGCGCGATTATCCAACCCTTCCATCTCTGATGGAGTCCTATATGAATATTGATGAGAATACTGGAAAGGTGATCCCCCATTTGATTGAAGAAGTTCCAGATTTCAAGGCATTTGTATTACCGTATATTGCAAAGGAGGGGGACAAGCTTATTGGGCACACTAAAGGGCAGCAGTTCAAATTCTCCATGCGCGAAGGTGAACCTATCATGCAGTTCAAGATATTGTGCACGGAGGAAACTTGGAAGCCTCTGGGCGGAATTAAGTTGTGGTCTATAGATGCGGCAGGAAAGCAGAGATTGCCAAGTGGTGATCCATATGCGGCAATCCCGATACCTATGCGGAACAAGGACGAAATCGTGAAGGGGTTGGCGGGCTTCATCAGATATTGGGAGTCGCTGGCAGCGCAAGATGTGTCTGGGAATTACCTAGCCACGCATGGGCCTTTGATTGAGTACTGGAAGGGTGTGAAGGATGCCCTGGAGTTGCCGTCTAGCACGCTGCCTTTGGCGCGACCCATCCTCGCCGATGGATTCTGGCCCAACACTCGAGGTCGTGTGAGTATGAATGACATGTTCACCGGCAATGGAACCGTCAGGGAGGAATTCGATGTGGACGAACACTATATAGGCCCTGCCAGAGAACGGCCGCAACCTTCGTTTCGAGTTGCTCGGGACTGTGGAGAAGGATATATGTTGCTGCTTCGGCCAGACGATGACGGACATCACCCCAAACCTGTTTGGCTCGCTCTAGCACTTTCCGATCCTAAGCTCTCCTCCACAAGTGAGCACTATGAGCACATTCAGGTCCAGTACTTCACACCCGTCAAGAAGGACCGAGGTGTACAAACTTCCTACCAGGGATGGGATGTAGGTGGCAGATCCGCATTGAGGTGGAAGGCCGAATCCGGTCAGCCACCTTGCTGGGTACACACTGATTCCATTTTGACTGCTTGGAAACCTAGAGCACGAGCCAAACACATTACCATCCCGGATCTGCAAGTGAGATTGGCGAAGGATAATCTAGAGCGATGTAACGAGGACGATGAGAACATTGTATCATCGGATTCAGAATAAATTAGATTGGACATGTCCCTTGAGTTATGCTTAGAGCTGAAGGCAGCAGTGCATGTCGTGCTTGTGTAACCTTTTACTATGAAGCTTGTAGATCAGGGGTAACCGTAGTATTGAAGAATCACATATTGAGGTGTCCACCTTAATTTTTGTGCAGTTTATGTATGCCGGAGTGAACTAGGCTTTGAAACTTTTATCATTAAGTCATAAGGCCTTAATCTTCCGGTTGACGTTGTTGTAGGCATTTACGCATAGAGGTGGTGTTGCAATCCTCTTCTCGGTTCAGATTGAAGTGATGAACTTGAATTAGTAAAATGGCGTCAGATAATTTCAAGGAGACTGTTCGGGGTGTGCAGTTTGGGGCGGTCGAGTTTCAAGTGTACATTTTGAAATGAAAAAGATTTTCTAGCGAAGTCAGATTGTATAGTGAAGACAATTTGGTGTTAGTCTTATTTAATTTAAAGAAGTAACATTCAATATATCAGTTTAACGATGTAATGCACAGAGCTGTACATGAACTTCATTTGCAACCACTCTTGTGACGAGTACTAACGTATAAGATTCAGAGTGGAGAGTCGAGCTTCTTTTCCACTTCAAGGTATGGCACGATGTATCTGGGTATAATTCTATACTGTACTGTTCCCTTCATTTTGGTAGCGTGTTGGCTTTTTCTCCACCATGTGTATTGAAAACTTTTATT
>OZ020515.1:40028857-40098368 GCA_963971425.1 Bryoerythrophyllum caledonicum | reverse complement strand
CCGTGGGCCCGAGCCGGTCCCTAGCCCCGCCGGCCACGTGCCACCTTTCTATTCATTGGGCCCCGCCACAGAGATCCCATGCGGCAGTTGCCGGGCCCGCCGCCAGGCACTTTTTTTCTTTTAAAAAAAATTCTATTTATCCCTTTTCTTGGAATTCGTGGGGTCGTCCCTTCCACCATTCTTCCCCTTTATTTGAGCTGCCCCACCCTCCCTCCACCCTTGCTGCCCCTACTAAGGGCCTCTCTTTGACACTTGTCTTTCATTGGTTCCCAACGGTGCCCAGGCTGCCCAACCTCTCAATTTTTGACAATAGGTGGTACTAACTTTCACACCGTAAATCCAATTTTAAAAAAAAATACCTCCACGAAGCTCTTATCAGGGTCGATCTGTAATAAAAGTTAAAAAAAAAGGATTTTTTTCCGAATTTCAGAAACCTGCCCAAAACTTGAAATCCCCCCGAAGAAGACTCTGGTCCTTTAGGGGTTAATCCCTCCCATTTTCTTTCAAAACATGACATTTACGTGGAGTTAACCAGTCATTCATTAGGCAGCATGATATGACTATCTAAGATAGTCTAGTTGGTGACGACAACTTGTCTTCCAAATGCTACAGTAAACTCTTGGATACCACCAAAACCCTGTTAACGTCTAGTTAAGTCATTGTACTCTTCACTCCAGTTTCTCTGCGTTTTGCAAGTTTTGGTGATTGAATTAAATTAACACTGTGTAGAATACAATGCCAATGCCAACGATCTCTCCCCCTCGTCCGGTCTGCAGTAGAACTCTTGCAGTGGTTGCTGGAAATTCGTAGAATCCATGAGCGCAGAGGTTTCCAGGATATTCCAGCTCACGATGCAATCGTTCTAGCATGGCTGAACACTGGCGCAATGTTTTCGTGGACACTAACTTGTCAAATTCAATTTGAGTCCGTCAATAATGTCTTCAACTTCAACTTCGTCTCCACTGTGCATGTCCCACGAGGGTTCCAGATGCACCCTTAGCTCCTGGTGTACCCCACCAACAAGCGACCTCAATTATTGTTGCGCCTTCCCGACCTTGTCGCTACGGACCTCTGCGACATCGACGGGGGCAACCTTCATCGTATTCCGTGCCGGCTCAGCTGACTTTGGTGAGAGCAAGCCCTCCCTATCGACTGCATCGCCCACGCATCTTCAGCACGTCGCAGCAGCTCCTCGCAAGTGGATCTGCCGGATTGGAGTATCCCGTTCATGGGCCCCTAATCCGCGGTGCACTTTACAACGGGCGGAGGCTGCTTCATCTCAAGCGTTGGAGCCCGCTACAAATATTGCTGATGATCCTTTGCTCCGGCTGGAAAACGGGCCCCACAGCGATGGTGGCAACAATTCTACCCAAAGCGAACCTGACATCGACCGAAGTAGACGGATTGGTATTTACTCGTACGAGGCTGTGGAATCCGAGGCAGAAGAACGCCCAAGCACGTTCATCAAGGTTTCGGACCTAGTGCCCGATCCTTCAGACGACGATAAGCACTCACAGCCACGGTTGTCTTCTAGCCCGTGAAAGCAACGACACTGTTTGTAGTACCTGCATTTTAGGTGATGAAATTCAAGAGGGTTTAGATCACCATAGTTTATGTTTTAGGATTTCTACTTTTGTACTTTGTGCTTTCCAAAGCACGTCGTTTTCTATTACTAGTCGAATGCATTGCTTTCTGTAAACGCTCTAGTGAACACTGTTAGAATGCTTAATATCCTACATATTTGAAGTGGTGGAATGCCATGGTCGTGTTGTTAACCCCTAAAATTCTTTGAGATTTTCTTGTCAAAAACACTTCAAAACTACATATTCTAGTAAAAGAGAAGGTAAGAGTAAAAAAAATCTTCCATTACTATTTTTAACCTTAAGATATTAATTTAGAGTATGTAAAAAACAAGTGGTAATTTTCTCAAATTTTTTCACCACATGAATTAGAAGATTATAGTATTTGAAGTGAAAAACATAGTCATTTTGGGACCATTCAAAACAGGATCAGCACACTTTGTTTCCTCATGAAAAAATATCTCTTGCATCTTTTCTTTTGAGGAGATTTTACCAGATAAAAATAGACCATATAAGCTATACTTTCCCCAAATTTCAAATGAAACAATAGTGTGTAGCATTCTCAAATTAGTATTGCAAGTAGAAGGGATTTAAAACTTGCTTATTTGCATTTTATTTTTTTGTAAATTGTGGATCTTGAAAATTCAAAATCCAAACAGTGAAATCAAAGTTTCATACTCCTTTTCAAAGTAGAAAAATTTAAAAGTACAATAAAGCAAAATCTCTATCTTTTATATGGCAAAGAAGAATTTTTTTTGGCACCTTGCCCAAAAAGGTGTGAGAACTTTTATTCTCTTTTAAAAAAAGACATCAATTCCAAAAGTAGTTTTTTTTTCAAAATCACCAAACAGTATAATATTAGCTTCTTGTAAAAAAAATTCATAAATAATGGAGTGTTTTCGCTATGTTGCCCAAGGTGCCCGACGAGTAGGAATTTTTTCTTTGGGCATCATATTTTTTTTTTCCAATGTCCAAATGATGAATAAATTAGATCCCCATGAAGCTCTAACATTTCCACACCTTCAAAAAAAGTTTCAATAAAATATATCTAAAATTGACATCATAAGAACCTGCCCAAATTCTCAAAAAACCCATTTTGGGACAATTGTCTTTTAGGGATTAACGACCCGTTCTGCGTTGAAAATTTAACTGGAATGTAAATTTTTGTTTGAATGGCAATTTTGTGAAATGCCCATCACCCGCACGTGGGAGTTCTGGAATGAATCAGTCCTTGAGTTATTAACCTACTCTTGAGTGTTGTTTCGTGCTTTGAGTCATTTATAGATACTTAGGTACTCAACAGTGACTCTAAGTTGCACGTATTCCAAAAAATAAAGCCAGTTCTTCACATTCCTAAAATATGCTTCACCTTCCAGAAATACGGAGTGGCATTCATACCGTTCTAAGAAATTGCGTTCTAGAACTATTACTACCTCCATAGAATCAATACTCACCGTTGCATATTAGATCTCCGAATCATTCAACGTTCACATTCTTTGGCGCATGCACTTTAATTAAAGAAATGAGTATCACTGCAGCAGCTGTCATTCTAGGAATATGTTGCGGCACCAGGAATTATGGAGGAATCTTATTCCAGCACATGGGGCGATCACTTTAGTGAATTTGGAGTTTGAAAGCGTGCTTGATTTCCCTCCAATTATCTTAACTAGAATCTTTCCCGCCTATCTGCTGTAACTCACTCGACGTCCACAACTCTATGTAAACTGCAGTTCCCAAATTTGTTTCCTATCTTCCACATATGCTTGTTGTTGCTGGAGACCTTGGACGCAACGACACCTTTTGCCTTCTACATCTGCTTGCTAAGTTGCTGCAAAGTCTATGCAGACGGACATATGTAATGACTTAAGCATTTATACGTGTTGATTCTGTGTCTTCGGCCATTATATTGTATTAGCTTCAACACTTGCATGTTAAGACTGCATTGTAAACTGACATGATGATATTGCTTTGTCTTCATAAGGTTGGCATGTTGCGTTGATATTTCGACTATAAACTTTCAGTAACATTACATTGTCTTCCAGATGCGCACGTTGTGATCGCATTCAGAGTTTGAGCTCTGGTACTCTATCGTCTTCAGTATTCTGGTTACTCCCATTTCTGAAGGCAACTTTCCTAGGTGAGTTCTTTACACTTCCAAATCTATCATGATTCCTCTATCTCTGTGTGTACTTGGAGCACTACAATAACTGTAGTTTGAAGTTTAGATATGTGTCACCATCTTCTAGTTAGAATGTCGTCAGTGCTTTTGTTCCCCAACGTGTTCATAAACAATTACAGTTTGTATCGTAGTTGCATAAATCTTTCTTGTTGTTGAATGATGAAGCTGGACTTTTAGCCTTGCATGCTCGTTCTAACCGTATAAGTGTACAGTTGAATAACCGTATGTATGGTCTACATATAAATTCCGTATCATTGAAATCCATATCTATCTTCCAATAAGCAATTTCAGATGATCGCCTTATTTCGGAGTTACTATAGATATGATAGTTGTCACCTTCATGCATTGTCGTCCAGATTCAGAATCCCCTAAACTACAGAACTAGGTTGTTTAAGGTGACCATCTAAATCTTCACAGTATTGAATGAAATCCGAGATCCGATAATAATCGGATACTTTGAATTCCGTTAATTCCCCAAAATGAAACCTCTGATTTATTTCTTGCTATGAATGCCTACGGAAGATACCTCAAATTTAAACTAGCATGAATCCTGTTTCTGGCTTTCCAATGAAACCTCTTAGATACTTGGCTGATAGTTTCCTCTTGCTAGAAGTTCCACTACTATCATTTGAACTATTGCCGACATTCCGACCACGTACGTAATTTTCGTGCATGCTGATCCACGGCTAGACGTTCTTTAAAATATGGGCTTCGTTGGTTGCATCAAGTCACGTGGATGTCAGATATTTTCCATAAGAGAACTTGCTATTTCGGTAACTCCAACAAATTTTCTGTTAGAACGTTGGCTCAAGAATCAACTGGTATTTGCTTTACCATTACTGTGCACCTGTCGGCAATGTAGGTGGTATTTCGGATTCAGGTGGTCTCCTCAATCTTTGCAGGTTTTTTTGAAGATTCGTCGGTCTTTAGTATTTTTAGTGTCCTTTTGAGGACAAAGAATCGCTTACGTATTACAAGATTCAAAAGTATACTCTATTTAGGATGATTTGGTTTTACACCCCAGTGCTATTTAAGGTGCTTCTGCATTATCCTCCAAAGAAGGCCGTGCACGACACATTGCAATCTGTAATACTCTGACCCGTGATCCTATAGTGTGGAATCCAAAAAGTTTGTCTAACATGTCTTTTTTTGGGTTTCTTGTAGGTATATCGAACTCCATGGCGGATATCCAGGTCCATGTGTCCGAAGAGGTATATATTTATTGTTTTCCCTGAGAATGTTTCGTGGCACTCCATCGTTTGTCTCAGTTGACTGGGCTGATTATAAATGCGAGTTGTTTACACGCAGATTCTTTTTGAAGGAGAAATCGAGGAGGCTGCAATTCGCGTGCCCGACATCTTAAACGGTCAAATACCTTTTCATTTACCAAATTCCCGAAGTATGGTTCATGTGCGTTGCATGTACATGTATTCTCAGACATGATAAGGCTTGAATTGTTTTAATGTTACACGGTGATTCACATAAACTTTGGATTAAGGAGACCTCCTGAAATCCAGTCAAAAGTATGTATTATTAATTTTGTCACTCGATTTTAGAATTTTGTACATATGAAATTAAACTTCAATGTTGAACGTCTGTTTTATCCTTGCCACATTTATTTGAAACAATTCTAATGCCTGCTATATAGTATTACTGCTCTTAAAAATAATTTTTTGTAGCTGAATCAAGTTTTAACTAGGATGTAATTAGTTTTCTTGGCTTCCTAGATGGTATGCGACTACTACCCTTTTGGACTATTTACAGCTTTACATGGTGTAACATATTGAGATGACATGTCTAAATCGACTGCTGAATAGCGTCAGTGCAATTCGAATGTTTGAATTGTTTTCAAAAACCTCTTGTTTTATGTATAGATCCTGCTCTTGTTGGAGACAGTCTTCCAGAACCGACTCCAGTGGCTACTCCAATTGCGGTGCGTCTACATCTAACTACTATATTTTTTTGATAGTCGTCTCCAAGATCGTTCAATGTTGAATATACCATACAATGCATGTTGTACTTCTGTAGTTGAAACAACTGCAGATTAATGTAGCTACTTTCTTGTGTGCTGCAGAGTGAGTTTGATGGTGAATCACGTGGGCCTGAATCTGACGGTGAGGCACAATACGATGGTGAAATCCCGGAACCTATCCGTGTTGGACTACCTCGACCTGAATGGTTGAACCGCAACGTGAAACTCCTGAATAGTGATGGAGTACTTGTAGGTGCTGGTTTGGTTCGAAATTGCAAAGCGTCTGATTGTATCGACAATCAACCACTTGGTACAGAGGACGTAGGCATTCTCATTTTGGAATCTTTTGACGAAAACTTTGTGCCTGCCGGTTGGAAGTACTCTCTTTGTCGCTGGTCATCAAGAGCTACCGATTGCGATGGTGTGTCTCTATTTGACCTAGGGAGAGTGTTCGAAGAGCAAGTGCAGGGAGATCAGAGGCTCGGCCCTAAACGACAGTACAAAACTTCACGTGTTCGACAGCGCATGCGATCAGATAAACTACAGCGCCTAACGAGCGACCAGTCACTGTGGGAAGTGGCTTCCAAATCTTGTTGCATGAAGAGGTGCACAAGGAAGATTAGTCCGGAAGTGGTGAAAAGTTTGCGACACGAAATGTGGTCCTCTGATCACAAACTACGGTCGCACATCAAACTTGATGTCCATAGACACGTTCGCCGTGGGGGAGATCAAAAGTATGTGCCCCTTGAAAACGACGAAGTTTGCCTTAAAGGCTGGATGATTATCATGGCGGTCTCGAAAACTGAATTCTATAGGCAACGGGCCTACGCAAGATTGGGTGTGCGATCGAGTCACCATGGGAATCGAGGTACAAAGAAGCGTAGAGCAGGTACAAGGCAGGCTTGCGCATCACTTGCGTGCATTATCGAAGCATCTGCGGATCTCATGCCCCATAGGTTTCGAACCTTGCCTTCTGGTGAAAGGATAGTAGAGCGAGTGTTGCCTGCCGGGACTAAATGGAAGGATATTCGAGGGAAGCTAAATGAGGTACGTTCCTGGACATCGCAAGTTCTACCAATACCTGCTATCGTTTTGAACTTGTTCGTTTATCTCCCAGCCACATAATGCACGGTGATGTTTGCAATTTAAATGCATGGCATGTCCTATATTTTGTATACCAGTGGATACTCTTAGAAATTTAAATAGTGATTGGTTCCGTAGTATATCATATTCCACTGCATTTATTGTACTCAATAGACCTAACTTAGAGGACTTCCTGATTATGGTTAGTCCATTGTGTTTGGGGTGATAAATTCAACCGTTTCGACAATTTTAGATATATGTATCCACTTGCTCACTGTTGAGTATGCGATGACTCTTACGTTTCCAAGCACCAATCGATAAAGTCTACCGGAACTGTAATAATGATGCAAAGTCAGTGAGCTTACAGTTTTTTATGAAGTAAGTAGAGATTCCCTTAGCCTAAACTATGTTTTATATCCATTTATTCAACGAGAGATCCAATTCGAGAAACATATGAGTTGTAATGTTTAGTCTACGCTAACTTCTAATATCAGGATGCGATAGTTGCGCTAATATATTGTATGTACTAAAAGGTGTATTAAGATGACAACCTTAATCAGTGGTGGATGATTTGTAGTGTGACTACGACGTTGTGGATAATAGTATAGAACTGAGTCTCAAGACTGTTCTTGTAGGATGAACTGTAACGGCAATTCCACGATGCATAGGTGTTCATATAGGGTGTAGTGAACTTATTTAGGAAAGGTGATTTAGCAGAGAGTGGTGATTGCCTTGGTTTGGATGTGCACTCGACGAACTGCTTGGAAGTTGTGGATTAGGGTGGTCTCCTTAAACTCAGCGGCATATTGTCAAGTATCGTTGTCTATTTTTTATTAAGATTACCAAAATTTGACTTCATGTATGATTGTACTGAAAGTTGTAGGGGTCGATCTTCTTGGTTTATGAGATGCGCAACAATCTCACGCATATTAACTGAAACTGATGTTTCCATGCAGGTTAACAAAGCTCTGGGGTTGCCAGACATATCTCCTTCAACAGTGAGCTTCCTTAGACGAATGGAGTTTAGTGACTGCATTATAAAACGCCGTGGCGATATGTTTGCTCGCTGTGGCACGTGTGACAGAAGGAAACAACTCACGAACGCTCATGCGGTTGGATCCACAGCTTACGTATTTTATGCCGACGCACTTCAGCGTCACCTTGCTGAACAAGAAGCGCACCGCCAGGCCTACTATGCTTCGTGGTACTTGTCCATCCAGAAGCCTGATCAGGTTTTGACAATTATCCATGATAAGATGGATCATTCCAAGACTGCATCACCATGTTTTGCAAACCGCAACAAGAACACGGAGGGACTAATGAAGCTTCCCGTTTCAGTGACTGGCATGATTGCCCATGGGCATGGCGATGTTCGTTACGCACACTATTCTCTAGATCTATATCCAGCCGACTCCAATCACACTGTGGGCTCGATTACTAGACTGCTTCGCGATCTGGAGCGTCCTAAAGCCACAGCAACGGGCAAACTTTTTCAAAATTCTGGGACGACGCCGTTGTTTAGTGCTCTACTTCGGGACAAGGCGCAATGCATTGAAGCATTAGGAGTTTCTGGTGAATCCAGCGATGCAGCCCCCCTACCCCATGTACTTCATGTGCAACTTGATAATTGTTGGAAGGATAACAAGAGTAGGTTTGTGTTTTGCTTCTGGTCCCTCCTGGTTGCGAGGGGGGTCTTCGAAGAGGTGTTTGTTTCGTTTCTTCTTGTGGGTCACACTCATGAGGATATCAACGCCTCATTTGGTAGATGGAGTATGAAGCTTCGGGAGCGCGATTACCCAACCCTTCCATCTTTGATGGAGTCCTATATGAATATTGATGAGAATACTGGAAAGGTGATCCCCCATTTGATCGAAGAAGTTCCAGATTTCAAGGCATTTGTATTACCGTATATTGCAAAGGAGGGGGACAAGCTTATTGGGCACACTAAAGGGCAGCAGTTCAAATTCTCCATGCGCGAAGGTGAACCTATCATGCAGTTCAAGATATTGTGCACGGAGGAAACCTGGAAGCCTGTGGGCGGAATTAAGTTGTGGTCTAGAGATGCGGCAGGAAAGCAGAGATTGCCAAGTGGTGATCCATACGCGGCAACTCCGATACCTATGCGGAACAAGGACGAAATCGTGAAGGGGTTGGCGGGCTTCATCAGATATTGGGAGTCGCTAGCAGCGCAGGATGTGTCTGGGAATTACCTAGCCACGCATGGGCCTTTGATTGAGTACTGGAAGGGTGTGAAGGATGCCCTGGAATTGCCGTCTAGCATGTTGATTTTGGTACGACCCATCCTCGCCGATGGATTCTGGCCCAACACTCGAGGTCGTGCAAGTATGAATGACATGTTCACCGGCAATGGAACCGTGAGGGAGGAATTCGATGAGGACGAACACTATATAGGCCCTGCCAGAGAACGGCCACAACCTTCGTTTCGAGTTGCTCGGGACTGTAGAGAAGGATACATGTTGCTGCTCCGGCCAGGCGATGACGGACATCACCCCAAACCTGTTTGGCTCGCTCTAGCACTTTCCGATCCTAAGCTCTCCTCCACAAGTGAGCACTATGAGCACATTCAGGTCCAGTACTTCACACCCGTCAAGAAGGACCGAGGTGTACAAACTTCCTACCAGGGATGGGATATAGGTGGCAGATCTGCATTGAGGTGGAAGGCCGAATCCGGTCAGCCACCTTGCTGGGTACACACTGATTCCATTTTGACTGCTTGGAAACCTAGAGCAGGAGCTAATCACATTACCATCCCGGATCTGCAAGTGAGATTGGCGAAGGATAATCTAGAGCGATGTAACAAGGACATGAGAACCCTGAATCATCAGATTCAGAATAAATTAGATTGGACATGTCCCTTGATTTATGCTTAGAGCTGAAGGCAGCAGTGCATGTCGTGCTTGTGTAACCTTTTACTATGAAGCTTGTAGATCAGGGGTAACCGTAGTATTGAAGAATCACATATTGAGGTGTCCACGATAATTTTTGTGCAGTTTATGTATGCCGGAGTGAACTAGGCTTTGTAACTTTTGTCATTAAGTCATAAGGCCTTAATCGTCCAGTTGACGTTGTTGTAGGCATTTACGCATAGAGGTGGTGTTGCAATCCTCTTCTCGGTTCAGATTGAAGTGATGAACTTGAATTAGTAAAATGACGTCAGATAATTTCAAGGAGACTGTTCGGGGTGTGTAGTTTGGGGCGGTCGAGTTTCAAGTGTACATTTTGAAATAAAAAGATTTTCTAGCAAAGTCAGATTGTATAGTGAAGATAGTTTGGTGTTAGTCTTATTTAATTTAAAAAAGTCACATTCAGTATATCAGTTTAACGATATATTGCACAGAGCTGTACATGAACTTCATCTGCAACCACTCTTGTGACAAGTACTAACGTATAAGATTCAGAGTGGAGAGTCGAGCTTCTTTTCCACTTCAAGGTATGGCACGATGTATCTGGGTATAATTCTATACCGTACTGTTCCCTTCATTTTGGTAGCGTGTTGGCTTTTTCTCCACCATGTGTATTGAAAACTTTTATTCGTCTTGCAACTGTTTCGTAGTTGAGAGTACATGAATCATGTCAAGGTTGAGGGTGTAGATTGGGATCCTTCTACATGCAGATTGAAGTTGTCCCATTAATAATCCTAAGACACTGACCTTGTCACCCACAATTTTTTACGACACACTGAGGTAGTAACTTTAAGCTTCTGGAACGGAAGGTTTGAGGGAGTTGGTATAATCTTGTCATTTGGCATTGATTGAGGTCGTCTCACTAATCATTCTGAGTCCAGGATTGAGATGATCACCTTAATCTTTCTGAGTTGTAAGGAGAATATTAGACGTTTTAAGGCTTGTTTACATAGCGTTATAGTTTAAGTTGTATGCAGTCGGAGATGTGTACTTGGATGAGACGCTGTAGGTGTCATTGTTTCCTAATGTGAACCGAAATAGCTCCGTGGGTGATAGTACACTTATAAATTAAGGAAGACCTTAATTATAAAATGTGTAGTGGACGAACTACATATTTTGTCTTTAATGGACAAGGGTTGTTTATGATGTAAAAGATGGTATTATCGCTGAAGTTGTCAAGTTGGGAGTTGGTTCAATCTTGTCAATTGGCGTTGATTAAGGTCGTCTATCTAATCGTTCGGAGTCCAGGATTGAGGTGATCACCTTAATCTTTCAGAGTTGTATGGAGAATATTAGAAGTTTTAAGGGTTGTTTAACATTGCATTATACAATTCAGTTTGTATTCAGGCGGAGATGTGTACTTGTATCAGATGCTCTAGGTGTCTTTATTTTCTAATTTGCACCCAAATAGTTCTGTGGGAGATGGTTCACTTATAAATTAAGGTAAACCTAAAATATAAAATGTATAGTGGACAAACTACATATTCTATCTTTAATGGACTTGAGTAGTTTATGATGTATATGATGGTATTACTGCTCAAGTTGTGAAGTTGTTATTGGTAAAATATGTATTCTTTGTATTTGTGACATTCATTGGAAATGATTATTTTGAGAGGGGCAATAGTTCTATATGATACAAAATACCTCTACCTGTCGCCAAGCCATGTGCTCAAATCTGTTGGTTGGAACGAGTGTGTTTCATATAATCGGTCCGGGTTCGAAACCCATTGGACTCGTTATGAGCGATTCTGTGGTACGTCATGGCTTGGCACTGCTGGGGAGAAATTCACAGGCAGGAAATGTTGTACCAACCAACAGGGCCCACCGGAAGCACCTGAGATAGAGCTTGAAGATGCAGTGACAAGATACAATGGTGGCTCTTGCCACTACCTCAATAAAAGATGTAGTTATCCCTACATCTTTTGTACCTTTCTTGTACAATGTATATACTACGTGCCCTTATTGTGGTAACCTTGAGTTCCTTTCTACCATAGCAAGGTGCTATTAACATAAATATGCATTTAAGGTGTTCACCCTAATCTTAGACGATGGATGAAGGTGTTATCAAAATATATGTTACACATTTAGTGCGACCATTGGGTGGTTTTATCATAGTATGTACAAATATGACATAGAACAGAAGAGTCACATTATATGCCTTTAGTGCCGAAGATTCTGTACAATGTGCAGCAATTTGAAATATATACGTTATATGTCTGTATCAATTGAGTTATGAGATTGAATCAGAACTTCAACGAATTGTCCGACACAATTTTGGCACTGCTTGGAATCCTAGGATGCAGAGTCATGACAGAGTGAGTGGAGGGCATTTCATGTGTGTCCCTCGAGTGCTTGGAATTGTGATATTACAGCCTTGATGCAATGAGTAGAAGGTATTTCACGTCTCTTCTATATTGCAGAATGTATGCAGTGTAGCCGTAGCCTATTAGGCATGTGTACCTGGACGTGGGCCCAAAAAGTGTTAACTGAGTTCCCAAAACGTCACCACAACGTTCCCAAAAGGTTCCCATAGCGTTCCCACAGCGTTTCCACAGCGTCCCCACAGTGTTTTAAATATTTTTAAGGAACCTTGCGAACATGTATGAAAGGATGAATCGTATTGCACAATTCTCAGGCTTCTATCAAAACAATTTTAAATGCAAGTCCTGCAGTACTTTCAAGATCCCAAGTCCTGTGAATTGTAATATCATTAAGATGTACACTCCAATTTAAGGTGATGTACAAGTTGGGACATGCTAAATTCCCAAATTAATAAATATAGTGTTATTTGCGGAGAAGTCCAGCCCCAGTGGAAGCTTCCGGAACCTCCTCAACACGAAAATGTGGTCCGCCGGATTGCCGACAGCACCGGTGGAGCAAGAAACAGAAGATCTTCCGGAACCAGCTTCCGGAATCAATTCTGGAGAAGACTGACGCAAGAAAGGCAGCAGTGGAAGAGTCCCCTAGGCGTAGGAGTTTGAGGAATTAGGGTGTCCAGAAGACCCCCTAGTCAGAATAGAAATAGCCTTAAGGTTTCTGAGTTGGATGGATTTAGTAGCAATTAACAATATGGCTCAAAACTGCACCCGACCACTAACCGTGGGACTTAAAAAATATAGTAAGAACCTTAGAACCGGATGACGGAAGTCCGGAACCTAGATCCGAAATTTCCAGAGTTTTGCTAGGAATCATCGGAAGTTTTTCTAGGAGTTATCGAATCATTCTAGGAAACGCCAAGTCTTTAAAGTAAAAGTCTTAGGAATTAACGGACCTTTTGAACTAGAGTTTTGGACCTCTTGGCCGTCAGAATTAGACTTTCCGGATTTTTTGCGGATAAGGTTAGAGTAAACTAACAACTTAGTTAGTATTTAAGAAGATGAGTTTTAGGAAGCTCATCATCTTGTTTTCTCCCGCTGAAAACATTTTGGCTTTACAATATATTGTTTTACTTTATATTTTGGTGTTGAGTGTTTTCTTCTTGTGAAGAGCGGATCCATTGTGGTTTGTGTAGTTGTGAATTAGTTTTGTTGTGGTGAGTGTTACTGTATTTTGCACTTGAGGCGACTGGTTGGGACTTGCACCAAGAGAGCGCCCAGAAGAGCTGGAGATAAGCTCAGGGGGAGGCCTGATACTCTCCAGGGTTCGGAGGTAGTCAAGAGGGGAAGATACATATTGCAGCAGTAGACCTGGTAGTCTCTAGGCCATGGAAACCCCGTGTGAACCCGGATTCCAGTTGAGGCCGGATTCTACCCCGATTGGGAAAAAGCCTGATGTGTTGGTCTAGAAGGAAACCCTCTTTGTAAATTGGTAATAGTTGCTCGGTAGAATCATAACTGCCTTGCTAGAATGTCGTTGTAGTCCGGATTTATCTGTGCATGACCGTGTCCGGACGGCCATCCGGATGTTGTGAGAGTGTGGATCCAGCAGCAACAACCATCTACCGGTTAGTGGAGTAGGAAGAGTGGGGTGTCTAGCCACTATAAGTTACAAGACAGTGGGGAATCCGGCCACTTAAACTGATAGGATCAGTGGTCTTTCGGCCAGTCGTTTAAACCATCCGGAGAAATCTATGAGGAGCAAATAGAGACGTAATTAAACTCCCTTTCCAGTTGTCCGGAAATTAGTTCCGGAAGCTATTGTAAGAATTCGGAATCCGGAAGGATCCGGAAATAGTTGGAGAATTAGTAATAGAACGGATCTGGTAGACTTGTAATTGGTATTTGTTGAATAATTAGTATAATTTAGAAGAAACGATAGGTCTCTGTGGAAACAAATTTGGAGCGGTTTACTTTAGAAGCATTTAAAGACAATTAAGTGTATTTCGAAGGAATACTGACCCTACAACTTGCAACAACTCCAAACCAAAGAAGTGGGAGCGGGACAACGCAAAGCATGCAAAGGAGAAGGAGAATGGAAACCATGCAAAGGACGATGATGACTACACATTTGCTTTTCAAGATGGTCTTCACTTCAAGTCCACGTGTAAATGGATCATAGATTCAGGCGCCACAAAGCACATGTGAATACGAATTACACGTATGAGATAATTAGTCCATGCAACGTACATTTGAGTGATGATAGTGTCGTGGACGCTGTTGGAGTAGGTTCCATTGTTCTGGAAGTGCTTGAGAGGGGCCATCTGCCGGATGCAGCCAACATAGCACAATCATCAACAAAGAATGGTACAATGAAGCTTTGGCATCGTCAACTTGGTCATTTGAATGTGAGAAGTGTGCAATTTTTTAAAAGCATGGTAAACAGCATGGCCCTTGGTAAGGATGAATCATCCATGCCATTTTGTGAAGGATGTCTGCAAGACAAACAACATAGAGCGTCATTTACAAAGGATGGAGGCACGCGAGCTACAAAACCTTTGGAGATTGAGCATTCGGATGTATGCAGCCCCATGAGGACCACGTCCATTGGTGGTGCAAGGTACTTTGTGACCTTCATTGATGACTTTTCAAGGAAGGTGTGATTGCACACGTTGAAGACGAAGGGGGAGGCCTCGAGAAGTTCAAGGAGTTCAAGGCACTTGCGGAGACGCAATCCGAGCACAAGATCAAGGCATTTCGGTCGGACAATGGTGGAAATTTCATATCCAAGGCCTTTAGACGCTTCTTAAAAGAAGCACAACATTGAGAGGCAACAATCGACACCTTACATGCCAAAGCAAAACGGAGTGGCGGAGCGTGCAAATTGCACCATTGTGGAGATGGCAAGAAGCGGCAAGAAGCATGGTTCATGCTCAATGCCTCAAGCTCTTGTTTTGGACAGAAGTGGAGAGTAATGCAGTGTACATTTACAACCTAGGTCCGACAAGGGCGCTGGTCATCATGACTCCGGAAGAGGCTTGGAATGGCCGCAAGCCATGCATTGCTCACATGCACGTGTCTGCATGCATTGCTTTTGCAAAGGTGTTGGATGCAAAGAGGGGTAAATTCGATGCAAAAGGAACCAAGTGTTTGTTTCTTGGATATTGCAAGGGAACCAACGCATATTGCCTCATGTGTGTTGAAACAAGGAAGATCATTAAGAGCCGTGATGTAGTGTTTGATGAGGATAGCACTAGCGTCGGTTATGGTTTGGAGATGAGTCCAAGTGGGAGTAGTGAGACGCCTTCCTTGATTTTGGTGGACAAATCTTCCAAACCAAGTCCCTCAAATGCAAGTGATGATGATGATTCTAAGAAGGAGGAGTCGGTGCATGACCAAGAGGTTGTAGCGCCTTCACCAACATCCAGACGAAGTGAAGGAGAAGACACAGGAAGCACACAAGAGCCTCGGTGCCCAAGAAAGAACGACGGCTACGTGGAAGGTGGTAGAAGAACCACATCTTGCTGCAATACGAAGTAGAGCGGGCCAATGTGACCACTCTCAAAGATCCATTGAACGTGTGCAAAGCCATGAGATTGGAGGATGCGAGCAAGTGGGAGGCGCCCATGCAAGAGGAATATGACTAGCTCATGGCCAATGGAACGCGGGAGTTGGCTCCTCTTCCAAAGGGTCGTAAGAGCGTTGGTTGCAAGTGAGTCTTTTGCACAAAGAAAGACACTTCGGGTAAAGTCATATGCCACAAGGCAAGGTTGGTAGCAAAGGGATTCTCTCAAGTTGCGGGAGTCGACTTCCTTGAGACCTTTGCTCCTTGGCCAAGTTCAACACCATTCGGTGCATCCTTGCGCTTGGAGCGACATTGGATTTGTAGATCCAATGTATAGATGTGAAGACCGCATTTTTGAATGGCAAATTAGAAGAGGACATCTACATGAGTCAACCGCAAGGGTATAAAGAGAAGGACTTTGAGCATCTTGTGTATAAGTTCAAGAAGTTGTTATACGGACTCAAGCAATTACCAAGAGCATGGTACCAACGTATAGACTCTTTCTTCACCAAAGAGGGCTTCACAAAAAGCAAAGCGGATCATTCCTTGTACATCAAACAAACGCGTGACTACTTATTGATAGTGCTTAACTATGTGGAAGACTTGATCATCTTGGCTAGCCTTTCGGCAAAGTTGGCATGGCTTAAGGCTAAACTCAATGCGGAGATCATGATGAGTGATCTTGGGGAGTTGAAATATTGCCTTGGAGTGGAATTTGAGAGGGACCGCAAGGCATGCACCATCACCATGAGCCAAAGGAAGTACATCAAGAAGGTGCTCAAACGCTTCAACATGGAGGAGTGCAAGCCCATTGGTACGTCGCTTGATGTGAATGTGAAGTTGTTCAAGCTTTCGACGGAGGAGTTTAAGGCGGTTGAAGGTGAGATGGAAGGCGTGTCATACAAGTCTAGTGTTGGCTCATTGATGTATGCCATGGTGGCTACAGGAGCTGACCTTGCATTTGCGGTTAGCATGGTAAGCCAATTCATGTCTAGGGCTGGTCCAACACATTGGAGTATGGTGAAGTGCATCATGGGATACTTACAAAGTACTATCGACTACAAATTGTGCCTTGGTGGTGAGGACCTTGATTTGAAGGGAGATTGCAATGCGGATGGGCGAGAGATGCTAACAAGCGACGTTCGACAAGGGGGTATGTCTTCTTCATTGGAGTTGGTGCAATCTCGTGGAATTGTAGGAGGCAATCCACAATTGCTTTGTCTACAACGGAGGCGGAGTACATGGCCACTAGTCAAAGCACCAAGGAGGCCGTTTGGCTTCGAAAGCTTTTGGCTGATGTGGGGTTTGTTCAAGAAGGAGCAACAACTATCATATGCCACAACCAAGGGTCCATAGCCTTAGCAAAGAACTTAACACACCAGTCATGGACAAAGCACATCGATGTACAACACCACTTCATTCGTGAGAAGTTGGAAAGCGGCTAGATAAGCTTGAAGTATTGCCCCACAGAAGACTTGGTGGCGGATATGTTGACGAAGGCACTTGTGGAGGATCGACATCAACAGTTGGCCAAAGCAATGGAATTGTGAGAAGGTAACTACTCGCAAAGTGGAGTGTTGGAGTTTAGAGTTGCTCGTAGTTGTTACGATATTTTAAATAGATTTATACTGAGGTAGATTTTATCGGGAGTAAATGGGGAGAAAATGGAGAGGGGTGAATTGACATGTGGCATGGTCAAAGAGGTAGGACCAATCCATGTGTCTTGCATGGGATAAGCAAAGACACGTGGATGGACACATGGAGTTGGATCACCATGTGACCAATCTGTTGTCAAAAGAGTCGCCACCATGTTGTAGTATAAGTGAAGGCCTTCGAAAGAAGGCAACATCTCACTCCAAACATTGTTTGTACTACCTTGGATGTACCTTTGCTTGTGCAACTACTTCTCTACTTCTATTGATTTCAATAGAATTATTCCTCGACTCTAATAAATACCCTAATCTAAAGTAAAAGAAAAGTGAAAGAAACTCTAAAGTAAAAAGTACTAGAAGCTATGTTTTTTGCGCACCGCTCCATGAGGGTGCCCGCTATACCAAGGGCATTAGGGGGGCATTCGAGTGATGCTCGGGCCTTGTGACATCATTGGTGATAGAATCCAAGTGGATTTAGTGTGGAGAGAACCCCGGACGTTGGTAATACCTCTCACTCACTTGGACTAAGGACCTTGACGGAGAAGACACAAGAAAGAAGTAGCTTACGTCTATACAATTTAAGAATGCTAAAGAACACCTCAATTGGAGGTCTTAGTAAAAAGATATGGAGTTTGGAAGGGAGAGGGGTGAGGGAAGTGCTGGACAAGCCCAACACTAGATAGAGAAGGAGTCCTGGGAGTTCCAAACATATGAAGGGCCATAACTCCTTGAATACTCATCTAAATGGGACAAGTAAGGTGTCTATTGGCATCTATGCAAACAGTATATGGCATTAGAGTGGTTAATTGATCCGTTTGATGCTTGGACAAGGAATTTACATTGAATGGAAGATCGGAGAGGCTATTAGAAGCTTCCAGCCGCTAAGGCACCAAGGAGTTGGGTGGTCTTCCAAAATGATTCAGTCTATGGGACTAGGCCAAACCCAAGACCAAGGGGCTTGCCGAATCCAACAACAAATATTATAGAGAAGGTTGGTCACACTTCCCTAGTGCCTTGATGGTGACCAAGGCAGGAGTCTCGGTGTCGGGTTGCAACACAACTTTTATGGTGAAAATATAATCAAAAATGAAATTTTAATAAATATCTAATTGTCTTGGTTCAATAATATTATAAGGCATTTAAATATAGCTTTTATAAAAGCCTCCTAGTTTATTTCCTTCTCTTAATAGCTAGTAGATAAGAATTATTTAGTAATTTTACCTTCCAGGCTGTTGTAGTTCTTTTATTGCCCTAGAAAGGCCATAAATTAATAAAATTAGGGTAGAAGAGGTAGATGGTTGATATGGTTGATACTAAGGTTAAGTTGGAGGTAGGGTCACACTAGAACACCCTTAGGATAGGTTAGATTGATACATGAGGATTGACCGTTCGTGGGACAAGGTCAAAATCAGACCTCCAACCACGAAAACGATCACCTAGAGCAAAATTCAGAGGTTTCTGTACATAGGGTTTTTGGATGGAAAATCAAGCTTTAAGCTCTTTTTAGAGGTGTAAAACTTGATTTCATAGGATTTGGGATGACTTTGCAATTGTTGTTCAAAATCAATGTTTGGATTGGTGATTTGGATTTCATGAAATACAAATGGAGCTAGCACTCTTGTCTGGTCGTACAATTGGTGTAGCATCTCTAGTTCAAAATTTGATACTGTTTGGATTGTTGGGTGTGCTAATTGTGCACAAATTTTTGTGTTAATCTAAAGGTGCAAACAAGAAGTGTTTCGGTTTTGGTACAAAAGGTTGTCGGAAGTTGGAAGTTTAGGGTTGGGTAGGGTTTCTGTGATATCCAAACATCCACTTGTCAGAACAATGTGAAATTTGGCAAGGTGTTAGAAGACTTGCAGATCAAGCTATTCACTAAGTTTGAGCTGAAATGAAGAGTTGAAGAAAGAGAAATCATTACTCGAACTTCTGCATTAATTTTCAAGTTGGAGCTGAGTGTCATCAGCGCGGTGTTTGGGCATTTTCCCGCAATCTGTAAGTTGGATTGAGCTAGATTTTTTTGAGCATGTAAAAGGCTTACATTGACATTGGTGGAAAAAATTTCATCCTAAGCAAACGGACAGATTAAAAGTCATAGCATGACAAGCTCACTGATTAGGATTAGGGCTTGCAAAGAAAAATCAAAATTGCTAAATAATATAAGAAACAAGGTAATTGGGATTTATGTAGGGTTGATGTTAATAAGAGGAGTGTTTTCAAGCATTTATAAACTGAAATCCAAATTATATTCTTTATATATGGGTGAAACCTATTAGGATTTCTTAATTATTTGCAAAAACAACTTCACCTTCCACAACAAGGGTTGTGAAAAAGGACAGACAAGGGCAAAAAATGGCGGACTAGATAGACCAACGGACGAAAAGACTAGTTGGTCCTGAGCAAAAATTGGACATAGCGGTCCGCTAGAAAGAATTATTGCGGTCAAATTTTCTTTCACGATTTACCAAAAGCTAGAATGATATGATGACATTGATGACTCTAGGATGACATGGACGACTCAAAACACCACGTGTGCATAGGAACGCGGACGACTAGGAGAGGGGGCGCGGACGTCTAGATGGGGGGCGTGGACATCTGGATAAGGGGGCGCGGACGTCTAGATGGAGGGGCGCGGACGTCAGGGACGAGGGCGCGGACGTTTCGGAGGAGGGTGTGGACGTCTGGGACCAGGGGGGCGCACACATCTTCCTTTTAAAGATCATTCCAATATCTGAACCTAGGTTATCATGCTAAAATTTGATACCATAGACGTAGAATACATGACCATTTTGCAACTTTTCAAGCGTTTAGGGTGTGAAATAATGATCTAGGTTCAAAATGTCATGTATCACTAGATCAGAGTCAACACGACTACAAATTGCTCTAACTGCCGAATACATTGATTCTTACACCTTGTATGTCAAATACACAATAAATGTCATGTTATGCGGCTTCTATGACCTAGAAGGGTTAAAAATCAAAAGATTTAGGGTGCTTAATAAACTAGAACTCATTGCAATGACAAGTGTATAAAATTTGCTTCCACATAGCGAGAAAATCATGAACTGTGCAATATTTTGGACAATTCTGAATGAAAAACATGTCATTAGACTTCAAAACCAAAAATTCATAGTAGCTGTATTGGCCTTTCTCCTCCTAGTAATGTACTACTAGCTATGCCTCGTCTACATCTATTATACTTGTTGTGCCGCTTGGTCATGCTCCATCGTTGGAGAGAATGTTGCGCCTCGCTCTCGATTGAATCCGCCAATACAGACCATTTGCTTCAATGAGAGTACGCAACATTTGTGATTTTCTTAGTTCCTCCAATGTCTGCAATGTTGTTGGACTGTGCAGATCCAAAAGATAGTCGACAACTTCCATTTTCCAAATCTCCTTCTACTCTGAAAGATCCATTTGAACTGCATTTTGGCTATCGATGTCGACTTGACCACAAACATCCGTAATCAAATTTCCATCCTTGTTCCATACAAGGCCCTCAGGGTGTTGACCAAATTGGAATCAATTATTTGTTGAATCCCAATATCCATTCAAAGTTTGGTAGAAGAAATTCCGCTTCCCTTGTTCAGCTGGAGCAGATCCAATTATCTTCTTGCACACCCTCACAATCTCTTCATGGTCATGCTCCCATCCAAACAATGCACTGATGTCGTTTTTGAACACCAAATGAGTGTTGGCAAACCAACTCCAAATTAAATCTTCGCCCCATTGATTGCGGTAACTATCACCATGGGTGTTCTCCGGATTTTTCTTGTGGCATGGTGGCATGTATTCCATGAGTCCAAATACCTCGTAAAGGCATTTATGGAACGGAGAATGGCAGACTGGGCAAATTCTTCTAACCAAGGCTCCGGTAATTAAGCACATCAGATGGAACATGTGTTGGCATGATCCAAGTGCCCATGCACCCTCGGGTCCAAATGCATTTTGACACACATCGCACTTCGTTCCATCCAATGTCCATGGTGCAAGTAGTGGCCAAAGTTTTCTATTTTTTACTCCTGGCTTCAGTTGGAGATTATGGCACGACATTGCATTCTCGTGGTCAAATTTCAACTTTGTCCAATCAATGAGATCTGTATTTCCAGATTGCATTGGCAAGTCAGATGGATACATCTCATCTGAATGAACCCAAGTTGAGGCCAAATCCCTCCGCACGTTCAACGTTGTCATGCAGATAGTCATTGTTAATCTTCTTGAATTCCTTTGCCATCTAACAACCGCGATTGACACTGAGAATGGTCGCCACTGTCCATTGATAGTACTGTTCAGACAAGGCCGAAACACAAAGGGGCAATGCAGCATTTGCATTCCTCAATGCATTCACTTCCTCTGTTTCAGCGTTGGTTGGAAATGACAACGAATCTTGACTTGGTGGACCATCAATGTCCACATACGGTCGTGTTGATCGGCCCATTGGAGGCAACACAAGTGCAACACGTTGTCATTTGGCTAGTGTGCCAACATTGTCTAAAACGCCAACCGTTGCAATATCAACCACATTGTCGATGTAATTGTCATCCACTTCCATGGGTTCTAGAACCAGCGCTGCTTGTTGACTAGCTTGGGAGACTGGCATTTGTTGCCTTTCTTGCAATTGATTGCATAGATCAGAAATTTCCAAATCCTTAGACTCCATTTTCAACTTCAAAGATCCGATCGTGTCTTGCGATTGTGTAATGAGACGATTCTTTTCAAGAAGTTGACTTTGCAATTCTTTTGTCTCATTCATTTTGTCCTCTCGTGCAGCATCCGGCACACCACAAACTACGGTTTGTCTATTCTCTGGGCTCGCAAGGACATGAAATGTCACTCGACCACGTCCATTGTTGTCAGCAGCGTCCATCTGTCCATCAATAGGTGGTGGTGCATTGTTTGGTGGCACACGGGTTGGTGCCATTTCAGCTCTTATGGCACGTACTGGGGGTCCACGTGGCGCTCTTTCTCCATGAGTACCATTAGAATTAGGGTCATATTTTGATTTCTCTGTCTTGTAGACTATTGCCTCCTCTACGAGCTTAGGTAAAAATCTCTCCAATCCACCTTACGGGAATTTCTTCTCCCTCCGAATGTCTTGCCCTGTCGGAACCACAAGTTTTGGTTTCTTTTTTATGGTGGACCAATCCACCACTTTGTGGAGAATTACTTCCGCATACACCATTTTACAAATAGAGAGAGGTGCTTCATTGCAGGGCAATCTCGGTTTGTTGTAAAGCCATTGATAGACTTGGATACAACGTTCAACAAATGCCCCATTCAAGCAAAAAGTCAAATTTTCCTTGTGTGAATGACAATGGTGATGGTGTCGCTCGAGAGGAAATTGCTTACTGATGTGGCACCACTCAATATACTCCTTGCATACGGAAAATTTCTATGGCTCCGGCTCATCCTCCCAACTTTGGAATGCCAACTTCCGGTCATTATGTAAAACATGCATGCGCTTCGGATGTTTCTTCCTCCCCTGCTTTCGCGCCAAATCTTTCAGTCTCTTTCTATCCGCCGCGGTAAGTGGTGGTAAATCTTCCTCCATAGTGGCCCACTAGTAACCTCAAGTGTGTTGAAAAACACACTAAAAAGTCCACCAATTAGTCACTAAAAAGCCTACCCAAGTACTCAGTAATAAGCCACCTTGCGGTAGTTTAGGGCCCGAATTCCTGGGTGTGGCTAGAAAAGTGATAACTGGTGGTAAAAAGTGAGGAAATTGCAATAAAGTGGTACGTGGCATCGTAAAATATGTAGCCCTCCCAAGAATTAGGGAAAAAGCCACTCAAAGGTAGTTTCAGGCCTAAATTCCTAGAGTGAGGAAGAAAGAAGTGAGGAGGAATGGGGGCGCACATGTCATTTATAGTCGGTGATGGACACGGACGCCCACATGGGGCGTGGATGCGTGGCCATGGGGCGCGGACGCTTGCAGATGCCCACGCATGGTGGGGGCGCGGACGCTTGTCTAAGGGGCGGACTTCTACATTGCTAAACACCATAAAAACCTCAAAACCGCCTCTCTAAGATTTGACATTGCAAGACTGATTGATACAACTTTTTCCTACTTTCAACCGTAAGATCTTCAAGTTAATTACTACAAGGTGACACTCAGAAAATTTCATAAACATTGACCGCACCAATAGTAAGATACATTAGAAACTTCTTTTTCTCCACGATGCTTTAACTTAAAAGCATCTATGATAAAAATTTCAAAATTTCAAGATCTTACATGTCACGGTTTTTGCTATCCAAGTTTCACTAGAAGCCCACCACGGAACTTTTCAAACTTAGGGGTTAAATGAACATTTAGTGTTAGAGCATGGCCAACAACGTAACCAAAAGTGTCACCTAAAATTAAGAGCAGATATCATACACCTTCAGATAATTCAAAGCGGAGGTCAATTACCTTTGGAAAATTAAGAGCAGAGGTCAAACACCTTCGGAAAATGAAGAGCGGAGTTCAAATATCTATAGTATTATAAATTAGATTTAAGAATGAAAAATAACAACAAAAATATACTTACCAAGTGTGCTTCACCAAGTGAAAAGGGTTGTAATGCAACAAGTTGTAAGTTTATCTATAAAACAAAAATAAACACAAACATCAAAGTCAATAATTTGAGTTATCTCAATAACATGTATGCATCAAAATCAAGTGCTTCAAACTTTACCCCAAATTATTACATCTACTAACATGTAGATCATTAAAAAAATCTATTTCTAGTAAATAAAAACAACTCACCAAAGCAAAGTTTACCAAAAAGATACAAGATTTATCTATTGAAACCCTTATATAGAAAGTATTAGTATTATCATTTATATATGGAGACAACTATTACTATAGATGTTACAATAGACTTACATTAATATTTTGCATGTAAATATAGACTAGCACTAGCACTTTTAATGTAAATAGACTAGCACTAGATTAAATTAATGTAAATTGAGTAGCACTAGCACTTTCGATGGAAAATAGAATAGTATTTGCACTTTAAATGCACTTTGAAAAAACTTTGAGTGCAATTCAGACTAGCACTTTAAACGTACTTTAGATGTACTTTGTGAAAAGCACTAGCCCTTTAGATGCACTTTGGAAAGGATATTGTGATCTAAATTAGATAATGTCATCTAGATAAAAAATACCACTATACTAAAATCTAAAATTTATTGTATAAGATATTAATTTGGAATTTTTGCTTTGCATTTGTGCATCTAAAACAACACATGTGATTCGAGTAGTATATTAGAAATTCTAGACTCTAAACCATTTTAGATGACCACACATGTCTATCTTTTGTTTTGTTATTCTTCCAAACTCTAAAGTGCTGTAGATTGCAATTAAACAACACAACTATCAACTAATACAAACTTACGTTTAGTCATGATGATGTAAAACAATATCGTGTGCCCGTAACACCCAATCTTTATTACCTATCATCAACGGTAACCAATTTATACTTTGTATACCTTTAATTTAATGTGGTTCAATACGAACATCAATTTAACACAACACCTCCATAAAATTGGTTCTTTAAATGTGTTGAAAGGAATATCTAATTTTAATAATTATTTGTTTCAAGAAGCTTCCATGCATTTGCTTTGAGGGTTTATATTTTACAAGTCTTACTTTGAGAGCTTTTACTTCGAGAGCTTTTACTTTGAGGGCTCTTACTTTGAGGGCATTTTGTTAGAGGCTTTTCCTTTAGAGGCTTTTTTTTTAAACACTTTTACGAGATGTGGTGTTTACCTTCTTATTGACCGTTTGGATTATCAATCTATAACATATTTAGTTCACAAAAAGACATGTTGTAAAGCCGTTTTTGAACCTCTACTCCTTTCACAATATGTTTGAATATGCTACACCCTTTCTCTACCTCTAAAAATTGGTATACAAGAAACTAATATCATGCTTGACATGGTGGTAATGGATTTAGACCATGTGTATGCAAAAATTTGACATTCAGTGATGTCAAACTCTATTGATCCACTCATTGCAAGGAAGAAAATGAAGGCTTCTTTCTACTTCAAACACTACAATCTTTCAATTTGTGCGGTCAAAATTTATGGAATTCCGTGTAACTTAAATCCTAGATTCATAAAAGTGAAAATATAAGTAGTTTCTGGGGTGCGCACGCCTGGAGGGGCACGCATGCATTGAGTGGAGGCGCGGACGGCTTGATCGGGGTGCGGACGGGTAGATTTGGGGGCAGGCCGCCTCGATTGGGGCGTGGACGGATAGTTTCGGGGGCGCAGACTCGTCAATCAGGGCGCGGACGGGTAGATTCTGGGGCGCAGTTGCCTAGGGGGTGGCACGGACGCTCCTACGAGTATAAAAGTCGCAGACGTGCACACCCTCCTCATTCCTTTCCACAGTGGCTCTTTGTCCTAACGTGTGCATGCACGTTTTGCTTGGAACTGCATAATGTGGAAAGCGTTCATTGGGTGGGGGAGGGGGAGTTTTGTTTTTTTCTGCAAGAATATATCATTACGATGGCTTTGGAGCACATCTCCGGCAAAAGGCCGCTCTACCAAGATTTCGATGCTCCGGATGTTGCAAATTCCATTATCTGGGGAGAATCAAATTTGCATGTCGGTTCTACTCCCTCCTCCAGCTCCGGAGGGAAGAAGAACAAAAAGAGTGCCCATGATAAAGATGAAGGTTATCCACCAAAGTGTTATACACAATTCATACGGGGGGTGACCATGGAGTACTATTGTGTTCGAACATTGGAGATGTTGAAACGAGCAATTTTGGATGGTGGTCAAGCGGAGATCATGTGACTACAGAGTGATCTGGAACGTGAATTTTGGAGCAAATCGGCTCAATCTGAGTAGTACATGGATTGCATGGCCAAATACTACCACTCTCCAAAATGGATGGCACAATAGGTGACCTCCGCGACAACAAACATCACAGCTATATTTGACGTGTGGTTTAAAAAACCAAAGGGTGTAGGATTGACTGATGAAGAGAAGCAATTTTGTTTGAAATTAGAATACATTCAGAAAGAATGTGGAAGATATTCTGGAGGGAAGTCAAAAGCCATGCCTTGAAACAAACAATTGATGAAGTCGGCGATGGAACAATACATGCACTCTGCAGTGGTGTGGGATCCAAAGAAGGCAAATGTTGTGCCATTATTTGGCTTTGATGCTCAAAGAGGATATGGCTTTGTGCAAAAAATGCGTATCGCAAATATGCCCGATATTCGATCCACATCGAGTTTGCGGGCAAACTTTCGAAGGCTAAAAGTGAACGTGAGAAGCGTGAGGAACGATCAATTGAGGCTCCAGTCTGCCCGGTTCAACATCCAGGTGTGATTAAATTTTGGGCTATCCATTCTGATACCATGGAAGCCACTATATTGTAGTGAAACGGGGATTGTCTCCGCAAATTCCTCAGAAAAAATAGTAAGGTGTCAGAGGCAATAAGCTACACCAACGTTTTGAAAATAAAGACTCTTGCCATGGAAGAGTGCGAAAGGATTGTTGCCTTTTGAAGGAACAGAGCATTGTTGGCTTGGGCTCTTATTTATATCATAAGCCTAGTCCATAAGGCAAAAATCATCCACAATGATTTAACGCCATCGAATGTTCTACTCCACTTTCCACACGATGACGTGCAGAGTGCATATATTGGAGTGTGCGATTGGGGTATGGCAAGCCGAATGGTGGAAAACAAGGCCTCATATTTTGGTAAACCGGACGAATTTCAATATAAAGGGTTAAGGCGTGCCAAGCTGGGAATGGCCCTTGAGTTGTTTTTTGTGTATAGTACATGCGACAATGAGGAGCGCAATTTGGAGCGCATGAAGAGTATACAATGGAATATACAATGGAATCTGATGCATTTTTGGTTTGATATTTGGCACGGATAATGTGGAACAACGAGGATAGCAAAGAGCTCTTCAAAACTGAATTGGCAATGATTGCATTCCGCAATAAGTTGGATGCCCTTGTTCAAGAAGACCCTAGAAGGAGGCCATCTCTTGCAAGAGATGTTGTAGAGGATTTGATGGGTTCAAGGTACAACTTCCTAGTCCCTGATAAATGTTTCAAACATACGCTGTAGTGCCACAGTTATAAACATATGTAACATTTTCATTGCCAATGTGGCCTTGTATGTAGGTTTGTTAAAACATTCAATGAATGGTTTTTTGACGGCCATGTAATATTGTTGAGTTGAGAAGTTTGTATGACAAGTGCTGTGGTAGAATAAAATAAAAGAATAGACATGCGCGCGCCCCCTCTCCCAGACGCACTCGCTCCTCCCTTTCCAGACGTCTGAGCTCCCGATCCTAGGCGTCCGCGTCCCGATCCTAGCCGTCCACACCTCCCCTTCCACATGATGGTGCTCTTGTCCCAGACGTCTGCGCCCCCCCTCCCACACGACCCTCCCCTCCCAGATGTCCGCGCTTCAATTCTAGGCGTCCGCGCCCCCTAACTCTAACGTCCGCGCTTCCAACCTTCAAAGCGCGTGATCCTCTCCAGTATAAATATCACTCATGACGGCCACACACCACTTCATTTCAAACGTTGGCCTCCTATCCCAGAACTCCTTGTGGGCTCCTTGCTCGAGACTAAGTGGATCGCATTGGCCTTTGGTTGATGTGGACACATGACATCGCTTGTTTTACATGTGACGTACTAACACTTGCACACCAGGGTTCATTATTCTTGTATAGTGGTACAGACTATGGCCTTGCAACTATGACAAGCGATTAAGGACTAAGCCCCGTGGTGGAATTTCATTGAACCAAACCGTGTTGAATGTTTGTGGTGCAATGAGATGTTTGTTTACAAACGATAAAGAGCTTATAAGCACTATGGATATGGTGATGTCACTAACAAAAGTGGATGTACCAAGGCTCTAGAAACGGTACTTAGACGCTTCGCTAATTGTGGTGGTCAAATACCAAAAAGAATGACGCATGCGGAGATCTATCCCCCAAATGGTACTACATTCGCATCTACCTCCACAGCATGTTCTAGTCAAACTATGCATCCTGGGGAATTTGTAGAAGTGCCAAACCCTACGAACAAGGAGAGAAATTCCCACATTGAACGATCTGAGTCAACTCGGATCCCCAGCAGAGGTGATTCATGTACTCCAAGGCCTTTGCGGCAATAAGGTATGGCGGAGGCTTATCAAATGACGAAGCGGAAGGAATTCAATGAAAAATGGGCAGCCTTCTTCTACAAAGCCAATGGGCCATTTAATGTGGTTAGACATCCATCTTTTATTGCAGTAGTGGACGCAACCTCGAAAGCGGGTTTTGAGTACAAACCACCGACGTACTATGCGATGCTAACCAAGCACATTGAGCCAATGATGAAGCATGTGAAGGTACAAATACAAGAGAAAACTAAGCACTGCATCAGCCTATACGGAGCAACTATTTGCTCAGATAGATGGGACAATGTTGTTCGTCGGCCATTGATGAATGTCATGCTTGTGTGTCCTGTTGGAGATATATTTCTTGGTGCCATTGATACAACGGGGCACAAGAAAGACAAAAGATATATAGCTGCAAAATTGAAGGAGTACATCGAAGAAGTGGGTCCGCACAACGTGGTGCAAATTCGCTCTGACAATTCTAGTGCAATGTCGTGAGCTATGGACAAGGTGGTAGAGGATTATCCACATATTTACAAGCAAGGTTGTGCAACTCACATCATTGATCTCCTTTTGGGCAAGGAAAAAATCTTCAATGAGATGATTGTGATGGCAACACATATATGCAATTATATTCAGAATTGTCACGCGACCATGGCATTGTTTTGCCACTTCAGCCCCAAATTATCTTTAATCTTGCCAACAGAGACTAGATTTGGCTGTCACTTCTTGATGATTAGTTTGCTGCTGAAGGTGAAAGCGGCACTATTGCAAATGGTAGTCCATGAGAAATGGGAGGAGTACGTGAATATTTTATTCAATCGCCAAAACGGGCTTTGTTCTCATGCATTATCATCTTTGGTCAGGAATACTATTCTTTACGAGACTTTTTGGGCGCGTTGTGAGAACTTTGTGCATATTGTGGAGCCAGTTCTTGTGACTTTGACGACCTTTAATGGACAAACTCCTGCAATAGGGAGGGCGTCATTGGCCATGAATAATTTGCAAAAGCATGTGTTCGGTCTACGAAATGCACCATTTTTACTTGACCCCGTTATAGCAACCCGCTTCGAGAATCAATTCAAAGAGAGATGGAAGATGATGTTGACAGATCTCCGCCATGAAGGTGCTCTATTGAACCCATATTTGACGGAACGGGTCGAACTTCAAAGCTGCGGTGCAGCGAAGCGTGCACCCAATAGGGTGCTAAGGCATTTAAGTGAGTGCCTCGGAGTCAACCACAATGATGTGATGGATGAATTAACGCACTTTGAAGAGTGTACCGGTCCTTATGGGCCTCTAGAGGCCCCTGACATTTGAGAGACACGGATGCTACCTCAACAATGGTGGCAAAGGGTTGGGGGCAATGCGTTGCCAATGATAGCCAAGTGCATTCTTTCGTTAACACGCTCAGCCTTTTCATGTGAGCGGAATTGGAGCATGTATTCCTTTGTTCACAACAAGGTTCGTAATCGGTTGGGCACGAAGAACGCAAGAGACTTGGTGTATATCTACACCAATAGTAAGCTCATTCAAAAACAACGTAGAGCAGATCCGGTTATCTGGTACGACAACAAACCGTTCTCAGAAGACTCGGATGCAGATGTTGAAGTAGTGGACGTCGAGGAAGACTATGAGGATGGTGGCGATGAAGGTGTGACTAATGGACATGAAGATAGTGATGGCGATGCACGAGATGGTAGTGATGATGTTGGCGAGTATATCAGAGACAACTTGGCATCAGAATTACCTACGGAGAATATAGGTGGCTATACGTCGCACGAAGCCCCCCTTAACCAAGAGAATGGAGATCCAACGGTCCTTGCATGCGATGGGATTTTAAACCGATTGGAATTTGATGGGGAGCCACCAGTGGGGACTAACCATGTGGTTAATGACTTGCAAGATGTCGGCATCACCGAATACGATTGTGCAGATGATGATATTGACGATGAACAAGAAATTAATGGCCATCTTCCTAGCAATGATGATGATGGCAATAACAATGGCCATCTTCCTAGTGATGATGATGATGATGATGGCGATAACGATGGCAATACCTATATTCATGACAATGATGACAATGACAACGGTGGAGATAACAATGGTGGGGTGCCAATTCCAATTGAAGAGGTTGTTGGCAACAGAGATGAGGTTGATCATCTTTGCGATGCATTTGATAAAGATGTTGAAGAGATATCTCGTTGTGGAGAATCAAATGAAATGGTCCGTGCCAAAAATGTTGGTTCAGAGACTTGTGAGGTTGGACAAGAGGACGATCTTCCCATTGGCCAATTGTTTACGACACCTTTGGTACGAAGTACACCTTCGGTAGGTGCAATACTTGTTGGATTACAGAGGGCTCTTCCATCTCTATCATATAGACCTTCTCGACAAGATGCAAGAAAGTTAGTGAAGCCAACATTGAAATCAACAGCTACAACCACATCTTTGGGAATGGTGAGAAAACTTGCACCGTCGACTGGAAATCATGGAGTAAAGCGGTCCACTTTAGGTCCAAAAATAGTTCGCCCCTTTTGTTCGGGATATACCGCAAGAACTTCCTCATCTTCACTAAGTGTTGTGGGTTCACGTGGAATCAATGAAGATGGGATCACCGACATTTACAAAAGAAGAAAGGTCAAAAAAATTGTAACTACAATGGTGGATGGTGCAATTGTGGGGGAAGTGTGCAACATTAATTCAACAGTGGAGGAGTATGTGCCTAATGCTCATGGTGATGAGGATGAAGTATGTGGAAATGATGAGGATTCAAACGGATCGGATGATAGTCGTACAGAAGCCCCTAATGACAAAGATATTGTTGTAAGAGTACCATTGGAAATGGCAGTAGTCGCAAGAGTCCAAGATGATTCAAAAAACACAAGGATTGATATCAACATCAACATAGTACATATAGAAGTGAAACAGATATAGACTAATATATATATAAATAGACGTATATTTATATATGTATATATATATATATATATTTCCTTAATCAATGTCTATAAAACATTAACTAAGGTTATTGAATGTATTTTTCCATCAATATATATTGGAATACGGTTGTAGTACATGGAAGGGATGCCTCTAAATGCTTGAAAGTTGAGTCATGTGTTAGTCTCAATTTCCCTCTAAGTTTTGGCGCTAATCTCCCTTCCAGACATATGTGGCCTCTGTTCTACGCATCCGCACCCTTCTTTCCAAGCGTCCACACCCTTCCCAGGCGTCCGCACCCCTCAGAGGCGTCTGCGGCCCCATTCCAGGCGTCTGCGCCCCCCTTCCAAGCGTCCGCGCCCCCATTTTGGACGTCCGCGCCTCCATTCCAAGCGTCCGCGCCCCCCTTCCAGGCGTCCGTGCCCTCATTTTGGACGTCCGCGCCTCCATTCCAAGCGTCCACACGCCTGCACCCCCCAAAACTGCCTCCCAAAAGCGCCCCTCTAATAGCGCCCCCCTCCATGTTAGCTCTATTCTTCAAAATATTTGGTGACATGTTGGACACGTGGCATCCTAGGTGGACAAGGTAAATCCCATTTACCATTTCAGACGGTCAACCGTAAGTTGATCCAAAACAGACTGGACATCATACTTAACGGACGGACTTGCGGACCGAACGGACGGACATGTCCTCAGGTCCTGTGAACAACCCTGTCTCCAACGAGGTGCTTGGTGCATTCCCGAACAAGATAACACGTAATATGAAACCGGTGGGTGTGGTTAGTATTGGGGCCTCATCATAGGGGCTTCCATGAAAAAATGAGTTCCGAGGGGTAGAACAAGTGTTGGAGCTCCATCATGGAGACTCAAAAGAAAAAATGAGTCACGGTGGGTGGAGCTAGTATTGGGGCGTTGTGAGCCGCAAAAACGGCCCACGATGTTGAAGGGGCCACGCATCGCGTCCATAAAGGTTAACTAGTAGTGGAGATAGGTTATCCCATGGGTTAGCTCGTGGTTTTTGATCAAAATAGCTAAATAGCCTTTCATGCGCTAATTCCTTAACTAGGAACCACTTATTGGCAATCGCGGAGTTTATGTAGTTAGCCAAAAAAATAAATAGAAAGGAGAAAAAAAAATGAAGAAAAGGCAAAAAAGGCAAAAACAATAGAAAAGAATTAAAATTAGTAGTGGTGGAGAAGAATTTACCTCCTACCGAATCGGGGACCGCCATTGGCCTCGGTGAGGAAATCACGGGGAAAAAATTAGGAGAAGAAGAAGAAGGATGGTGAGAAAAGAGAAAAAAGAAGAAGGAGGCCTTAAAAGCCTTTAAAAAATAACCAAAAATCCCCAAGGAGTGGGGAAGGAAAAAAACCGTCACCATCACTTGGCAAATTAGCCATAACCCAAGACAAGGGGAATTCAATCTAGGCCAATTAATTAGTTTTCGCATCTTTGAAATTAGATTAAAAGCTCACTTATTGGAGGTCATGCACACCCATGTGGCATGGGGTCAAAGTTTAGATTTAGATATTCCTTGATTAGTGGGACACCCACTTTTGTTAAATGCAAGGGTAGCACGGGATTAGTAGTCATAGGGTTAATAGGCTTTGTAAGAAGGGGTCATCAATGGAAGAAGGCCAAAGGCGGCGGGGAACTTCTTTGGGAACTCAAGGAGAGCAAAGGTTGGGGGGTTACCCCCTGGAGAAGTCTCATTCGGGTAGTGTGCAAGGAGGTAGGAAAAGAGAGAACAGGGAGAGGAAGAGAAAACGAGAGAGAGGGAATTGAGGGAAGGAGAGCCGGAAGCCCCGGCCACTAGGAGTGTGAGTTATGATAGGCAGAACACGAACAGGACGAGCTGAGCAGAACACGAAGAGGACGAGATCACGAAGAACTGAATCACGGAGGGGACGAGCTGAGCGAAGAGCTGAATGACGAAGAGGACGAGATCACGAAGAGCTGAATGACGAAGAGGACGAGATCACGAAGAACTGAATGACGAAGAGGACGAGATCACGAAGAGCTAAATCACGAAGAGGACGAGATCACGAAGAGCAGAACACGAAGAGGACGAGCTGAGCAGAACACGAAGAGGACGAGATCACGAAGAGCAGAATCACGAAGATCACGAAGAGGACGAGATCACGAAGAGAAGATCACGAAGATCACGAAGATCAGAACACGAAGAGGACGAGATCACGAAGAGCTGAATCACGAAGATCACGAAGAGTAGAACACAAAGAGGACGAGCTGAGCAGAACACAAAGAGGACGAGATCACAAAGAGCAGAACATGAAGAGGACGAGCTGAGCAGAACACGAAGAGGACGAGCTGAGCGAAGAGCTGAATCACGAAGATCACGAAGAGCAGAACACGGAGAGGACGAACTGAGCAGAACACGAAGAGGACGAGCTGAGCAGAACACGAAGAGGGCGAGATCAGCTGAAGCACAAAGAACTGAAGGAAGGAGGGTGAATTGAATCAAACCAGGGAGCCTCTCCTTTCCCCCGGCTAGTAGTCAATTCCTTGTGCATAAGGGAACTCTAATTTTCTAGTCATACACATCACGCGGAAGCGCTGTCAAAATTTTACTAGAATTAGGGTTGCAATCAACTCAACTTAACCAAGTGATCAATCTACAAGAATAAGAGAACGCAGCGGGATGCTCATGCGTAGCTTAGTGTTAAGGTGGGGTTAATCATGTGAAGTATATGTGGCGTGCACGTGAATGGTTGGTTACAATTTTTGAGTAAACATGTATGTTGAAGGTGCACTCCTGGTCGCTGGCTGTGAGGTCCAGGGTCGAGTCAAATGATGAATTGAAGGCTGCCATCATGTTAAGCACAAAAAACTAATAAGAATAAAAAAAAACAACCATACGAAACGGAGTTATAGTCAAGGAGATAAATGGTATTATAAGTCTGTAGGAAATATGGGGGCCTGTCTGCTGCCGACTGATTCCAGGGTCACACCTAAGCCTGGAGCTGACCTTTAAGGGTCTAATCAAGTTTGTGATGCTGAATCGAACCCATGTGAGTTGAAAACGTTGGATTCGGAGCTCTAGAGCAAAAGTTACCTCCGTTCAAAGGTGGGTGCAATTAAAAGGCTGGATTAAGTCACCACCTCACTAATCAACCACAAGGAACCTAAGTAAGCATGAGATGTGTCACCATGCTCGTATAAGTTGTGTGTGAATGGGCTGAGGATTGGTTACACAAGGAACTAGGCCCCATATTAGGATCTTGTGTTCAAGATAAGCCACCCTTTAGGGGCGGTTTATTTGGCTCACAGGCGTCACCACGGGGACTAATAGGAATAAGATGAATCTCAATAGGAGAGCTAGTATTGGAGCTTTACCATGGGGACTCATAGGATGCGGTGAAGATTGTGATGAGAGGGAAATACTCATTGAGGGGTGGTATCTCCACACCGACATCCTAATGACCGGATGTCCTTGGGATCAAAATGAATGTCATAGATGGTGGTGGAAAGACACCACTAAGTGTTGTTAGGTCGAGTGGCGTGGGAGTGCCACAAAGTTGGACCTTGGACACGTATGGAAGTCCGCACTTAACCATAGGCTACGTATATAGCGACCTAAGCTATTGTACTTTTCCAAAAAAAGACAACTTTTAATAAGGCTCTAAAAGAAAAATGTGAAATACAAGATGCATTTTCATGGAAGTTGGTAGTTCTAGACGGCATGCTACTAAATTGATTTGCTTTTGGATGACAAATGGTCCTAATTTCCAGGGTTGTCAGGACGCTCGACGTCCCTGACGTCCGGACGTCAAGACGGAAGACGTCCTCCGGCCTATCAGGACGTCCGGTGACATAACCAGTTTTGTCAATTTACCCGGGGGTAAATAGCCGTCCGTTGCCCTGGCCGACAGCCAATTCTGTCCGCTTGGGCCAACGGCACGGCCGTCCGCGGCCGACCGCACGGCCTTCCGTTGTTTCCCACGGCCGTCCGCTTCAGGCGACCGGCGTCCATCGTCTGCCGTCCGCGTGGCCGTCCGCCAAGGCCGACGGCCTTCTCACGACAGCTCCCCCGTCTCGTATAAGATTGACAATGAATCGTCTCCCAACAGTCAGAATCACCGTGAGTATAAAGAAAATAGCACATGGAGCCTCACTTCACTTCTGAACTTTTGTTTCTCAAGAGCTTTCAGCTGTATTATGTATCTATTGCTTGGTAATCATCGAGTTCGGAAGTCTTGCATATCAGAGTTTCTTTTGGAACTCCTGATATTTCTTCCACATACTACCTATCACGTTTGTTCATTTCTCGATACTATACCCATCAGAATGGCTACCAAACCTTGGTCTCCTTAGTATGTCGAAATCACTGAAGTACAAGGCAGGAAGACCGACTCCGTCCGATGCAGTCTTTGTCACCGCATTTTTGCAAGAAGGCTAGAACGACAACTAAGTCATCTCGGGTACGAAGAAGTCCCTGGCAAGCGCAATAGCGGTGTTGGCCTCTGCCCCAAATTGACACCCCGCGTACAGACTTTGTTTAAAAATTGTCGTGGCCACTACCCGAAACACAATGGAGAACTTTTCTCTGAACATTGCCCCACCTTACCATTGAAATCTGCGCCTGTCTCAGGATATAGCACGCCCAAGTCCACCGGTGAAGATTCTTGTGTAAGATCCACTCAAGCCCCCCCCCGTGATTTTATCATCAAACATTGTTGAACCAACCCCCACCTTCCACGACTTCACCGAATAAGGGAGTGTAGGTGCCACATTCCCCAGATTGGTGAGGCAATCCGTGCTCGAAGAGGGCTTTCAAGAACTGGAGCAGCGGGAGCTAGACAAAGTGTGGGCGAAGTTTTTCTACGAAGCAAACGTGCCGTTTGCTATAGCACGGAATGTTGCATTCAAGGAAGCCCTGATGAAGACTGCCTCTTTCAAAAAACCATATGTCCCACCCTCTTACCATGACATTCGAACAAGGTTGTTGGGACAAGCGAAGGCTGATTTGGAAGCACAACTCAATAAAAGACTGTTCGAGAGTGTTTGGAGGTTTGGAGGAACTCTAGCCATAGATGGGTGGACATCTGTGACTAGTCGCCCTTTGTGCAATGCAATGCTCGTGTCTCCCGCTGGAGAGCTCTTCTTGGGAGCTGTAGATACTACGGGCAATGAAAAGAACGCTGCGTACCTGGCATCCATCATGTTCAAGTTCATTGAACAAGTTGGCCCCTACAACATTGTTCAAGTGTGTACTGACAATGCTCCAGTCATGCTCAATGCCTCAGCATTGGTCGTCAAGAAATATCCACACATATACATTCAAGGATGTGCCGCGCATGCCATGGACTTATTGTTGGACGACTGGGAGAAGGCTACATGGGTAAAAGAAACTCTTGAGAAGGCCAAGTTCTTGGTTAAGTTTGTCAAGAATCGGCAAATGCCCCTCGCCCTATTTCGTAAACACGAGGCGAAGTTCAGCCTGTTGCTCCCCAGACAAACAAGATTTGCATGTAATTTCATAATGATAGATTGCTTGCTGAAGGTCAATGAATCATTGGAGCAAACCGTCGTTGATCCTGAATGGCGGGCATACGCCTCCAAAAAGTCACTCTCGGCTAGAGATAAAGTAGTAATTTCTCGAGCCATCAAAAGAGTGGTTCTAGATGAGCATTTCTGGGAGCGGTGCACGAACTTCCACGAGATGGTAGTCCCTGTAGTGTATGCGCTTCGGGAATTTGATGCCAAGGAACCTTGCATGCCCAAGGTTTTGGACATCCTTCGCGACCTCGAGAAGCATGTCCTAGCGTTGCGTAATGAACCATTCAGTCTCGATAGCGATCTAGCGTTCATTGTTGAGGACGAGTTCTACGCACGGAAACGGATGATGACCACGGATTTACATTCCGCCGGTGCACTTCTCAATCCTTATTTACTCCATGACGAAGAGTTGGCCGATGATCCGGATGTCATCACGGCATGCAAACGAGTACTACAAAAGCTATGTGATCCTAAGATTTACCCGGACGTGGTGAACGAGTTCCTCGCATTTCGAAACAAGTATGTACCATTCCATGACATGTTGGATCCTAAGGACCAAAAATGTTCTCCGTATGCTTGGTAGGATTTTGAAGGTGCTTGTGGAAAGCTCCTTGCTCCAATGGCAAAGAGAATACTAGCGCAGACAATGTCATCTTCTTCTTGCGAACGCAATTGGAGTAGCTACTCTTTCGTCCACGACAAGAAAAGGAATTGGTTATTACCGGGAAGGGCTGATGACTTGGTCTTTGTGTATACGAACTCGAAGTTGTTTGTGAATGCAAAGTTGACAGACGAGAAGAGATGGTACGCGGAGAACTTGGATTTAGAGGATCCACAACCACATGAGTCGGATGACCCGGACTACTCTGACGATTCAAATACCGGTGCCCTTGCCAATTACGATGCAGAGCATCTAGACGATGACATCGACAGTCGCCCTTCTCAACGTATGGATCATACTCATGGCGCCCCAATCACCGAGTATGATTTTGTCGATGACGACACTCTTGCAGAGGAAGAAGATGACTTGTTGGCCATAGCGCGGTACTTGAATGGAGACGGCATGGTCAATAGCAATAATATCCTTTGTCGTGGACGGACTCCGCCTCCGGAAGACACAAAGGACAAGGGAGGAGAAGATTTATCATCCTCACGTGCAACGGCACTACACGGGCAAAAAATGCAAGGGTCCTCAGTGAAGAGTGTTGACGAAGGCATCCACGGTCTCGCACTTGCGGACAACCGCGAGCAAACAACGAAAGAGCCATTCCTAGACGACACGGTTGTTCTCAGGGAGAAAACTATGGAGGGCGGTATTTACAGCGGTACACGGAGTCCCATTCAAGTTACGGAGAAGAAGGCATCCACCTCTAAGGATCAACCATCTTTGCAAGGTCGCGCGTCGCGGTCTCTATTTGCAACCCCTCTTGCAACGGTCACTACAACCAATTTGAAATCCTCCCACGGTTTGGTGTCCCTTTCAAAACATGTGCGACCCCGAACGCCGCAACACCAATCCGATGGCCTACCTAGTGATGGCGATGTACCTCTGTCTAAGCTCTTCATACATCACCCGGAGGTTCAAGGAGGTTTAGGGTTACAACCTAGGCGGCCTACAAACGACACGAGGAAACGTAAAGCTTTCATGCATCCATTTCTTTGCACGCGACCTAGTAATCCCATTGATGTCATTGGAACTTGTAAGAGATTCAAAACCATTAAAACATTGTCGATCAAACAGAGAATCAAACAAGAACCCACCACGGATAATGAAGACGATCCTTCGGGATCCAGTGGAGCTGAAATCAAAGATGACAGCGATTACGAACTTCCTACCGATGTGAATGAGTAGGAAAATTTGGCCCATTTACGTAGTATGCATTCACCGCACTTATTTTATATGTTAATATTGTAGTTCGAGTTTAGGATACTTTATAGTCGTTCTACGTATGCATTAAAAGCTTCTATTGTCTCAATTGATTCTTGGATTTCTTCCAAATATCAATAAAGTTTTTTCATATACGCACAAGTTTTACATCCATATCTTTTGCTATTCTATTGTCTTGTGTTTTGTGTATGGATTTAGTCATCCCATACGAAATGACTTAAACATGACATTCTTCTTGTATGCAGAATGTAATTCGAGTTTGCAAACTTCTATTCATTTCACTGCTTCGCATCCACCTAATGCACCACAATATTTCTAACACCCACATACAATTAAAGAATTCAGAAGTTGACAAAATATATTACAAATTGTAAACCTTTATTTCAAAAAGTATGCTCCACCATGGCATGCGTCCGACTTCTTGCCACACCATTCTTTAAACAACAACTACGCTAAGCTTTACATTCATCTACCACATTCTATTGCCTTGAAGAAGAAGGCTCGTTGGTATGATCCGTTTGAGTGCTATTACGAGTCCGCGGTCTCTGGCTTGGCCTAGCAATCCTCTCCCCCTCTTCGTACTCTCGATCCACGGCTGCAATTTCCCTATGCATCTCCGACCACCAACTATCGTCGTTGTCATTGCCATCATCCCTCTTCCGCTTCCCGCCAGGATCCACCTTCTTTGCCGCAAAGATTTCCATGGCCTTCTTTATTCGTTCCACTACCTTGTTCACAAAAGCGTCATTTTCTGGAAATGACACCAATAATTTCCCTTCCGGTTTCAGTAGCACGTTCCGCCAATAGCCAATGATGTCCCCAATCTTTCGATCAATTGCTTGCACCGCATCCCAATAAGAACAGTCTACGTCTTTAAAAGAATCCTCTTCTGTTGAACTCCGTAGCCCTTTGCGACCTTTTCCAACTTTGCAAGGACCAGGGCTCTTCCCACCAAAGTACAATTGTACTTCTTGTACTCATCTCTCAACTCAATGCCATCGTTTACTTCATACCATATACCATCTTCTCCCTTCTCAGCTCTCCTCGGAGGAAATCATAAGAAACGCTTGTACTCAGTGCTCCAATGCCCCCCAAAGTTGCAGCAAAACAACTCTTGTTGCTCGCCATCTTCAATCTCTTGTGCCCGTATCTCCACCTTATAGTCTTGTGTCATCCAAAATAATGAATCAATTTCCATCCCATACTCCTCGTATAGTTGGTGACAAGAAAGCTCACTATTCCACGTAAGTAGTTTTCCCCACTCACGATAGTTCAAGGATTTCTTCAGAAGTTGATTCACGGGGAGATTCCATCGATTGAACTCGTGCCCCGGTGGCATAACATATCTTATCCCCATCACTTCGTAGAATCTTGTACTAATTGGAGAGCGACACATAGGACACGCCTATTGTATCATAGAACCTGCGGAAATGCAAATAATATGAAAGTTATGGCCACATTGGCCCAACGTATACGCTCCCCCCGGACCGAAATGATCTTGGCACAAGCTGCATTTGTCATTGAGGAATGCTGGCACAGGGTCGCAAGTATGGATTATTCTTCGCTTCGATTCTACAAAATGTGATGAGAAGGTATTGTAGGGCATCCATCCTTCCTCCACTTCTAAAGCCCAATCAATATCATGGCTCTTTTCCTTCCGATGATAGTTTGTGCGATCCATCATCTCCGATACATCACCCAAAATAGTAACCTTCGAGGACTCATGTCCACGTTGTCCAATAAATTTCTTCAATCTCTCCAATGAGGTATCCACGAGTTCACATGATTCTTGTGATTTGGCGGCAAATTTCTTGAGATCATATTGTGCTTTCGAGACCATGGTCTCTCTGTCTTGAAAGCAATGAATCCAACCCAACCAAGGCATTGTGTTCTCGTTCCATGGTGTGTCGTCCACCGATCTCAATGTCCTCCGCAGTGTCTCTAGTTCCGCTTGTGCCTCATCCCTCTCCATATTTGCCACCTCTAACTTCTATGATATTGATTCCATCTCCCCTTCACCTTCCACTATGGCCTTCCCTTTTCTAAGCGATGTTGCCCGTACTTGGCTACTTCCAGCTGGAACTGCTAATTGAATAGAAGATGGCTCAGCCAGTCTGTTAGATTTGACCGGTGTGGCATCCTCTGCATTGTTCCCTCCAAACTTGGAAAGAGAAAGGTCGTCAGAAGTTCCGGCGCTGTCCTCAATGACTACCACATCCACCTCACGAACCTGTGCATTCATCTTTTCTGACATCTTTGTAACGAGTCTCCTACTGGACTCCAACATTCGTTTGTTATTTTCTAATTCCCATTCAAGCTGTCTAGTGAGCATTTCATTTTTATGGACCTCCTCCTCCATAGCCATCACTTTCTGAGTTAGCGCGATCCTGTCTTTTAACATTGGCGTTATAGAGGAAGCCAACGTGTCGAAGCCATCAGCGGCTCGTAGCACATCGGAGTGATAGTTGAAAACGTATGAGCTATATCTAGAAGATGAGGAGCCATTGCTGCAAGAATTTCGGCCCCGTTCCACAAATTACGTGCCACTCTCACTATTCCATGTATTTGGTCCCATTCGTTCGAATCAATTGGCAGATCGATTGGATGACCAAATTCTGTTACTTGAGCGCACGCTTCAGCCCACTTAATACTCAAGTCGAGCAAGCCTTTCAACTTATCCTTGTTTGGCATTGTTCGAAGCATTTCTTCAACATTGGAAATCAAAGTATCCTTGTCAATGATCGGGTCCTTGGAATTTGGTTCCAATGCTTCCTGCGTTGAAGTACTCGGCCCGGCATCCATTGTCTTTGGTGCCTTGCCTTCCAAAGTTTGAACGTTTGGAACAACGGTTTCTTCTCCATCCATATTCTCCCCCCCTCGTTCCGCGTTACCATTGTCAAGACTCCACCCGTAGTGACAGCTGGACTTAGCGGTTACGTTACGGTTACTTCACCCGTAGTGATAGCTGGACTTAGCGGTTACATTACGGTTACAGGGATAGAACACCGTATTCGTTATATTGGGAGATTTAGTGACTCCCAAATTAACACATGTAGATAATAAGAGCTAAAGTGCACATCTAAACTCTACAATATGGAGGGATATGAGTTTCCATTAAATTGGGAGGTAATGTTTTCTACAAAAACCCGTAGAAAAATAAGTACTACGGATAACATTACATTACGAATCTAACTATAATATTGAAAAGAAGAACACATTAGTTGACACTTCTTTTATACCACATGTGTTCATTGAATATGAATAGCTAAATATTCACCCTCGATCCTACTAACCCGGATTAATACCATGCTCCAATTTAGCTAAAAGACGGACAAATATCCACTTGTAAGAGAATTAGCTTAACACATTTTGATGAGCCCTTTTTGATTTAAAAGAATTTCAATTCTCCTTCTAGAATTCACATTGGCCAAAAAAATATATAACGAGTTTCAAATGATGGTGCTCAGAACTGGGAAAAAAATTGCACACACTACCTCTTTTCGAACTAAAGTGTCCCCATCACTTAGAGGTGCAATGAACTCAAAAAGGAAACTCCACACTTTAGCTCCACTTGACCTAAAGTGCGCACCATTACTAAGTACACTGAACTAAAAAGAATGGAGAGCTAAAGTGTCAATAAGAAGATTTGCTCACACTTTAGCTCCACTAGAGCTAAAGTGCGACCCAACATTTACTTTCTATCATTCACCATAAAGGCAATTACTGGTATTATTGGTTTCAAGACTAGAAGCAATTTACCACATTGTTATTATAAAAAGAAAATAAAACATACTGCAAATTATCACCGATACACAAAAACAATGGAGAGAATATTTCATAGCAATCATTGGCATCACATATTATAGTCATACAGAGTGTAAATTAATGAAATACAAATATCTATAATCCCAGCACCAATGGATCTAACCATACTACATGAAGTATTACGCATCAGAATCTAAAATCTAGGAAAAGGAAACTCCATTTATCTAAGTCTATTACAATTCGGATACGCACGGTGTTTGGCATATCCGGGTTAGAATTAGGATCTGAAACTGCTTGAGCAATCCAAAATGGGCGCTCGTCCCCATCACAAGGACGCAATGCAACAAAATAGCCAGCAAAAAGATCACGACCAACTCTAAAAGAAGGAGGTGGACGATCGCGCCTTTGGCCAACAAAATGCTCATCTTCACGGTACTCCTCACGAACCTCACCCTCCGCTGAGAACTCATCTTCAATGGCATGGGCAATTCGCGTCGTCGGCCAAAAGCCGTCTACCAATGATATCGGCGTATCCATTGGAATAATCAGAGCAGCTCTAACATCACGCCAATAATACGAAAGTGGCTCAAAACGCGATCGGGCTTCAACAGACTCCCGAGATGATTGCTCCCAGTGATCGATGAATCCTGAAAGTCCCTTCACCACCTCATGGAGATGCCGCATCATAGAAGGCTTCAATGCATCAGGTTCTCCGCGAGGCCATAAAGATCTTCCTTCACAGTCCTCCTTCCACAATTTGATGCCACCTTCTCCTCCCTTAGGAAGCCAATCCTCATCATGACAAAGGATTTTATACTTCATTACCGGACAACCACTTGAATCCACATAAAACTTGAACTGATGAGCCTTTGTATGACCCTCCAAAGCTTCATCACCGTCCGCAATCATACCCCCAATGAACTTCTTAAAGTCAGGAACCTCTTGGATGAGATGCGGGATTGTGGGAACACTCTCATTTTTCATAAACGACCTCATGAGCAAAGGAATAGTTGGAAAACTCTCCTTCCTCAGTGTCATACTCCAACGTCCAAATAATGCATCTATATCATCATGTGTATGCCCAACTAGCATAAAATTAACATACACCTCGCGAAAGATGCGTTTTGCAACAAGGAGAGACCAAAAACAGAAAACAAATCTATTTTTGTTATCACCAACAGCATTGTCCATTTGAACATTCAGTATTGGTGGCAAAGGCCTCCCTGGAACTAGGATATCTGGAATCAGCCCTAATGGATCCAAACACATCTCCGCACCCCGTAATACCGCCGCATACAATGGATGAGAACTAGATTCTGGGAAGAGTTGCCGGGACGATGACTTCGGAGGCGCCTCCAGGTCACGCAATAGTTTTGCGAACGACCCGACCGTGTAATTGGCATCATGGGAGTATAAATCAAGGCCGTAATGGGCGTAACGCTGGTCCACATGACCATGGGCAAGCATACCTGTGATTGCAAGAGGCAACTTCATAAGCCCATCTAGGTGCTTTGTTTTATGTGAAAAAACCGGGGAGGCGGTCTTTGAGTGATCCATCTTATCATGCATGATGGTAAGAACCTCCTGAGGCGACGACTTTGATCGAAATCGGTTCAGGTAGTACAAGTCCCGATGTGAGAAAGCAGAATCAATGTGAACCTGCATCTTCTTTTGCCATAGCAGTGATGCTTGTGTTCCAGGTTGAGTAAGCTTCTTCTGATCCTGGTATTTGTCACAAGTAGAACAACGGGCAAAGTTGTCTCCACCTTTCTTGGCATAGTACTCAGGGAAGCTCACACGCCGAATCTTACTCAAGCTTGAGGTTGAGATTGGCGGCAATCCGCAATCAGCGAGATGATCATCAAGAAGCGGTATCTGATCCTTCCACTTAAAACTTGCAGGGAGGACCTTTGCCACAGCCTTCTCCCTAGATGGGAGAACACGAGACTTGTGAGGCATGTGGTCCGCATGTCTATCGAGAATGGCTCCAAGAGCGGCAGTAGCCACAACCGTATGACCTCTAGGCTTACGCAAACCGGTATTCCCGTGGTGTTGAGCGGCATGACCAGCGGCAGCGTCCTTCGCATTCCGATAGAAAGTACTCGAACTTACACCCATGATTTTCATCCACGCATGGGCACAAACGTCCACACCCTCTAGGGTCACAACCTTCCTACCCGCAGCGTCTCTATGAAACTGCCTGTGAACGTCGAGTTTGATATGATTTCTGAACTGCACGATGGTCTCACTGTACAAGCGCGTCCGAAGGACTCTTATTTTATCTCTAGGGTAGTGTTGAACACAGTTTTGACTGCAACAACTATTGCTCGCAACAGCGTTAATGGAAAGATGGGTCATGAGAAATTCAACATTCCTGGACACTGTTGGACGTGTATTCCTTGAGGAATTGTCGTACGAACGGGAGCTCCTACCTAGAGGTCTGTTACGCTCAACCAACCAGACATTGTAAATGTCCCGAAGGCAATGATGGAAGAGACTCACACCGTTTAAGAAGACTTGTTGAATAGGCCAGGTCTTAAACGAGTACCTCCACTCATCAGGAGCTTCGTCTAAAACAAAAGTACTGGACACCTGTACTACAACATTCGAATCCCCAAGAGGACCAGAGGAACCCAGAAGTGCACTGGACCGGACATTGCGAACCAACCCCTCTGCAACGCGAACACCCGAACCATTGTGAAGCGAAACAGTCAGCCCGACCCAGAGACGGCGAGGAATAACATCAAACTCAGGCAGGTCTGGATTCAGGGGAGCGTCAACATGAACATCGTCGCCCTCCGAAGACGACATCCTGCATTCCAATGAGATACATCATAAAAAACCCTGACAAATAAAAATGGGTAACCCCTTGAAGGAATAGACATTTATGAAGCAGCATAGGAGGAGGGTAATTGATCTCGAATCGACGTAAGGTCTGGCGCTTGAAAAAAAAAGGTATGATTCAAGTGAGCTGACATGGCAGACCATGTAAATTTTGCTCGACTCGAGGTAAACTCATGCGGTATAAGATGACAAGTATAAAATTTCATGCAATTAGCTATAAGCCGAATATGAAATTATTTCACCCTTGACAAAGACAACTAAGCCCGACCCGACCTAAATTTATGACTACCAGACTGATTGTTATATTAACTCGAGTCGAGTTAAACAGAAATAGGACATCAGGTATGTCAGTTTAGCTCGAGTCGAGCTAAACTTTCCTTCAAAAGAAGGTAAGACAATTTAGCTCGACTCGAGCTAAACTATCGATAATAATATTTATCGACAGTTTAGCTAAAGTCGAGCTGAATTGAACTAGGAAAGAAGGTATGACAGTTTAGCTCGACTCGAGCTAAAATATCAATATAATAATGTAAGACAGTTTAGCTCGAGTCGAGCTAAACTGTCTTACCATCATTCCAAGGACTCTTTAGCTCGACTCGAGCTAAAATGTCAATACAATAATGTAAGATAGTTTAGCTCGAGTCGAGCTAAACTGTCTTACCATCATTCCAAGGACACTTTAGCTCGACTCGAGCTAAACTGTACTTGGAAAGATGGTAAGACAGTTTAGCTCGACTCGAGCTAAACTGTCCTTCCGTGATTTTCGGCGTCTTTTTAGGGATTCATATGGTAAAACTCTTCAGCATATGAATCTGACTCTCTGTGTACTACAACCCAAATCTTCCCGTTAGTCGTCACGAAACTCGCAGTGATGCTTAAAAATCACAGTAGCAACTGGAACCACCGCAAATAACCCTACACACTATCACATCCTAATTGCTAGAGACTGTGCACAGAGAATGCAAGAAGTACACATTGTGTACCTTATGAAGAAGACAACTGGTGCGTTGTTGCCTCGCGCAAGCGCCCTGCTCAACCGTGCGTAACCTGTAGATGTTACCCTCCTCAACCTCCGACAGTTCTTCTCCCTCCAAGCCTCTCCACAACAACCTTGCACAGCAACCAAAGTGAGAAAGGAAAGAAATGAAGAAAGTTTTCGAGGATCGGCGAGGTCACTCACGGACACACGACCGTTTCAGAATTGGCGGGAGGAAACTTCAGAATTGGCGGGGGGGCTTTTCCACAGCCCCTAAAAAGGTGCAAATTCGAAATCTTAGCGGGAAACAGAATCAACTATTTCCTGGCTGACTAAAATAAGGAAGAGTACATACCTCGAATATACTCGCACATGCGAGTTATATACAAGGTTTTAGGGTAACGCTCAGGGTTTGGGTTAGGGTTAGGTTTAGGGTTTAGGGTTAGGGTTTTGGGGTTTAGGGTTTAGGGTTTGGTATTTAAGTTCAGGTTTTAGGGTTCAGGGTTTAGGGTCCTTGGTTTAGGTGTTATCTTCTGATGTCATTTCATTTCAATATAATAATACTTTGAACATTCAAGATATTGACAATTCAACTAAGGTATAGGGAAATGTCGAGAAGATATTGAGATGATTAGAAATAATTTGTATTACAATCCAAATAGGACTTATCTATTATGTTGAAATCAAAGACCTTAACAAACAAGTAGCTTTTTTTAAAAAAACATATTTTATGTGCACGTGTATTTTTAGCAAAAATTTATGTATTCAAACATGCTTTGGACATCATTTCTTTGGGGTTTTAAAAATGTGCATCATGTTACTATTTTGTCATCAATCTAGAATGTGCATTCTTTGGCAAGAATCCCAAGTGTCTCCATGGTCTGGATTTGGAATTGAAATTGGTTGCTAATATTTTGAATTAAAATAAAGACTTTGTCATTTGTAACACATAGAGAGTGGAACAATATTAAAAGATTTCAACAAGGAACGGAGAGACCTCCTCATGACAAAAAAAGGATAATCAAAATATAAAATATAACTAATACAAAGTGTATCACTTAGTGCATCAGGCATAATTTAATGTTCGTAATGTAAGTAATTTTGAATTTATTGATACAAGCAAAAACGGAATAATTAGTTTTTGAGCACGTTCTAGTGGTTGCAAATTATTTTTGACATTCTCAAAATTTTGTAGAAGGATGATAAAAGTCATGAGGCATAATTATATTTTCTCAATGAACGTCTTCAATAAAAGTTATGCGAGCCAAAAGAGAAACTTCTCGATTGCCGGCACGTCGAGCAACCTGAAAAATGTTTTGCTATGACTCAGTATGGAATGTGATATTTTGAATACATAGAAGTAATATTAGAACGAATGATATTGTGGATAAACATGTTATTCTTCTAGTGAAAAATAAGATTACATCCCAATTCATACATTTTCACACATTGTCACATATTATTGATTTAGGGTACCAAGAATACTTAGACTTCATATCCACTAAAGACTAGGGGATCGTCATATTTTTTTGCTTTTTAATATTACTATTGGAGATTTAGATCCACATATTTTGAAAACCCTTTTAAAATTCAAAAGATTACGATTTCACTTGTGAAATACTTAACCATAAAGAGAAGTACGGAGTTCAAAATGATTGTTTGTAGAAGTGGATATACACATTGCACATACATCAGCTCGATTTTTAGCAAAGGTGTTCACCATCACTTTGTGCAATGAACTAAAAGGAGTGTGTGCACACACTTTAGCTCCAGTAGCGCTAACGTGTGCCTCATCACTGGGTGTAGTGAACTAAAAAGAAAATATGCACAGTTTAGCTCTAATAGCGCTAAATTGTGCACCATCACTAAATGGAGTAGATTAGAAAGCAAAAATGCACTATGTAGCTCCAGTATACAGAAGATGGCTTCTAGAGAAGTGGACACTAATTAGGAATCCATACAGTAATTGTAAAATGAACAATAAGTGTAGTGTCAAAACTATACATCACCCAATGTCAACTACTACTTTAAATGTCAATCCTAGTAAATAGTGGAACATAAAGTTTTTTACTTGTGGACAATTAGTTTAGGAAACCATAATCATGGTTTGATTACATCTTGAGCATCATAGTAAGGAAGGGTTGAGTGCATGTAGAAAAGCAAGAATTTGCAAGAAAGAGCTTGGGAATAATCGGACGTAGGTATGGAGCAAACGAAAAATATCAAAAATTGGACAAAGTAGAATGTAAAATATGGAGGGAAAATGAAACTGCAAGTAGAAGATTGGAAATATAAGAACATTCTTCTGGAAACGAAAATGAGAAAAGAAAGGAATATTGGAAAAGGAAAAAACTTAAACATACAATAAATATAGAAATACAAGTAAAATACTCATTAGATATCCATCACATATTATAACACCATACTCATTTTATTGGGAGATTTCCAGGATTTTGAAAGTTATGAACGGTTTTTCCAATACATTTTTTTGGTGCACATTCAGCTCGACTCAAGCTGAATATGTACCCATATTGTAGATATTGGACAAATTGCATTGTGCAAATTTACTAAATATTTGCATATTTAGGTCATTCTCAAGCTTCAAATATTATTTTGGGAGGCTCCCAATCTCCCAATATAATGAATATGGTGTTTTATGCATTCAATGTGCATTACATATTCAGTAAATATTCATTAAATACTTATTGAATATTCAACTACACATTAATTTTACATTAGAAATTTATGCACTATTCATTATCTATTCATTAATAGTGCATTAAATACTCTATAAATAATCATTAAATATACAAATATTAATTAAACTATCCTAAAATATACTTTTAAAACTTCAAACATTCATTAAGTAAAATTTAAATATTCTTTAATTGTGCATAGAAGTTTTAGATATACAAATATACATGAAGTATCCTATAAAAAATCATTACAAAGTCATTAGTTATTGGCTAATTTTATGATTACACATTAAATATTCATTTGGATAATATTAAAAAATATTTAAAAAATGCAAGAGATGGGAATGAGAATAGTTGTGGATAAGACGATAAGAAATTGAGGTTGAAGATGAGACAAAGAATAAATGCATGGCGACCGGTAGGCAGAACATATTGAGCTTATACAATTCATCAAGTATCAAAATTGTGTGCTAGGGAAGAGTTTTGATAGAGGGCTATTACAAAATGAACTGTAGTAGGTGAACAAATGAGGGATAATATTCATGACAATGGTGGCTAAATCTAGTTTCCAACTTGTTGACAAATCATACTACTAAAATCATAATCCACGCAGTGAACCACGTAGTCAACCGTGCGGTGAACTACATAAACAGTGCAGTCAAACGCGCAGTTAATTGCGTAGTCAACCGTGCAGTGAACCATGTTACCTTTTTATTATTTATATTTTGTATTATAAAAACGTCATTATAATGGTTGGACATATGCGTTGCAAAGCAAGCGCCAATTGCTAGGAACGGTGCAGCCAACCGCACAGTGAATCATGTTATCTTTTCTTTAATATAGTTTGTAATATAAAACCACGCAATGAAGTTGGAGTTGTGATCTTGGAGGTTGGCATACAAAGTTGGAGGTACAAAATTGCATATTCGAGTTGTGGAGATTGAAATTACAAGTTTTGAGGTGAGATTGCAAGTTTTGAGATTGTAATTGCAAATTGAGTTTGTGAGTGTATAAAATTGAGATTGTAATTGCAAGTTGAGTTTGTGGGTGTGTGAAATTTGCATTTGTGTGTTGCAATTTGTGCTTACCCAAAATAAATTTGAAACTCTTAATTACAAATTTGACGTTCATAACCTTTTTGAAATTCCATGTTAAAATGCAAAAAAATCTAAAACGTAATTAATTTTTTTCTATTCTATTCTATTACATTATTAAAATTCATGCATAGGTTTCAAAGATATATTTTTATTTTATGTAGATTGTTGTTACCTTTCTTTTTGAATATTTTGTGATTTAAAAACTACATGAAAATGGTTGAACTAATGCGTTGCAACGCAAGCGCCAATTGCTAGTAGTGTACTAGAAATAGAGAATCTCCACCGCGGCCGAGGGACCGGGATGCGAGAATAAACACGGTAAAGCCACTCCGTGAGGCCTAGGCCGGTGTATCGGCCCACAGGAGTGGCGGCGCCGGTTCTTCTAAACAATAAATTTACAGAAAGTACAGGGGAGACTAAAATTCCCCGGGAGCATGTGTTCAATCATGTAATTACACGAGGGAATTAAAAAAAATCAATAAAAACCCCAAAACAAATTAGCCTACTATGGCGTAAGTGTTGGGCGCTGGCGTTCCCTCACAGTGGCCAATTCGGTGACGGTGCGGGGGGAAAAGGATAAACCCCCCTCCCTTCATCTCAAACTTGGGCACCTTCCCGCTGGCGTGGAAAATTCCCCGTCAGGGGTGGAGATGCTCTAACTACTGGATTTGTACCGTTAAAGTGAAAGCAAAATGAAGTGAAAAGTAAAGAAAAAATCACACTTTAGCTCTATTAGAGCTAAAGTGTGCACCATCAGGAAATGTAGGAAACTAAAAAGAAAATATGCACACTTTAGCTCCAATAGAGCTAAAGTGTGCAGCGACATTTATTTTATAATTAAACAATTGCAAGATGTGGTCTTAACATACTTAATGTTAGTTCGATTCTCAAAGTATATAATATCAAACTCATAAATAATCAAAACGTGAATTCAAAGTAATAGAATCTTAAAATCGTAGCTTTAAAACTCTCTTAAGTGTGCTTCACCTAATAATTGGTGTAGGAGGAACTTATATACATCGATGGTAATGAATGTACTCCTTCTGTAATGCAGAAATTGAAATCCAGTCAACTGAAAGCCAGCTGATCCACTGAAAGCATGACAGAAAACTAAACACTATAATCCTATTTGTAACAGTAAAGACTATAATCGTTCACTTCCGTCCAATCCAAGTTTGTGTATTATTGAGAAAATGCCAATTTAGAAGTTTTAATTGAGATCATACGAATGAAATTGGAAATAATCACATTTCTTTTGCTATCTGTTCGTTGCCCCAGAATATGCAAAATTGTAGTGATAATGGCCAAGAAAAATTGCGTAGGAAATTTACGAGTACAGAAATACAACACGCGCGTAATATCTAGAACTTACATTAGAAAGATTAAAATGGATTCTTGAAACTCCGGGTATCAATAATGAAGGTGAATAATTTGTGGTGCATCCATCTAAAATATCCGAGGGTCTCACCCGAATATCACGAAGGGTATCCCGAGGGTATCTCGGGAGCACCACACGGCCACAGGGTTTCGACCCTCACGGCTTTAGGTGCCCCCGAAGGTACCCTAGAAACTCCTGGCGCTCTCATTTTCTCTTCCTTTCCGTTGCTGTGAGTTTTGTGTGTGTCCGTGTACGCTCTTGTTTTGTGAGGGTTGTGCGTTTATGCGTCGGTTCGTCGTGGTTTTGTGTGTGTTTGTCTAGGCGTTGTTGATTTCTGAGGCGAGTTTGCGGTTTGTGTTGGTTTCGTAATGTTCAGGGTCTGTTAAGTTTGTGTATATTGTACTGCTGCGTTTAGGCTTTCGTGGACGTTAGGGTTTCCTGCAGATAGGGTTTGTAGGACGTGTGATTCTTAATTGTGTGAGTTCGTGTCCACTGCAGCGCTGGAGTTTAGGGCTGTTTGTGTGAGATTGTGAGGGTTTCTGTGAGTTTCTGTGAGTTTGTGTGAGTTTCTAGGAGTTTCTGTGAGTGTGTGAGTTTCTAGGAGTTTCTGTGAGTGTGTGAGTTTCTGCGAGTTTCTGTGAGCACGTACAGTCTGAAACGGCGGTGCTCAAAGGATTGACGTGAAGAAGGAACAAGACTTGCAGCTTTTTCAGTCGGATTTCATAGTTTTAAAGGTAACTGCACTCATTCAGTCTTGCATTTCTTTTGATATTTGTGTAGTTTTGCTTTAGATATGATGTATTGAAACAGTATGATAGCATTGCTTTTGATGTATGTGTGAGAAGGTAGATGAGATTGTGTATTCAATGTGGTGGTTTGAATGTGGTAGTTTGAATGTGGTGGTTTGTGGTGGTTTGTGGTTTTTTGTCGTGGTTTGTGCTAGTTTAAATGTGCTGGTTTGTGCTAGTTCAGATGTGCACATTGAATTCAATGTTGTGGTTTCAATTGCTAAATTCAATGTGCTGAATTCAATGTGTTAATTTCAATGTGCTCATTTGAAAGTGCTGATTTCATTGTGAATGATTTCAATGTGTTGGTTTCCATGTGCTACTTTGTTTGATTTTGTGTGTGTGGGTTTGTTATCGTTGTTGCAGGACTTCTAGTTCCACCAGAAATTGTCTGGGATTCAGGTTCATAATCAATGGCTGAAAGGTAAAATCCATGCTTCTCATCCAGGAGCCCTAAACCCTACGCCTTCAATATCATATAACGAAAGACGGATCTGACAAACTGCAATAAATAAGCTCTTCAATGAACACAGTTTAGCTCGAGTCGAGCTAAACTGGGACATCGATATTGCACTATTGTCCACACTTTAGCTCGACTCGGGCTAAAGTGGGCTTCCACTGTGCAAAATGGGTCACACTTTAGCTCGACTCGAGCTAAAGTGGGGCCACCACTGAGCAATACGGCCCACACTTTAGCTCGAGTCGAGCCAAAGTGAGATCCCCCATGTGCTCTTGTGGCTGCATTAACCTCGACTCGAGATAAAGTGCGCTCTCCAGTGCTCCTTAGGCTTTATTTAAACTCGACTCGAGGTAAACTATGGCCAATAAAGCACACTGGAGAGGGCACTTTAGCTCGACTCGAGCTAAAGTGTGATCAATAGTGCACAATGGACGCCCTGTAAAGCTTGAGTCGAACGGAAATGTTCGACTTTATACGTCTATGGTTGCGCCAAAGCCGGCTACAGGAACAGTAATCATAATGACTTCTTTCAAACTCTCGGTGTGAAAAATGTCATGGCCTTCCAGTAAAGCCAACACTCTTTACCTCGAATTGAGCTAAAGTGTTTGACAATAAACTTAAACAACTCAAACACAACTACACTCAAACTTTAAACACTCCAAAGGTATAGTAAACCAATGATATCGACGACCCAACTCATGTCCACTTCTCGTCAAATTCTCACATGTAAGCAAGAGCTTCAGTCACGCTTCAACCACTTGAGGACCTCAAAGAGTGAGGTTCGTGAGTGATTTAAGGGTGAACTTAAGCTCTTTCACAGTTCTGAGAGTTAAACGAGAAGTAGCCATGATCTGAAAATAGATGTATAGGAAATTCGTTTGAATGAATATTGTAAGTGTCAGAACTGTTCAGCTATGCAATCCATGCCTGAGCACTTTAGCTCGAGTCGAGCTAAAGATGAAGCTAAAACTTGAATACAACATTGATACATTGGTGTCATTGCAGTCTCCTAACTCAACTCATGTCTACTTTTCGTTCACCTCTCATAAATCGTGCAAGAGCTTCAGTCCCCCTCCAACCACTTGAGAACCTCAAAGAGTGAGGTTCGTGAGTGATTTGAGTGTGACCAGAAGCTCTTTCACAGTTCTGAGAGTTGAACGAGAAGCAGGCATGAGTTGATTGTAAGCGTCTAAGCGAACGGTCAAATTGACTAGATTTTCTTGCAGAGCATTATTTACATACTTGAATTCAGTTACACATTAGCTCGAGTCGAGCTAATGTGTGACCTCGCCATCCTAATCGGATGATTATTAAAACAATCTAATGTTTGTGCTCCGTTTCGTGTTTGTACAGATCTGAGAGGGACAGGATGGTGTCTCAACTGCAGCACTTCTTCCAGCCAAAGCCAGTCGACATTGACGATGACGATGGAGATGACAACAACCACTTAGATTGCTGGGAGCTCAAGGATCCTTCGATGACACTGAAGTGGACGCTGCTGTGGGCCCCCTACACAGAGAATCTAGTGTTTGGTCAGACCTTCGCTGGTGATATCCATGAACCCCAGCACATCGACTTCAAGACCAAAATCATTGATGTAGTCCACGAAGATAACGATATAGTGAAGTTGTCGTGTGAGACAACCACTGAGTCTGTCGATCCTTATATGTTCACTATTGTAGTGAACAATACTTCGTCTCCCTTCTGTATCTTCGACTTAGTCAGTTCTCTTAGGGGGTCACAGTTTGATGACATAGTGGCTCAGGTCGACCAGGAAATCTCCCAAAAGAAATGGGAGACTAGTAGTGGTCAGCCGCTGAAAGCAAAGGCTGTCGCGAACAAACTCCGCGTCATTCTTTCCAGAATGAGTACTTTTGCCGCTCTTGAGAAGGCGAAATTAATCGCGTCTAGGCGCCCAATAGAACTTTCGGTAGTTTCTGGTGCCGTAACAGGTAGCCAGAATATAAGTCAAGCATCGGTACCGGTAAGAACTCCAGGTGCAAGAGCAAGTCGAAGCACCCTGCGCAACACGCTGTCAGCTTCTCCTGTCAAGAAGCGCTCAGCTGCCAAGAAGCCGGAGACTTCTTCCAGGAAGAAGACGAAACTCGCTTCAGAGGAAGAGTTGGCCAATTCGATGGCCTCTGCACTGTTGGAACTCCCTTCGGCGCTCGGATTCGGAGAGGTAACAGACTACACCAACATCCAACAGATATATCAGAAATTCTGGACGGAGTGTCAGAGCTGTTTTTTCCAAGGAGACAGAGAGATGAAGATCGAGCTTGATGTGATGAGGCTGCATAATGCACCGCCGGAGTGGACGATCCGTGCATTCGAACCTCGCGGTATGGAGGAGTTGAAGCATTACTACCTCGAAATGCCGGACAAGACTTAGAAGCAGACTCTCTGCGTCATGCCCAAGCTCGATCATATGCCAACGAAGGTTGAGGAGCTCAGCGACTGCGACTTCTATATCATCAACGGCCAGCACAGCGTTGCTGCATCAAAGTCGATGATAAACGGTACCGTGCCGGAGGTTATGAGAAGGCACTTCCGGACATGGCAGTGTTACATTGTCTGGACGGAGGACCCTGAGAAGCTGAGGAAGATTTCCGCGTATTATAATCGCGTAAATCACTTGGTCCAATTCAAGCCGACGTGGGCAACAAATATCCTTGGCTCTCGCGCGTTGTGGATCCAAGCTGGAAGACCGATGCCGAAGCACTCCGCCGCAGGCATTCACGGGTCCCATAGATCAGGTCGGAGAACGGCAGTGGAGATTGCCAATGACAAGAAGTTTGAGGTAATTAATCTTAACCACGGTCATGCACTTTAGCTCGACTCGAGGTAACTTCTGTGCTTGTCCTTCTTAGTAATGTTCTGTATACAGATTCGAGCACTTAGAGTGTACACTCTCCGGTTCCAAGTTAGCTCGACTCGAGTTAACCTGCATTTTTGGTTCCTGCTGGTTTTGTTTTTTTCCCCTCAGTGGTTGTACGCTAAATCAACACTGCCAATGTTCTGCGCAGCCATTTCTAAACGCGGTTCGTGAGCGCTTCGCAATGATTGACGTCGCCAAAAGCCAGGCAGCGCTCAAGAAAGCCGGAAAGGCGAAGGAGCTCTCGATTACGAACGAGGTGAAGATTATCACCTCGTCCGATGAGACCTTCAAGCTCTGGTCGGATGTCATCTCTTCGGCGGCACAAGGCGACCTCATCAACGTGGATTCAACAACGTCGCCCTTGTCAAAGTTTAAGGACGCCAAGTCCTGGGTGCCTGAGAAAGATGGGGTATTGACGCGCGAGTTCTTCAAATTTTTCGGCAATATGACCGAGGCTGATCACGCAACGCTGTGTAAGCATATTCTTAATCGATCAGGGCCATCGCGAAAACTACCTTATCCAAAGGTGGTTGTAAAGCAGCCGCAATCAGTGCTGGAGGATTGCTACAGCGCCCGGGACTGGGTCGATCGAAGGAAGAGGAAGGAGGTCGCTCGGATGGAGCTTCAGTTGATCAGGCCGGAGCTCGCCTTCTTCAACAGCACTAGGGCGTACAGTCGTTCCAACTGGCGAAAGTTCAAGAAGGACTACAACGTCAGCAAGGCCTCGAAGCGTGCCCTCTTGGATTGGGGTCCACCGGATTCGTACTACGCAAACTCAAGGCAGACGCAGTTTCGCAACTGCAAATGTGAAGATCTCTCTCCGTATGCGAAGGAGTTCTTCAGAGTCTTCCTCGATGTGCGGGCGCGGTTCGTTGCACCTGTGGGGGCCTTGCACTTTCGTCCATACAAGGCGGCTACCAACTTGCTCGGTGGATGGCCCTCGGATGCGTGGCGTAACTTGGGCTGCAACGTGAAGCTCGGCATCATCGACTTCCGTAATATCCCTGGGTTTGCAGGGAAGGCGACTTCATCATTGGAGAAGCCCTTCTTCGACGAGTTCATGACAATGTTCGCATCGAAAGGGCAGCCTTCTCTCACCGGTCTTCCAGCGTGGCTCTTCATTTGCGGCGACGAGCAGTCACACCTTCAAGTGAGAGCGTTTGCTGAGGGCCCGTCGTTGTGCCATGCGTACGACGTCCTGCAGTCGAAGTATCTTCCCTCCGACAACGAGCGCTTGGGGGGATTCGCGCCGAAGACCAACAACGCTCTCGACCCGGTTCGCCTCCTCTTTCTCTTCAAGAAAGAGCTTACGCAGATTCCGGCCGTGAAGAAGATCTACGCAGCTCCGGAGCATGTGTTGCACACCAAGCTACGCAAGTACAACGAGCTGGCGTACTCCATGAACATGAACGAGCTGAGAATGGAGTTCTTCATCAAGGTTCTGGAGCTGTTCTGCAAGAAAGGGGATTCTACTGTCCAGCTCTTTTGCGGGACGAAATTACTGACTGCGAGTGTGGTGAGTATCCTTGCAGTTTAGCTCGACTCGAGCTAAACTGTTGATCCCTCTCTCTGACTGTGAATGTATTGTTTCAGAGAGGTCGTCTCTCATGCTTTGTAGCGTGGCACTTTAGCTCGAGTCGAGGTAAAGTGCCGGTTTATACTTATATGGTTTTTTAGCATTCCTCAATCGCGTCATATTCTTCCATGTTTTAAATGGCTGCGTTTTCATATTAGTGTTCTTCTTTGCTCACTTTAACTCGAGTCGATCTAAAGTGTAACTTTTTTAATCCATTGGTGTGCAGATGTTGGATCTGGAGGCATTCTGCATATCCCACGACACCGATGAGCAGGACCTGGACGACGCCCAGGATGTAGCATTGACGTTGGATCGGGCCGATTTCGTTATTGGTTCATATCACATCAGCGCGGAGATCTTCCCCGAGCTTGGAGAGGCTGTTGCCAAGGGGAAGGGGAAAGTGATTATCGATCTCGTCGATGAGGAGGAGGAGGATGTGGTCCCGAGCTCCATTGGTGTGTGCCCGAGCACCAGTACGGTCACACCTGATGCCGATTCCCATGATGACTTCGATACCAACACTCCGGCGGAGCTTCATAGTGGCTCTCAGTCTGAAGCGGGAGAGACAATGGGTACCTCGCGGCAGCGGCTCGATTTCGTGGAGTTCGAATCGCTTGATATCTCCGAGAGGCCTCATTCAGCTCCGACCTTGGGTGGGTCATCCGCTCGCCCCGCAGCCAAGAAGAGGAAAGTTGCCAGCGCGACCGGCCGCTCACCGTTGGCAACTGCGAGCAGTGCTCAGGATGACATCAGGTTTATCGCCCTCGAGAAGAAGCTCGAAGAGGAGGCCACCCGGATGAGGTTGATGGAGCAGCGGCTGGCGGAGCGTGACGAGGAGCTCAGGGATATGCAGCGGAGGCGTGACGAGGAGATGAAGAGGGACCAGGACCAGAGGCATAACGACATGATGCTCATGATGCAGAGATTCATGACGGCTACTATGCCTCCTGTCGCCACGACACAAACCGTAGTGAATTCTACGATCCCTCAGCCTCCAATCTCAGGTGACGATGAGACTAGGAGTCTGCCTCGCGGTTCGCTTATGCCGTCTCCGGTAGGTTCCTCCCCCGTCTCTACGGGAGCTCAATCGCTGCCTGATCCCCCGTCGCCCGCTCGGGATGATTCTGTCGTTGATGTCCCCAGCTCATCGTCAGGTTAGTGTAACATAGTTTCGAATGTATAGAGCTAGAACATTTTGTAAATGTCCAATTTTGTACTCCAGTATTTTTGTTAATATTACAGTGCTCAGTGATCACTTTAGCTCGACTCGAGCTAAACTGCTTGACATGTGACGACTCTGACATTGTATCAGTGTCCAATGTGCGCATGAGCTGATGGGTTGCAGTTGTTGAATTTTTTCAGATCTTAGTTTTGGTGATGACGCGATTGCTCAACCAGTCGTAGATGAGGTCGTCCAAACTGCAGTCCCGGTCGTAGAGGATGTCGTCCAATCTTCGGCCGTGCTCGTAGACGAGATCAATCGTGATTCTCCTGTCCAGGAGCCCGCTCTTCTTGTCCCGGAACCGTGCCCCCAAATGGTTCTGGAGCATTCGAGGGCCCTTGACACCGTGCAAGTTTCATTGGAATCGATGGGGGTCCGAAACGAATTGCTTCAAGACGATGAAGTTCTCGAGGTGCTCCTCTAACACTATCCACACTCTGCGCTTCCCCATGTTGCTTCCCCCCCGTTTGCTCTCTTCGTTCTACATTATGTTGACTTGTCGTTGTTAATGAATCTTTAGTAATATTGTTCGTTCTCCTGGCGTTTCCGAACCAGGTCTGTGAGGCATCAATAAGTGGTGCCAGTAATTTAGAAGAAATACCTAGAGTCTATTCAGATTCCGAGGGCAGATGGTTGAATGTTGTGCTGGACCTAAATGGGATTCTATGCACTTGTAAGCCATCGTGGCAGGCCAGGGGGTCCAGGGGCTCTATCCCGTCCATTCACTCGGCCTCGCTGCCGGCCGAAGTAGGCCCTAAGCTTGTTCAGGTGCGCCCTGGTTGTGCTCAATTCCTTACGAAGTTGTCTAAGATTGCCACCATCACGATCTGGAGTTCAATGATGGAATCTACAACACGTGAGATATGTCAATATCTTTTTCAGCATAGTTCTGCGTATCCTCTTAGGATCTTTGGTCAGGAGAGTTGCGATAGGGTTCCCGAGGGTAGGGTCGGTAACAGAACAATCTACATGAAGGAATTTGGCACTCAGAAGGACATCTTCTTGAAGACGTTATCGAACCATCTCTTTAATAGGTTGGGCCGTGAGTATACTCCGTCAAATACACTTGTCATTGACGATAGCCCGATTAAGCATGTCCTTAATTTGCCGGAGAACGTCCTTCTTCTTCCGTCATGGTCGCACAACCACGATGGCGCGAGACATGATTCTGTACTGCTGGAGGATTTGCTACCATATCTCTCTGACCTTCATCAATTTTCGGGTGGCCTAGCGCAGTATCGTGCTGAGCATCCCTCGGGTCGGGAGATGTTTTATAATGATCAGAAGACGTGTGGTCAGGCTGCGAGTATTTGCAACGCAATTCAAGCCTATCAGAATCTCCGTTCCTAATGTGGTTGGAAGCGCTTAGATCCTTAATACACTTTAGGTCGAATGGAGCTAAAGTGTTTCGTTTGACTGCAGCTCCATTTTGTAAATTTTGTTGGGCCGTGTTTTGTATATATTTTTTGATAATACAAATGGTGATGTTTCTCCACCGAATTTATTGTGCGGATTGGATACCTACTGCTGGTGGAATGTCGTCCTTTTTTTAATGTTTGGAATTTTATCTATTGTTCTGAGGTATGTGAGTGTCACTTTTGTTGAAATTTCTACAGGGCTGTGATTGTCGGGCGTCCGTGGATTCCTTGTTGGGTCCACATGAGTTCGCCCTTTCCCTTCGGAGTAAAGGGCTTTTGTTGCACTCTGCTGCAACCGCGCAATCAACCATGGATTATTCGACCATGGCAGTGGACGACGGAGTTGTTGAAAGCCCTATTGCGCGGGAGCCAATTCATGAAAGGAACAATTCACCTTCGCCGCAGTGGCCTCGTTTAGTTCCGGGGTCTCCGCCCCTAAACTTGGATAATTGTATTCCGGCAAAGCGTATTCTCTATGACGGTTTAAGGGATGCCACTCACCAACACTCGCTCACGGTGCGTGTTATGCTGACCTCCAAGTTATTGCACTATTGAGTCGTTCTTGCCTAGAGAGTCTTGGTTTGTTGTTGAGGTACCTTGCACTCTTGTAGTTTTGCTTCATTTGAGCTTGTTTTTGTGCATTGGATATTAAATGTGCTCTGTGAATTTCACCTTCTGCATTTTAGCTCCATTTGAGCTAAAGTGCACTAGGATGGATCTTGATGATACAGTTTTTTGGTATTGTCGTGTAGGTGTATTCGACCTAAAGTGTATTTGGTTGGATTGTTTGCGGCGCCTATTGTGCAGGAACCATCTGGTAAATGTCTTCGCCCCCGTATTCTCTCAAGAAATGCTGCTGGAATCACATGCTCTCCTTCTGCTCCCACCCGCCGTCACTCGCTGCCCAAATCAAACACGGACGAGGTGCGAAGGCGGGGTTTGCAGCGTCTTCTTGAGAGTCCATTAATGCAAGAGAATGGCGCAACATGGACTCGGCAACGTCAGAGGGCTTTTCTGAAGACGCGTATAGAGGCTTATGGAGGGACTTCCTAGAATGTTTGATTAGTAATAGGGCGATTGTGGTTTGCGTCGAGGTAAATGAGTGTTGTGTGTGACTTTTTTCATGGAGTTTTGAATAAAGCTTGGATTAATAGTATATGCTTCCTTTATCGTTACCACTTTTTTGGACGATAAGCTATTTTGGTCCATCCGTGGTAAAAAATACAGTATTCTTGATACATTGTTTTTATGCTTTGCACTACAAATGTTTATATTTATTGATACTTCAACAACCATATTTCTCCATAGTCATGGAAATTTCCCAATATAACGAATATGGTGTTATAGAATCCTATATAAAGTTAGTAGCAAGAATGTATTCCTCATTTGGCATTTTGTAATACTTTGTAATGTTTTCGTTTAATGAATATGATGTCCATTAATTCAGTTTGCATTCTTCATGTTCTTGAAAGATGACATTGAACGCGATTGCAGTCAGAATGTGAACCGTTCCGTTCTCAGTTCTTGACATAATGCCAGATCACAAAACTGTTCATATTCTGCCGCGATTGCAAGCAGGTTCGGAGATCAGTGGTGATTTTTAAATACTGATCAACTCCAGGTAATGAGTGAAATAGTTCGGTGAGATTATGCACCTCAGTTTTTTTGTTTTTTAAACAGAAACAATTCGTCAACAGTAAGTGGGTTGAGATAATGCCGATGCAGTTGTCCTCCGAGAAATGGATGATTGCCGGTGGTTTTTTCGGAGTGACATTCCGGCTAATTTAATCAGTCATGAAATAAAAAATTGTTCAGTATTCCTGGTGCGGATCAAGAAGAATTAATGGAACCAGGAAACATTCCACCGCCTGATGAAGCTGCACCGGACTGGGCAGCACTTGTGCAACAGCAGGTACAGAGCGTCCTTCAGGCTGCACTTCCCCATGTCATACAGCAAGTTCTTGATCAAACAAGTGTGAGACAATGCCCTGGGTCTCCCCGAAGTTCAAGTCTTGGAGCAGATTGGGGTCTACGAGGTCCTGGAAGCTATAACCGATTTGAGGAAAGAAGCACAGAATCGAAAGTAGCTCCACCTGATAAATTCTCGGGAAAGAAAGGTAATGAAGTTTATCGATGGTTTGCACAACTCCGATTGGTATTTCGTGGAAAACCACGTATGTACCAGTCAGATGCAGATAAAGTTGCATTCGCGCTTTCGTATATGACTGGATCAGCACAGAATTGGGCCATGCCAATCCTGCAAGCACTTGATGAAGGAAGGAAGCATGATCTGTTGGAGGATTACAGTGCGTTTCGAGAAGCAGTTATTTGCATCTACGGTGATCTTGATAGAACATACAACGTTGAGGACCGCATTGGGAAGCTTCGTCAAACGGGAGCAGTGGCAAATTACATCTCTACTTTCAATGAGTATGCAGCTCAATTGGATTGGAATGAGTCTAGTTTAGTAGCAAGATTTCGATCTGGACTGAAAGATGAAATACTGGATTCAGTAGCCACTGCAGAGACACAGCCACGCAGGTTACATGAATGGATGGCGATGTCATCTCGCATTGATGAACGTCTCTGGAGTAGGAAGCAAACTCGTCGATTACCAAGTGAGTCTTCCAATTTGAGAAACTTGAGTTTTAGTTCTCGTATCCTACCTGTGAGGCCCTCATCAGACCCGGTGAACTCGGGTCCAGTACCCATGGAACTTGGGGCAGTTCGAGGACCACCAGCGTTGGCATAGAATGCAGCAGAAAGACTTGAATATCAACGTCAAGGTCGTTGCTGGGGATGTGGAGAGTTGGGGCATATACGATCCAAATGTCCTACCAATCCATCCCGGCCATTATCTCTTGCAGCAACTACAGAATCGGAAGGTGCGGTCTTGGGAAAAGGCATAGCCCGGGACTGAATCTAGAAATTCAGTACCCGAGCCCAGTTCAAACTGCTGCAGCCACGTTTTTATTATCAAGCAGTGAATTAAAGCTGGACAACCAGTTTGATGAAAGGAAAAAAACTCATGCAAAAGGAATGGATTCTTTATATTTACGATCCACGGATCCAGGTGCTCATTTAACTTTGCATGCTATAATTAACTCATGTAAAGCTCTCATATTAATCGATTCAGGAGCTACTGGTGTATTCATGCACCCTAAATTCGTGGAAACATGCAACGCGGTTATACACCTCAAGGGTAATCCCAGAGAAGTTCGGGTAATTGATCGCCGTGTAATTGATTCTGGTTTGATTACTCATCAGGCTCAAGTTGAGTTATTCATTGGGAATCACCACGAGATGTTATTGGCAGAGATCACTAACACCGGCCATTATGACTGCATACTTGGAATGCCATGGTTAGTCCGCCATGATCCGACCATCTGCTGGTCACAACGACAAGTTACATTGGCTTCTTCGTTTTGCCAGAAGCATTGTTTCAACGATAAGTTTTACGAACCGGGGTTACTGGACTGGGATGAAACAGACAGTCACTCAGATAATGGCAAAGAAAACGAGAAAATGGACGACTCAGGTCCACAGGGATTGCAACCGGTGGGACCCTTGTTTTCAATCAACCGATTTCAGGAATCGCGATTTCAGGATTTCGTACCAGGTCAGGAGGCAACCACGCGATTTCAGGAATTGCAAGTTTGTGTGTGTGATTCGAGACAATCCACTGACACACAAACTTCGGAATTGAAAAAAAATTCGGACAGTAACGACACTGGTCTAGAACTTTCTTCGAATTTTTCGCCGGTTGTTATTTCAGCTGCAGCGTTTCAACTGTTGGCTACCGATGCCGATCTATACATTCTGGAGGTCTCGGAACGTACAGCTGAAATTACGAATTCAATTCCGTCTGAATACAGTGATTTAAAAGGAGCTTTCAGTGAAACTGCATCTAATGAATTACCAAATCACAGTATCGCAGACATGAAAATTGAACTGAAAGATGGACAGGAACCACGGAACACTGGATTACGACCTATGTCTCCAAGGGAATTAGAGGAGCTGCGCAAATATTTAGAAGAGAATTTGGGCAAAGGATGGATTCGTAGATCTAAATCTCCGATTTCTGCACCCATTGTCTTCGCTCGCAAGAAAGATGGTTCTATCAGGAGTCTGCATAGACTACCGTAATTTGAATGCAGTTACCATAAAAAATAGATATCCTCTCCCACTTATTCCCGAGCTCACTGATCGCTTGGTGGGAGCCAAAATATTCACAAAGCTTGATATTCGACAAGCATATCATCGTGTTCGCATGGCTCCTGGTCATGAATACAAAACAGCTTTTAAGACCCGATATGGTCTCTTTGAATATCTGGTCATGCCTTTCGGCTTGACAAATGCTCCTGCGCAGTTTCAATCTCACATGCAACATGTTTTTGGTGACCTCCTTGATCTATCTGTGGTCATCTATTTGGACGATATTTTGATTTTTTCGAAGACTATGGATGAACACTGCAGAGTTGTGCGACAAGTACTCCAACGGCTGCAGGACCACGGACTTTATGCAAAAGAATCGAAATGTGAGTTTCATCGAACTTCGGTGGAATTTTTGGGAATGATAGTTTCTTCAAATGGGCTTGAAATGTGTCGTGATAAAATTCAAACAATCAAGGATTGGCCCATACCTAAATCAGTAAAGGAAGTTCAAGCTTTCCTCGGCTTTGCAAATTTTTATAGACGGTTTATTCTTGATTATTCACGAGTTGCATTGCCACTTATAGCGTTGACAAAGAAAGGTCAGGTTTTCGTTTGGACACCTCAGGCAGATGATGCTTTCAAGAAACTTCAGTTCATGTTTATACAGGCACCCATATTAATACATCCCAATTTCGAGAATCCCTTTATAGTGGAAACTGATGCTTCCGACATGGCCAGTGCGGCGATTCTCTCACAATACGGCACAGATGGGTATTTGCATCCATGTGCATACAGAAGCTCAAAAATGACTCCTGCTGAACAAAACTACGACATCTACGACAAAGAATTACTTAGTGTGGTTCTTGCTTTCCAAGACTGGAGGGTATACTTGGAAGGATCCCCACATACCATCAACGTCATATCAGACCACAAGAATTTGGAATCTTTTCTTACAACAAAACAGCTCAACCGACGCCAGGCAAGATGGTCTGAATTTTTATCCACGTTTAATTTCCAAATTCAGCATCGGCCTGGATCATTAAATGGGCGGGCAGATGCCCTGTCAAGACGAGTGGACCTGATGGATGGCCGAAGTTCACTCGCTCGTCCCCTTCTACTACTGGCCACACTCGAATCTTGTCCACCTGTATGGACAGATGATCGCATACTAAAAAAAAATTCAAATTGCTGTAAAAGAAGATTTTGTCCTTCAACCTTTGCTGGATCTCTTGCGTAAAGATGCACACCAGCTCTCAGCAGACATTCGACGTCGACTACAGCCATATACTTACAGCAATGATATTCTTCGGTTCCATGATCGCATCTATGTCCCGGATGATGCAGAACTTTATAGACAAATCCTTCGATCTAGACATGACGCTCCTGCAGCTGGACACCAGGGGCGTGCTAAAACTTTGGAATTGGTCAGTCGTAATTTTTACTGGCCATCACTCAGACGATATGTAAATCATTACGTCGACGGGTGTGATGTTTGCCAAAGGTCCAAACCTGTGCATCATGCTCGCTATGGGCTCCTTCAACCCATCCCAGCTGCTCACGCTCCTTGGAAACGCATATCTGCCGATTTTATAGTAAAGCTTCCCATTAGCAGTGGGTATGATTCCATCATGGTGGTAATTGATAAAAATACCAAGCTCGGTCATTTCATTCCAACCAGTGAGACAATTACTTCACAGGAAATGGCTTCACTTTATTTGCATAACATTTGGAAGTACCACGGTACACCGGAAGAAGTTATATCAGACAGAGGTCCAGTATTCGTATCAAAATTTATGAGAAGATTATCAGAATTATTGTGTATCAAGCCATCTCCCACCACTGCTTTTCATCCCCAATCAGATGGGCAAACGGAACGGGTTAATCAGGTTCTCGAACAGTATTTACGTATGTCCACCACAAGACGTCAGAATGATTGGGCGGATCTCCTTCCGATGGCTGAATTTGCATATAATAATGCATTTCATTCTGCTATGGGATTCTCGCCATTTTATGCGACATATGGCTACCATCCATCCTTTTCATTTACGACACCGTCTGCATCCACAGTTCCAGCTGCCGAAGATCGAGTCCGATATTTACAGGAAATTCACGAGGAAGTCAAGACTATGATACAACTTGCTGGTGAACAGGCTAAACGCAACTACGACAAAGGCGCGCAACTTCCGCCAGCTTTCCAAGTCGGCGACAGGGTTCTACTTCGACATGACAATATTCCCACAGATTCTCCATCTCTAAAGTTAACAGCGAAATTTTTGGGTCCATTTCCCATAATTTCGAAACTTTCAGACGTAGTCTATCGCCTTAAACTTCCTAGTTCATTACGAATTCACGATGTATTCCATGTATCACTCCTGGAACGATATTCTGAAGACACCATTGCTGGGCGATGGACCACAATTCCACCGCCTATTGTTACTCCGGATGGGGATCTGGAATATGAGGTGCAGGAAGTCCTGGATTCCAGACTATTTGGACGCTGGAAAAAACTTCAGTACTTAGTTTCCTGGAAAGGATACGGTGTGGAGGAAAATTCATGGGAACCTGCAGTGAATCTTGAGAACGCCCCAGACGCTGTGGCAACGTTTCACAAGTTACATCCTCAAGCACCCAGAACGTTAAAAAGGGGGGTAATGTCAAGACTCCACCTGTAGTGACAGCTGGACTTAGCGGTTACGTTACGGTTACTTCACCCGTAGTGATAGCTGGACTTAGCGGTTACATTACGGTTACAGGGATAGAATCCTATATAAAGTTAGTAGCAAGAATGTATTCCTCATCTGGCATTTTGTAATACTCTGTAATGTTTTTGTTTAATGAATATGATGTCCATTAATTCAGTTTGCATTCTTCATGTTCTTGAAAGATGACATTGAACGCGATTGCAGTCAGAATGTGAACCATTCCGTTCTCAGTTCTTGACAACCATGGTCTTCACCTCCTACAATCACAATATTCGGAATATCTGATTGTACGGAGTCTTCTACCGTCGTTGTCTCCAAACTCTCTTTGGGAATTGTGGTTGACAATATATTGTCGACCACAATATCCAAATGTTTGTCAGACTCCATTACAACGGCAACCTCCTCCACCGATGGTTGTATATTCGGCATGGTATCCACCATGGTTATCTGACGAGGCTTTTTCTTCAACTCCTCCAAAATAGCCTTGGTCAAGGTCGATTCAGGATTGAATAAATCAGGAATATGCTTCTGTTTTTGCCCAATCCTAAGCGGATATTGTTTTGTAGTCGGAAACGTGCTCCAATCCACCTTTCGTTTCAACACGACCTCGGTGTATACCATTGATAGTAGGCTATAATTGAAAAACCCTTTGCTTCTTGGGCAATTCCCAAACAAAGCCCGCCAAACCTCCTCCGCACGATAAATGAAGTAATCATCTTTGCACATCCACGGCTTGCCAGCAAAATAAGTCATATGACTTATGTGGCAATCTCTTGGCCAAAGTTTATCGATGTGGTACATCTTTACGTATTTCTTGCATGTCTTGGATACCCAATAATCCTCCATTTCAGCCTCCCAACCTTCCTCCGCCGGAATGTCTTCATTGTCCAAAATCTCCCACCGTAGATCATGAGTAGCACCTTTTTGTTTGACCGTTTCTTCGATTCTCCCGTTCCAATTTCACTCACATCTTCCACCACGATCTGCTTCTCCATCGCCATGATAACGCTTGTTTTTAAAAAAACAAACGTGGACACTCCGGTATTAATTCGTGAATGAATGGTTTGGAAAATTAAAAAATGGATTATCCGGTCACAATAAAAGGACCCCCGTCTCCTCACCTAGTAAGAGCAACAAGTACAGAAAACTGTAACTGCAACACATCCGACTCGGCATGAGAGGAGAGGAAGTGAGGAAAAAAGAAGTGGTTGTCCGCATGTATATGCGGACGGCCGCCTAACCTAACCGGGCGGCCGTCCGAACCGGCCGTTGGCCAAGCCTGGCTGACCGCGCCGGCAGGCCGTCCGCAACCCGGCCGTCCACCGGGCTCGCGTCCGCCAGCCTCCTGGGACTGTTTTATTTTTGGGTTCTTTTTCCATTTTTTTTTCCATTTTTTTTCCTTCTTTTTACCATTCTTTCAACCCCCCAAGAACGTTTAGGGGTTAATGTTAAATTGTATTTGGATTGAAAATATGTTTGAAAAAGTAAAACTACATTCAAAATCGGAGATGGAAAAGAGCACCCTTAGGTTTGGGGTTAAGGGTTTAGTATATATGAAGGGGCTAGTTTTTAAGTTATATGTAAGAAATATGCTACATTACACCAATTCTTTGCCATGTGAATGCCACGTGGAAATTGTTGAAATTTTTGAATTGAAACAATGATAAGTTTGTAATAAACTTGCTTTAAAAAATGGGTCCATTTCAAACATGGGTGACTATGAAAATCTACAAAACTACAATTCAAACTCATCTTGCCATTGCGGACCTTTATCGTTCTAGGATTCGACCCGGAGACTGCATAGAATTTCAATAGTGGACCAATTGAATTTGTAGTTTATGTGAAGGCGTTTAGGGTCGTTCAATTTTAATGTATACATGATGCTATATTACCTTGACTATTTCTCCGAGAAATAAATTAAATTTCCAATGTTAAAAACTATAATTTGTACCGTGCTTTGGATGGAAGATTTTTGGGTTGTAGTAATTTTTATGTATATCAACCGAAGAATCTCTCAACCATGGCGGGGTTTGAACTATAGATTTTGATCAACTTTTTTTACTCATGATACATAAATACATACAAATAGTGCCAACCATGGTGGGATTTGAACTATAGATTTTGATCAACTTTTTTTACTCATGATACATAAATACATACAAATAGTGCCAACCATGGTGGTTCAGTGAAGTCGATTAAAATGTGGTGGGACACTGTGGGCACCCTTGAATATTTAGTTGATTTGGGTTGTAGGATCTAACAAATGATTTGTCATGCCAATTTCGGCAATGCACAATCTGCATCCTTTAGGTTTTTGTATAAATTCATGGCATTAAATAAATTGTTTAAGTAATACGGTTCTGGAATTTGGTGTAATGTTATGCTATGTCATGCTTACACAATTACTAATATGACCACATTGGATATTATGTTTTGTTCATGTTGGAGATTAGAATGGAAATACAAAGAGAAGAAAATGTTAGACGGTAGATGTAGAAGAGAAGTGTAGGAAATTAGAGAGGAGTAGAAAGAAAATAATTCAAAAGGAAGAGAGGGACAACCAAATAAAAATTAAACTGTCAAGTAAACTAGAAGGAGAAGAGAACCAGAGAGAGAGTGGGACAATTATAAATGTACACCTTATTAAATTTGAAACATCTTGTTTTCTCTTGTACAAGATGTGTTATAAACCTTCTCATTCATTGTTTGGATAAACATTCTAAAAGATGTCGGGTGCACAAAGAAGTGAAATGTGAATTGGCCATGTTTGAACCTCCACTCCTTGCACAAATTTGTTTGAATATGCTACTCCCGTTTCTTAC
>OZ020515.1:39698159-40028657 GCA_963971425.1 Bryoerythrophyllum caledonicum | reverse complement strand
CTTGATTTTTGGGCAGGTTCCTAAAATTCGAAAACAAATCAATTTTCTCTGAAATTTTTATTCTACATTGCCTTTGATAAGAGCTTCATGGACATATTTTTATTTTATTTTTTGGATTTCTGGTTTGAAAGTTAGTATCACTTATAGTTTTTGAGGGAAATTGTCAAGGAACTTTAGGGGTTAATTCCCATTCATTCATTTTATTGTTTGTTCTAGTTAGAGAAGATGCCAAGGTCCAACCGGCCCGTTGCTCCAAAGGGGAAAGCCCCCGAGATGGATTGGGACGCAACGGACGATCCAGATGTTGTTGCGGAGTACGGATGGCAGGACGAGGAAGAGAGGTTGTGGACTTGCACCATGTACAAGAGGTACGTGAAGATGAAGCACCTCATGAAGTTGTGGCCGAGGGCACAAAGGAGGATATCAGGGCCGCGGCGCGAAGGTCTAGCGAGCTATTGTCTGAGCGACCATTTCCGCCATCGATATCATGAGGTCACTGCTGCGGTGGGTGTGCGTAACTCGAGGCCGGAGATCATGTTGTATTCGAACATGGCGATGGTTTGGGCGGAAATCGTCCTACACAAGGATGTGGACTGGCGCACCGTGGCGGGCCGCAATGTCAGCCTGATGGATCGAACTGCCCATTTTATACCAACCACCTGGAATCAACCGAGTGATTGTTGGCCACGTTGGTCAAACCGAAGATCCGGGGACGATCCCGATGCCCACCAACAACAGCAAACACCTCCAAAAGAGTACGGAGGACATAACTACAACGACTACAACGGTGGCAATGATATGGATTCCGCGCCTGTAATATTTGGTGGGGAGTGGCAACCATTACTACGAAGGCGGCCAATGTGGTACAAGGACCAACAATCCTCAGAGCTATACGCCAACGCATCCAAGGGATACGTACGAGTCTCGTCGTAATTCCCCCGGAAAAGAGGAAGAACATAACACCCCACACTCTGCATCCGTCTATTACAACGGATATGGCGGTTCTTACCATGCATATGGCCGTTCTTTGGATGGCGGCTAATGTGGTACAGGGACCAACACCCCTCAGAGCTATACGCGAACGCATCCAAGGGATACGTACGAGTCTGGACGTAATTCCCCTGGAAAAGAGGAAGAACACGACACTCCAAATCCTGGACCCGTCTATTACGACGGATATGGCCATGCTTATGATGGATATGGCCGGAGCTTAGATGGGAGAGACAACACACCTCCATCAACGTTTCCACCTTGTCAGAACGAAGATGTCGAGTTTGAAAGACAAATGCATGAAGCCACAATACAAAGCCAGAACGAGTACATCCGCAGGCTCGAAGATGAATCTCGCTACATGAACAGGCAATACAATAACTTCTATGATGTTTATTCAAGCGGGCCGTACTCAAGTGGCGCTGGGCCCAGTCAAAGACGTGATACTGACTCAGATTCCGATTAATCATACATGGTCTTTGTGTAATGTAATCCATGTGGATAATGTCTTCATGCGAGAACAATGTTGACTATTTTGTAAATTTAGAAGGTCATTCTTTAAGATCTTCAAATCAATGTTTATTAAATATTTCTACGTTGCAGCCATGTCAATGTGGATGATGAATGTACAATGCATGCTACATGTTTCCAAATGAATTTTATTGATAATTTTTTAGTATAAGTGGATGTGTGGAATGAGAAATTTTTATACATTCCAACTTTTCATTCACCTCATAAAAGTTAAAGAGTATTTCATATCATTACATGTTAAATAATTTTTTTTTACAACCTGTACCTCTAAAGTTCCTTGAGTATTTCTGACCCAGAAGTTAAAGCAAGAAGAGAAACGCCGGTCCGCAAAGGGGCCGGCGTGAATAAAGAATCTGTTCGTTCCATCACTAAGACCATGCCCACCAGACACCGTGTCGGGGAGGGCTTGGTTTCTTTTCCATTTTGCGTTGGTGTAGTAGAATGGACATGGCCTGTTGAATGGCAACAGTGTTAATAATATTGAAAGTGTGTGAAATTGTTTCGATGGAGATTTTAAAGGTATCTCAAAAGGATATTTATAGATGGGATAAAGGTGGTGGCACGAGCATCGGCAGTGACTACAATAAGCGGGTCCATTTTCTATCCGAGGGCAACGATGTCATTAATAAGGGGTTGCTGGGTTGGTATTCATTTATTTTGTTTTCAATTGTTTCCGGGGAGAATCTATCATTACAATATGTGAATTCGATGAATTGAATGGTATACTCTTGGTTAATGTGGTCGGGTGAAGGGTCGTTGTATGGTAGGCCCGGAATGCAAAGTATGTCGGCTTTGAGTCTAGTGTTACAAAGACAGCGCTAAGTTGCGCATGTACATGGGACTCGGGAGTAGCCAAGGGGGGACCGTATTTCCTTTTGGGTTGTAACTTGTTATTAAAGGTGCCGGCATTCATGATGATAAATCATCGTGATTTGTTATGGGAGGTAAATAGTTATCGAATTTCCCGTACTGCTTTGTTATGTCTTGTGACAATTAAGGAGTGTATGTGATGGTTTTGGCATTTTCAGTACAACATGGAGTGATTTGTCGGCGTCTGAGAAAGTGCATATGGGGCATGTTACATATGGGAATTTTTCTATTCCAAATAAGAGTTGTTTTCGGGCGTTTCCCAAATATCGACTATTACGGAATTTGATGACGCATGTTATTTGTGAGTTCGGGATGATGGGATTTTTCGAAGAATTCGTAGAGAGTTCATAGTCTATTTTGTTGTTGCGAACCCATTATTCTATATTAGGGAAGTTTTATTTGATTGTGTCAAGGTTGTTATAGAGGTCTTGTTTCTTGAGATATTTGTTCAAGAATAAAACCGGAACCTTAATGGGGGTATCCTCTTTAGGAGGCCAATATTCTTTTTGGAAGTGGTATGGGGTAGCATGTGGATGTTCGTACAAGTCTTTGGCATTTTCATGCGTTTTTTTGCGGACCTCTTTCCCAAGTTTATTTGCTTGTTCGTTTCCATCGATATTTGCTTGAGCAGAACTTTGTGAAGGATTGTTATATGTGTTCAGTTTTGTAACATGTGGATCAACGACATTAAAATAGTTTGGTCGAGATGGCTATTGTAGAGGATAGGGTTTGTTATTTGGATGTTTCATAGATGAAGTGCATTGATACAATCAGTGAATATGTGTGCGGGTTAGTTGTTGTACTGTGTTGTGATGATTTGTCATGTTTTGTGTATGGCCATAAGTTATGCTCTAAGGATATTTTAGTGTGTGGAAATTACTCTATAGAGTACACGAAATGGTATACCAAATACATTATACAATATCAATGAATACAACAAAATCTTCCTATAAGCATTTTTGCTATTCATATTTGAATGCCTCTACAATTTAATGTATGCATGTTTGTATTAATGATTGCATATACTTCATTGCTTAAAATTGTTATGGTTCTAGATGTCCAAGTAAATATGTCGTAGCAATCTACCTACGCAGTTAGGCATTGAACTTCCTTAAAATGCTTTATAAACACCCACAAGAATGTGGTTTTTGGAAAACCTTCTACACAATTTATTTTTTCTACTAAATATAACCCTACTTAGAGAGCCCATATCCACTATTAATATAATGTGGCCAAATTACAATTTCATCCACTACGGATGAAAATAGGCAGAGGATGGAAAAGCAGTCCTTGGTTGAGAAAACAGTCTCTGGACGGAAAACAGTCTCCAGAAGAAAAATCGCCTGCGAATAACTATGGCAAAGTGTTAAGAATCATCACGAACACTATTAAGAAACACTTAATGTTTGTAACGCGCTCCTTCTCTAGTCTTCCAATTTTTTTAAAGTAATTTCGAAATGAATCTTTTTCTTAATATTAAATAATATAGAAAATTCATTAGAGTGGTTGTTATAATGCGTTGCAAAACAACCGCAAACCACTACCAAACTTCTATAGATGCAAACTAGCGGTTGGCGCTTGCTTTGCAACGCATTAGTCCAACCATTGTAATGTAGTTTAATATTATAATAAGGTTTTCAAAATTTCATCTGCAGTCTACTTTTCATCCACTGCAAATGTTTTCATCTGCTGCAAACATTTAAACCGCAGTATGATTTTCATCCGCATGCTGATTTTTCATCCGCAAATTTTTTCCATCTGCAGCTTGTTTTTAATTCGTTGCGCTATTTTTCATCCGCTACGGACATTTTCATCCGCTGCGGGATTTTTCTTTCGCCGCACAGAATTTCATCCACAGTGGATGAAACTGTTTTTTTGGCAGAATTAACATAACAGCGAGGTAATAACTTCCAAAATATTCATTTTTGGGGAATTCCGACTCCAGATTTGGGCTTCTTTGGAGCGTTTTCATCTAGGAGGTAAGCAAAAAAGTTATTACAAAAGTTTTGAAAATTTGACATTTTGGAGTGTATTTAAAAATAACATTTTAGGGACTAAACTTTGGATGTAGATTATGGCTAGAGAATATGTTCATCACATTCGATCTCATGCATGTTTTTTGTGTGTTAGTGTTGGTTGTGTTTTCAAATTTGTTATATATGGCGATATTCATTTACAAGACATGTAAGGTGTCTCATTTAAAATCTCATTTGAAACAATAATATGATGATGGACACGGAAAGAATACAATTGGATGGAAGGGGACGTCGCCAAAGTGTGCATGAACCCTAAACATGCAAAGTTTGAATCAAACTTTTAACTTTTCTATCCACCTGATTCAGGTGTAAATATTTAGAAGAATGTACATGACAATGTCATGGAAAACCTTATGAGAAACGATGTTTTTCACCATTCCCTTGAAAAAACAAGTCTTTTCTTTATTGAAAATTTTAAAAATAGCATACCAACCCAAGTCAAACATTTTCACACATTGTCACTCATTGTGGGGCAAGGTACCAAAAGATCTTATTAATTTTCACATAAAACCTACATATCTTTGTATTTCTTACATTTTATTTTCTCTACATTAATATGTGGTGTAAACCTTCTTATTGACCATTCGGATTAGTAATTCAAAACACATGAAGTTCACAAGAAAAAGAAGTTTGAATTGGCAAAGTTTGAACCTCCACTACTTCCATAGTTGTTTTGAATACGCTACACTTGTCCTCTACCTCAATAAATTGTTGTCTAAGGAACTACCATCATGTTTAAGGTAGTGGATTTAGACCTTCTGTAGTTCAAAATTTTGACGCCAGGTAAAGTCAAACTCTGCGGATCCACTAAACGCAGTGAAGACCCTAAACCATTTGCTTCACTTCACACACTATAATCTTTCAATCTGTGCCGTCAAAGTTTTTGAGATTTTGTGAATATATTTTTTAATAAGTCTTAATTGAGATCCAACGGTCAGAACTAGAAATCAAACTTTTGGTTTCCTTCTATCGTCATTGCACTAGAATCCAACAACTTTGAAGTGTTTCCAGTTCAAAACTGTCACGATATTTTTGGAGATATAGGAGACATGTTGTATGAGTAGAGAGTCGGGCATGAGGAGGCGTTTCAAATGGGGCTAATTTCTATAAATGATAAATTATATTCAAGAAACATAAAATGGTTGAGGTTATGTATGATTTAGTGCCATGGGCACTATGATCTATCCCAAAAATTCGAACCCAAACTCGTAAAATTTGATATACGTCTTCTCTACATAAAACCTAGAGATCATCATATTTTACACATTTTGCTTTTTCAACAACATGTAGTGAACACTGAAAACCTTCCTAAACCTGGGTTTGGATTATCATTTGAAATCTTATTCAGTTTACTAAAAAATAAAATATGGAATGGCAATTTTTAAACTCCAGTATTTGCGCACTTGATTTGAATATGCTACAGTTCTTTTCTACCTCTAGAAATTGGTGTGTAGGGAAATCTCATCATAAGGTTGGATTTGGATATTTTGAGGTAATTTTAACAAAAATTCTGAAATACAAGAATTTTGAAATAGAACACATTGATAAGTTAAAAAATCGGAACTATGCCACAACCTAAACCATATAAAATTCAAAAAATGTCGGTCTTTGCACGGCTATATGAAATAAGGTTTTTTTACTTCTTGTGCCCAAATTTTAAAGGCATGCAATACATATTAATCCAAGACTATTGCTATAGTCACTTCAAATTGTGCATGCTATCTAGTATAGTCTAATAATGCCGAAAGGAATAAAGTAAAACCTATATATTACTAATACGTTGACCGATAATGCTCATGAGGCGTGGGCCAGTTGTATGTGTCGCTGAAGCGTGTAATGATATGAAACAATCCTCCAGCGCTTTCTCGGTTTTTGTTGCAGATTCTCTCCATGTACATATGAAATGTATCTACAAATTCTTGATTTGAGAATACTACGGAACTCCGAGATTCCCGTTGCAGATTCTCGTAGTCTATGGACATTGTCCGCGCGTTGATTCGTTGCGCTATTCGGGCCATAGCGAACTCCTCCGAAGCCATCGATAACTTCGGAATCATTTGCACATCCCCATCTGGTTTGTGCAAGTACACAACCTTCGCATCCACCCACCATCGCTTTCGCAGAGTCTCGGCCATGTCTTCACGCTTTGTGAACGTATAAAGAGACTGCATTGGTTCATTAACCTTCGTGGTCATGCCCCAATCGCATACTCCAATATACACTCGCGATTCATCTGGAGGGAAGTGGAGGAGGATATTGTCCGGAGACAAGTCATTGTGGAGATTGTTGCTCTTGTGGACCTCGTTCATGATGCGCAACAACGCCCACGCAAGCTCGATCCGTTTTTTGCGGAAACGAACCAACTGTTGAATTCGAATAATCTCATCATCGGGGAATCTCCCATAGTTCAAATGTGTGATGACATCGTCACCAAACTCGATATCCCGGTTCAATATCTCTCGAATTGTCCCGCCATTCCACCAATACGCATAGCCTTCGTACTTGTCCGGATGAATGGCCACGAAACGGATGACACCCGAATGTGAAATTCTCACCGCCATCGACTCATTCTGATGCTCAACTTTTGCCAAATCCGGCCGTGTCTCCGATTGGTTGGACAACTTGGCGGCAAATTCCCAGAATGGTTCAATGCCCGGAGCACCCTCAATGTGGACTTTGTGAATGGTGGCGTATCCACCTCTCCTGTTCGCATTGTCCATTCGTATAACCGCGGCTGTTGGCGGAATGGCAATGAGATGGGCTTTACGCAGCAGGTCTTCTTGGTGCCCCTCTATCGAGTTCCACCATCCCACGGAGCCATGCCTGTTTCGATTCTTGGCGAATGGCTTCATCTGGGCCACGAACAAATCCGCCTTCAACAGCACGTCGTTGAAAACTTCATCCGCCGCGCGATTGAACCTCCCAAACTTGGTCAACAAGTTCTTGGCATTTCAGAGTGAATCGTGCACTCTGGCATCCAAGAACTTCAAAAACCCGCGCTTCTGGGTCTCCGTATTCCACATCGGGGCTTGAAGCGCGTCCATCATGTGATGTCGCATGTCCGTCCGGAATCTTCTCGAGGCCTTCATCTCTATATCTGACGTACTTGCTCTCCAATGATCGAATAGAATTTTCCTCATAGAATCTCACGGTCAGTTCTATGAGGAAATTCTTGCAAGCCTCAGATGGAACGTCGTGGATTGGATGAAGCTTTACTCCGAAGTCCGCAACCTTTTGCTTCTTCTTGTCCTTCGGCATCTTCTTCAACCCGCCGTCGTTCGAAGTTTTAAAAAAAAACTTTTTAAAACAAGTTTTTAAAAAAACTTCAAGAAAAAAACTAGTTTGGAACAAGTTCTAAAAAAAACTATGAGAAAAAACTTCTTATAACAAGTTTTAAAAAAAACTTCAAGAAAAAAACTAGTTTGGAACAAGTTCTAAGAAAAAACTTTGAGAAAAAACTTCTAAGAGCAAGTTTTAAAAAAAACTTAAAGAGAAAAACAAGTTTGGAACAAGTTCAAAAAAAAAACTATGAAAAAACATGTTTCGAACAAGTTTTTAAAAAAACTTTAAAAAAACCGCAAAAACTCCCCCCCAATGTGAATCACTTTTTCCCAAAGATGAGGAGCCAATGGATGGAAAAATGCCAGCCAAAGCCACTCCGCATCCACTCAAAAATATATTTTGAGAGGGGAAGGAAAAAGTGAGAGAGAGAGGTTGGCGGACGGCCTTTTATAGGGTGGCGGACGGCCATGAAGCCGACCGCCACCACGGCCGGCCGTCCTCCAATCGGACGGCCGATCGGCCGGTTGCACAGCCGTCCGATCCGCCGTCCGATCGGTCGGCCGCCCGATCGGACGACCCTAAAGCCGTCGGCCTAATCGGACGGCCGTCGTGCGCCCCCGCGATCAAATCGGGGCTGTACGTTCTGTCCATCGGCCGTCTGATCATGCGGATGGCCAAGGTGCTGTCCGATCTTTCCGACGGCAGGGTCCGATCGGACGACCTGACGCATTTCGACGGCTGAGATCTCGCTACGTGGCACTTCGTCGAATCTGACGGTCCAGAAAACTTACTAAGGCCTTCCGTAAATGCATTTTACCCCCCCCAGACCCTGCGTCCGACGTGACGTCAGGACGTCCTCGTCCTAGGACGCCCTAGGACGCTCTCAGACCCCCAAGGACTTTGGATTGGTAACCCTGCTAATTTCCAATAGTCCAATTTATCACATGGCTATTTGGTCTTGATATTCCGTTAAAGAAGCCATACTTTATCTCCAACTTGAAATCAGATGCTTAATTCTAAAATTTGTTTACATATGTCTTATAAGATTCTTGGGCAGTTTGCAGCTGAAGCATCAATGTAGCTTGAAATTGTGATAGTTGCTTTGCAAACTCATCAGCTGCCAGGTTACTAATTGCTGACAAACTCAATAGATCAAGTTTTGGGTGATATATGTAGTTGGAATAAAATGGCGTTTGCTAAGTTGAAGCATGAAGAATATTGTTATATGCAAACTCTACTATTGGTAGATACTCAATCCAATCATCTTGTTGATAATTCATGCTGCATTGCAAATATTGCTCCAAAATTTAATTAACTCGCTCCGTTTGGCTGTTGGTTTGAAGATGGAAAGCGGAAGAAAGTTTGATATCCACTTTTAGTATCTCAAAAAGCGATCTCTAAAACCTTGATATAAATTGAGCTCCTCAGTCATACACAATATCGTTCGGTAGTCCATGGAATTGATATATATTATCAAGAAATAACCTTGCCGTGTCTTCACTTGAGGTTGTCTTCTTGCATGAGATATAGTGTGTCATTTTTGTGAGTCTATCTACCACAACAAAGATGTTGGCAAATGAATTTGATGGCAGCAAATTTGTAATGAAGTCCATAGAAACCAAAGACATGGTCAATATATAATAGGCAATGGTTGTAGGAGTCTATAAGGGCAACGCCAAGGATTTTTAGACCTTAAAAAAATGTTACAATTGTCGGAATACGGAAGTTGCGAGTGCATTCCTTTGAGTGCTTTTAACAACAAAACACCCCAAGAAGTGACTTGAGTTATCGTTCCCGAGATTCTGTGAAGTAGCTATCTAAAACTGATCCGGTTTTATTTCCTCTTTTAATATTTTCTACAACTCTTTTACTCTTTCTGATCTATCCGGTCAACCACTACTTCCGGTTGGCCGGAAGATTCCGCTTCCTTATCAAGTTTCGTATTTGTTTCCGCACCCGGAATCCTCTCAACTAGTAACAATAATCAAGCTCTAGTTTATCCTCGTGATGTTAGCTATTGGAGGGTGCATCTTGCTTGGAAGAGGGACGGTACCCAAAACTCTCCTTCCGTATATTACTGTGGCGAAAGAATCCACTTATACTCCAAACAAAAGAAAACAAACAAACAAAGAAAAAAATACAAGGACGCTAAGCACTTCCTCACAACTGGTGGGCACTCTCGCCGAACAGCGAGTCATGCAGAAAGTACCTAATTACCCTTTCCAGAATACTACAACGATAGCTTCATAGAGACCCGGATCTGATTACGGTTCATGTTCCAACGTGCAGCTCCTTACAACTGGCAGTAACTCGGGGCTTGCGGTAGTCAGTTAGGCCTGAGCAAGAAGAGAGCACACATGAAAGTTTCTACATGTAGCTCCTCACATCCGACGGTCATTCGGGGCTTGCAGTAGCTAGTTAACCTAAGCAAGGAGAAAGCACACAAGCCAAAAATCCCCAACCTATTCACGGCATCTAAGAAACTTGATCTAGAATCCCTTCTTTTCACTCCGACACTCGGGTATCACCAAGGCACTCATCCATTAGCTAATGGGGTCACTTCTCTCCTAGGATACTTGGTAATACGACGAACATGAGAGTAAAGGTCTGTAGATTAAAGACGTGATTGGCTTTGCAACCATTCACTATATACACAAAGTATCTCTAGATCTAAGTCCAAGTATCGGGTAGAAGTCAGCTAGGGTTACTCACTTATGGGCAAAAAAAATATACCCAAAAGTATATTTTTTTGGCCAAAAAAACTTAATTTCGCCCAATTGAATGGAAAAAAAAGGTTTTTTTTTAGAAAAAATTATGTTTCAAGATGGATCTATGCATGATGTATCTGATTGGATAAGAAATCAAAGAAAAAATCAACATTGAGTCCTATTTTAGGAGCCTTGAAGAAATATCTCGTTCTTTAGCAATAAAAGTGAAAATAAGTTTCCGATCTAGAATTTTCAATTATAATATATGAACACATTATGGCGTGAATGTGTCCCAAAACTTTTGGAGTGTTTCACTTCCTAGAACTCTCAAAATAGGTATATTTGGCAAATGTCATATACTTGTGACAGGTATATACTGATGAAAGATATACCTATATTGGCCAAATCGTAAATCAAAACTCAACATTTTTGAGGTTCCTAGACTTTAAATCAAGGCAATTATCACATTCCATCAATAGAATTCCAAGATCAATCCCACATTTGCACTATGCAACAAAAGAAGGTTCGTGACTCTTTCCAAAACCATTTGTGACACTATAAATATACAACCTTAGTGGACTTTCACCCTATCACACAAAGTCAACACGGCCCTCAAAATATCAAAATCGGCTACTTGCATCCTAAACCTGTCCAAAAAGTACTGTCGACCGACTTCCTAAAACTATTCTAACAAGACCTGGGTTTTCCGGATTGGATCCAAAATTTACAGGCCGGTTCCGATTCCTCTTCCGGTTCCGAACTTCGGTCAAAAATCCTAACTACTGGACTGCGCATCTCGGTTGTTCTCCCCTAAATCCTAACTTTACGGTTTAGTCTTTATCTTATTCTTTTTCTAATCCATCACTTATCATTGGACACAAAATTTTCAGTCTCGGCCCCTACGGCGGTGCCTACCATTGGTGACACCTCTCCTTCTTTGTGTTCCTGGGCTTCTTGCAGTACTGCGGTTGTCTTGCTCACAGGAGTCTTCTCCTCAGTCCCTTGTCGTGTCGGCCGGGATGAAGCCCTTCTTCTCCTCATGGACGCCGTTACCTTTCCGTTTTGGGGCGAAGACCTTTGTTCGGAAGCTCTAGAGTCTGGGGTCACCTGTTCTCTGATCACAATCCCCGTGTCCTTACTTCCACTCTTCGCCTTAACCTTTTGGGCCTGTCCATCCAAGTTCCTTCTTTGTACTCCGGACATTCACCGGTGTCATGTACTCCAATTCTTGTTCCGGTTCCGCTTCCTCTACCAATTCCGGAAGCATCTCCTCAGGTGGATCTACCATGTCCACCTTCTCCTTTCCTTTCCCCGCAAGCCGGTGGATCCGGTTGTTGATCCTCCGACACTTCTCCGAGATCTTCTCTATCTTGGCTTGGTACTCTACCATCACTCCGACGAACTTCTTCATTTTCTGACCGGATATTTCCGATAGCTTTCCTAAACTGGCTGTCCTACCACAAATTTTTAAATTTTTTTAGCTAGGTAGTTAGGAGTGTTAAACCGGATCAAAATAGTTAAGTTTGAGGGTTACTACTGAACAAGTGTTAGTCCGTAATTAAGATTAGGATTATGAAGATACTGGGTTATTTAGGAATCCTTGAAATAAATAATGAGGGATCTTAGACCCGAGACCAAGCCAAGGCCCGAGACCAAGATAGGGCCCCAAATTCAAAGCCCGAGACACAACCTTAGCTCGGAGGGAGCAACTCGGAAACGAGCCAGGAAGCTGCTTGGAACGTGGACCCGAGTACGCGGACAGGCTATGCTGGATGTCACGTTGATGGCGGTTGGTTTTTAGGATCTGTAAGGCTTATTAAGAGTCAATAGTAGACTTAGTATAGCCAAGACGGCCATGTATTGGCTATTGGGGGGCTAGACTAGTGTTTTTAGACTGTTAGATGTGTGAACGGAGCTATTATGGGGCTCTTTTGAGGTGGTTGTAACCCTTGGGCACCCCCTTGCTTCTTCATTCTCTTCAAGTCTTGCATGTTGTTGTAGTTTGAGTTATTAGGAGTTGGAGCATGTTGTTGTAGATAATGGTTGGTGCTTTGCCAACCTTTTCACAAAATGTTACTCCTTTTCTCAAGCGTTCTTGCGAGACTAATCCTATTGAGACAAAATAGAAGTTTTCTTGAAGTTGGAGGAAGCTTATTACTTGAAGAGAATGGATTAGGTGCTGAAATTGTAGCCTTAGAGTTGTTAAGTAGCTTTAGTGTGTTGCTTTGGTGTTGAAGGCGTTGGATTTGACGTGCAAAAGTGTTGCCAAGTTGAAGTTGGGTGCACAAAGCTATGGAGGTGCTGATTTGGACAAGGAGGGTGTTGGGGAGCTTGGGGAGTTGTCAAGAAGAACTTGGAAGAAGCCTTTAAGCACAAGAAACCATCTCCAAGTCGTTTTGGCAAATTCCGACACATAACAAGAAAGATATGTGAGTTTTAGTTTTGCTACCGAAACCCGGGGAATGCTATCTTGCGAGCGGTGAGCGGTGAGCGGGGAGCGGTGCAACGTGAGCGGTGAGCGGTGCGACGTGAGCGATGAGCGGTAAGGGGTAAAAACTTTGAAGTGCATTTACTTCAAAAATTATCCTAAAAGTGAATTAAAAGGGACCTCAAATCCTAGAATATCGGTATTAATTTGTTATCATGAAGAGAAACAACCTAATTTTTATGAAATGACTCAAAAAGAATCGATCAGATGGAACCCTATATACGTGGCAATGTCCGTTGTAAGAGGCCCAACGATGTACGCAGAATTTGAGTATTAGTTGACACCCGGCAAGACTCCTATGATATCCGTTCACAAAAGAGGTTATTGGAGGAATATCAATGAGGAAAACATGAAAGAGTCTCAGAACTAAGAAGGCCAATAAGAAATAATTCGGTCCTATGAAGATATAAAAAGATATTGGGGGATCATAGAAGTTCCAAAAATTGTAATAATGTGAGATAGAGAAAGAATAAGGGTGAGAGTGTATAGGGTTGGCAAATATTGGGATGCCAACGGCATTCGAATTGGAGTCGTTTAAGTAAGAATCGTGGGAGGATGACAATTTCAGAATATAAGCAGAATACAATAGTTCTCGAGAGGGAGGAGTCTAGGGGAATAATGCTGATGTTTCGAATATTGCGCTAGATTAGTTCCAACCGAAAGACGGGAAGAAAAATTTGAGAACCCAAGGAACAAAAATAATTTTTGAGGGATAATGCATTGAGATGCAAAGTGACCACGAAAGTTGTTGCGAAGATATAGTGTAGCACATCAAAATTCTTTAAAATGAGGAGTTACAGTAACTATCCGGCGATGAAAGTAAAATGTCCGACTCCTCTCGTGCCTCGAGATCAAGAAAATCAATAAAACTAAAGCCTGAACTAGAAGAAGTAGATGCAGACAAAGGAGAGACTACGTTGGCCATCTGGTTTGCTGCTTGGCCCGCATACGAAGGGAGCAAGAAGTCCCTTTCCGGTGAAGCTGCCAACGCCATCAAACTGAAACAGAATGAGACCGCACAAATTAAAATGGAAGACAGGAAATATGTGATGAAAAACTAAATGTTGTGACTTACTTACTCAAGCGGTTTCTCTTGGTGATCTTGCGGATTGGGGGATCTTCGTCAATGGTGAGGTCCACAGAGGCTGGCTGAACGGGAGTGGCTCGAGGAGGCTTTGGCATAAAAAGTGGCTTCAACACCGCCTCAAACACAACCTTATCCGATTCGAATCCCACGAAATGCCGTCCAGCAGCGCGACAAGCTCGAAGGGAGTTTCCTAGAGGATCAGACAAGCACAAAATTGTTCATAAAAACAATAGAAGCGAAGTCAAAGTAGGAAATTTGAGGCTAATAGATGGATAAACAATACCTGTAGATGCAAATGCATCAAAGATCACAGCGCCTTGATTCGTAAGGGCCTCGAAAAGCATCTGGAAAAAGATGACGCCCTTCTCCCGTCCAGCCCTCCAAGGAACATTTCCGCGCATAGTCTGGGAAGTGAGGTCGTTGTGATTGAGAAGGACGTCGGTCTCTTCAACTCCCCATCCAGTCTTTGACAGTTGAGCATTCACAATGTATGTGAACGACTCCATGCCTAGCGAGTTCCTCACGTAGAGGAGGATACGGAATCGGTGGGTCTGTAACGGAAAAGTCATTGGAAAGAATCAAAATTTAGTGAACTGAAATTAAAATATGGAGCTCCGAATGAAGAGAAATAATAACTTACCTTCTTGGATGGATCAGATGGCAATGCTAGCGGTAGTTCGTTCACACCCCACCACTCACGAAGTAACTTGAAATCGTAAGTTGCAGCGTATGACCGGACGTCTGTGCGGATATGCACAGACTCTGGAATGATAACCATAATGCATCCCTTTTGAGAAAGAAATGAATCAGCAAATTCGAAGACAGCTTCAACAACGGGTTCAGAATAAATATTCCAAGATGGAACATCTTTTGCATCCCTCGAAATAGAAGGGACCCAGAGGCCTTCCGGAATGTCCCCAAGAATTAGATCAAAACCATGGTGGGGACAGACTGCGTTGCGGGCCTGGTTCGATGTTGTAGGACACACCTGTAAAAACAATAAATTCAACATAAAAATACAAGAAGTATCTTGGAAAATTAAATCAGCATGCACCGAAACAGAGTTAGACTTTAATGTATAGATACTTTGCGGAGAGCCGACTGAGGCAGTATCTCATAAATTTCCATTTTCGTGTGGTTTAGGATGCAAACTTTGGCTGAAGCAAAAAAACTTAACGAACTGAAATTAGGACATCTAATCAAAACTGAGGAGTCTGATTAGTCAATAGAACGGCAGAATGATATTGCCGCCAACGGCATTTCAAAAAGGTACGAACTGAAATCATTAATTTCAGAAAAGGAGATGAAATGCAAAAATTGTAGCCTCAAAATATTGGAGAAACTTACCTTCAGCATGAACTCGTTGAGTCGTACCATACAAGGGTGGTCTTTTCCACCATTCATCATATCCTGGAGAGATGAAAGCTCCACCCTGGTACCCATTTTGGGAGCTGACGCAGTCGGTGGAGAAAATGCGTCATGAAACGCCTTCCTTTTTACCACATGGGATGATTGAGGGGGAGGGGATACCGGAATCTCTGGAGTGGGTCTACATCTGGAGAGCTTTCACCGGCAGCTTGGGTGGCGTCAGACGCGGGAACAGCTGAGGGAATAACGGCCTCAAAATCAGTCTCGCGCGATGATGATCGACGAGTCTTCTTTGCGGAAGCTTTGCCCTTACCCCTTGCTTTAGTTGTTGCAAAAGCCATTTGAGCACTGCTCTCCACTCCAATTAGCTTAGGTTGAATGCCGTCTCGCAGTGAGATGTCAAAATGAGGCGGACTCTGAACTGGGCAGTCTAGATACCAGCCGCAACAATCCCAGTGCTGAGGACCCCAATCAGACTTGATTCCCTCAGAGATCATCGTGGAAGGGCTCTTGGGATCTAGGTAGGACGCAAAGAAGGGAGGACTGCGGGTTACGGCTTTCGCGGGCATCAAAATGTACTTAAAGTATCGGTATAACGTACGCCGCAGTGCCGAAGTAAACCCACAGTGATTCGAAGGTTCATAGTTCTTGTGAACGCCTTTGTCCACGTTGAACTCCCGATAGAATGTTGAATCGCAAAGTTGAATTCGAAGTTCCTCAATGTAGTCCGCAATTCGTGTGATGGGCTCGCCAATATCAGGGTCGTAATTGACTTCCACCCCAATATCCGACAGTGAACCTTCCAACAAGCGCTCGGCTTCGATAGACAAGTGCAAAATAGTTTTAACCACACAGAATGACTACAAGGTTTCATAGTAATATCTTGAAGCTATAGTTTATGTAGAATGCATACCTGTGCCCACCAAGTTGCTCGGTGAAGCCACTCAGGAAACTCACTGTCCGGGAACTTCGACTTCGGGAACCTGAGAGATTCGCGAAGATTTCCATCTCTGTTCCATCGTTGCAGCCACTTCACTTTCATCAATGGATCCATGGCGGATGTCGCGAGCATACAAAGCTTCTCCTGAGTCATCTCAGCGTTGTCCTCATGAGCTTCGTAATGTATTTTCACTTGCCCGAGGAACGCGGGCGTGTGCTTGGGATCCGCAATTGGAAGCTGCTTTCGTAGCTCTGAAAGGGTGGATAACTTCATTTTCTCAACGGCCTGTCTGACGAAGTCTTGCGCATTTGATGAAGTCCACTCTATCGGATCTGAGAATTTCTCAACGAATTTCCTCTGCGCCACTGCTGCAGCTTCTCCGATCTCTTGCTGTAATTATTTCACAAAAGTTAGAGACAAACATTAAGACTAATGTAGCAGAACTTTATGGACAAGCACAGTCAAATTCATGGAGAATGAAGTATCGGATATGGGAGTGCCGCTGCCGGCACACTACAAATGCTAATGAACATTTAAAGTCAAGGATGTCTGAAGAAATCAAAAATACAACGGACTATCATTCTCCGAATACAGTAAATGAGTACCAGCTGAAGTAGATCATTAAGTTGTAATTACTCCGGTGTGCACATTTACGATGCGCCGTGGCTTTACAGAATTCTGTGCACGTTCCAGATAGCTGAAACATGGAATCAAGAGAAGTCGTTTCCGGCAGGCAACTAAAGCGTCGCCCTAATTGACAAATGAGTACTGACGACAAGGATTATTTTGTGTGATGTAGCGACGGCTAATCGGCCTCAATGGCAGCGGCAGAGCAATTAGTGCCATTACTTGGAATGACAACCTTGAGCAGTAGAAGGTGAGCCGCTGCCGGCATACCCCTCACAGACTCTCCTGTCGTCCACATTTTAGATTGAGAAAGAAATAACACTGATCATGTCCAATCAAGAGTACAGTGCGAGTAAGGGAGCAGAAAGGTCTGCCGGTAGCGGCACACCATCATAGAGCAAAGAATTGAAGACTTCACATGGCGCTGTGAAGGTCTATTGCTTCCGCTAAAGTAAACAGATCTTGTAATCGCCTACCACAAGTCGAAAATCATTATTTCCTGGCCACGACTTCTAGCAGAATTTGAGTAAATTCCAAAGGTGTAGGGGTGTGCCGTTGGCGGCACACCCCCCAGCGCGTACGCTGGGACACAAGATTGGTGCGTATACTAGCTAATAAGCACCAATCTCGCATTATAGCAAAAAAACTGGGGGGTGTGCCGCCAGCGGCACATTTTCAAGCGCGTACGATGTGACACGATATCGGTGCAAATATGTACACATATCGTATATATACATCGAATATATCGTATGTGTACATCGAACATTATATCGTATGTGTACATATTCGCACCGATATCGTGTCACAGCGTACGCGCTAGAAGGTGTGCCGCTCGCGGCACACCCCCCAGCGCCCAAGTCGTGACACGAGATTGGTGCGAATATGTACACATACGAACAAATCTCGTGTCGCAGCGTACGCGCTGGAAGGTGTGCCGCTGGCGGCACACCCCCCAGCTCTGACTCTATAATGCGAGATTGGTGCGTATAAGTTCGTATACGCACCAATCTCGTGTCCCAGCGTACGCTCTCGGGGGTGTGCCGCCAGCGGCACACCTCTTGATAATGTAAAAGCATTGTTAGAGAGCGAGTACGACAACACTTAAATACATGTCCCTTCAACGGGCTGTAGGCTGGTTGGTGTGCAGGTAGCGGCAAATCAGTCCCAAATTCACAACTCACGGTATTGTTGTGCCGTAGGATTCAAGCAAACAATCTCATGAAGTCGCTTTACTCTATTCTAATACATGATGCCGAGCAGAATTTCTATTGCTTTCTGTGGTGTGGAGGTCTGCCGCCAGTGGCATACCTCCTCTCCGCAGTAGGTATGGGAAAGGCCAGGCACACATACTGACTTCCAAGTTTACACATCTAAGAAAACCAACTATTTTGAAGTCTGTACTATGAATCAAAAGTCAGTTGAAGGACAAACCTCGTAAAGGACGGAGTTCAAAGACTTTAAAGTCAGCGTGTACCACGTCCGCTTGACGGAGTTCTGCTTCGCTTCCGCAACATTGATCTCTGCTTTCGATACAAGTTTTTCGAAGTAGTTCAGAGGCTGACCAGCCATTCCTTGTATACGGTAGAGCTTGTGCACAAGATTGGTCGTCACAAATGACTTTTGGTTTCGCCTGAACAGTAAGGATATTTTGACATAAGAAAACATAATCATTATGAAGCGAAACATTCAGAGGTTGTAAAGTCGTGGATTCATACCAGTTAACTTGATGAAGCGCGGAAAGAAGAACCGGAACATATCCATTAACATTTAGCAGGATGGATTCAATAGCATAATGCCAACTCTGGTCATCTCCATGGTCTCGGTTTATAATAGGCAGCCATGCCTGCAGCCGATGGTTGCCATCCCACACATGGAACATCATATTCGAAAAGACTCTCAAGTCCGGATCCGCCTTTAACCGCGACTCGAATGCCTCGTTAGCTGAAATCCACGCAGGACTCCATTTCTTCATGATATCCTCTGAGACTTCAACGGTTTTCCCTTCGTGATTTTCTGTCGCTACATAGAACACACCTGAACCTTCCATGTAGCCGTTCTTTAGAAAATGCGAGCCCAGCCCCATTACATTGTTCTTCAGGTGAGGTCTCACAATGGGCAGCCCAATCATCCGACAAAGAGGAATGCTAATCTTCGACTTCTCTTTGGGCTGATGTCGAAGACCGTCTAAAACGGCAGTCGTGTTCACGGTCTCTTGTAGGACAAGGTCATCCATCTGCTTCTCCAAATCCGCGGCTGATAGTGGATTTGAAGGATTTCCAACTGGTCTTGGGACATCAGCAACATCTTCACTCTCCGCTCCATCTTCATCTAGATCCAACGCGTCTGTACAATCTGCAGTTACAAAATTGTAAGTGATGAATTCAAAACTCCACTGATAATTAGAGAGCTCCGACGGAAAAATACCTGATGGCTGCACTGTAGAATTCAAGGAATTTATTGTCTCCATCTCAGTATCACGTTCCTCTCCTCGTCGTGACACATCAGATTGGCTCTCCAATTCTAAAAATGCAGTAGAGATCATTAGAGGGACATGATTGGGAATGTGCGCATGAGATGAACGGAGCTCTAATGTGCGATATTATCAATGCAAACTTCCTCAAGACAGGTGTGATAGATTAAATCTGAAAAGATATGATATCCCATTCAGATATCAGCTCATCTTCCAAATTATGGATCAACAATAGATTAAGCCTATTCTAAAAAATACCTCTAAATTCGGAGTATAGCAAGCCAATTCAAGATTCGGTTCAGGGTGAGAGCCGACGTAGTATAACAGTAGGCAGTTTGCTGAGCTACCGATTCACTCAAGCATCATTTGTGAACGTGATCCAAGACGGCAGCATAGTAATGAACTGGGTGGAGATAGATGGAATATAAGTATCATCAAGACTCAATCACCTAATTCAGCACGAATCGCAATTATGGCAGTCACATAAATGAGCTCGAATCCGAGAAGACATGCACGAGTTTGGGCGCATCAACCGTATATATGAGCCCGACTCCGAGAAGACGTGCACAGGAAGGTGTGCCGGTGGCGGCACACCCTCCAACATCAGTCCCGGGAAGTCCTAGATGGTGTTGACGATCATTTCATTGTGGCAACACCAACTCCGCCCAAAACACAGGCTCATTAGAAGATATCCTTTCGCGGAAGGTGTGCCGCCACCGGCACACCCTCCGCAAGGTCCCTGTTTACAGACAGGGATATGTCTAATGCAGTGCCGAACCCTATGGCGACAAACATGATTGCCATAATCCATAAGCGCTATAACCTTGGGCAACATAACCTAAGGCGCCATAACCACGGGTTTCATAACCTTAGGCACCATAACCGAAAGCGCCAAAACCTACGGTTACATAACCTTAGGCGCCATCACCCTTTGGCGCCATAGCCTAAGGCACCAAACCCTACGGCCCAAGAAAATTATTTCCGATGGGAAGTATGACACGATTAATAAGCAAACCGCTTACAGCAATCCTATACTCAATTATAACGCAAAAAGCACGATGATTTCATACCTCGAGATCGCGGAGTCGTTGATGCTTCTCCCCCACCCATCGTCGAGGGTCCGGCGACTACTACCGCTAGCACTTCACTGTCTTCTTTACACAGTTGATCGAGAAGTCAGATTGACCTCACAGTGCAGTGAAGTTGAAAATATCGCAACGGATTAGTGAACTTGTTTGCTCTAAACCCTACCGCAACCCACAACTCTATAATCATGCAGTAAAGCAAGCGGAGTTCGTACCTTTGCTGGCCTGTCCCAGAAATGCTTCGCCGCCATCCATCTTAGACGATATGGCGATCACTCCCGCGCGCTGATGACTGTCTCTTGCACACCCGAAAGTATACTAGGTCAGATAGTACTCACAGTGCACCTGCACTCGACGCACGACGTCTAAAACACTTCTTGGAAAGATACATCAGACGGCATGATATCAAACCCGCCGCACGCATCAGAGACAACTTAAACCTTAAGAGACTGTAGTCCGGATTTGGGATCACTTCTCTGATCAATATAGCTGCGGTAAACAAGAATTCAGAAAATCACAACCTACCTCTTCACTCTCTGAGAAATTTACCATCTGCTATCAATCACGGTTGTTTCATTACCCTTAAATTAATTTTAATCACGATTGACAACAAACCCTAAATCAAAGTGTCCACATCTCTCAAGTACCTGAGCAAGCGCTCAATTCTCTCACTTCATGCTCAACATCGGTCCCCTCGCCGATATCATCAGCAGCTGAATCATTGGTTCCCTTTTGGAAATGACCACTTACGACATAGCCTTCTGAAATTCCAGCTAGCACAGAACTTCTCTCCCTATCATCGACAATGTCAGCATCAAAGTCTAGTCTTTTGGATGTTTCAAGATAGGAATCCTTTGACTTCCCCATTGCACTTCCTCTCACGGATCTACTTCTCATCAGTGTTTTTCGATCACTAAAATAGAGCTTCTGCTTACGTCTTTTCATAACAACCAGAAAGACATCGGCAAAGTGTGACCTCACTAGTCCATGTCAAAAGGATACATATAGTTGCCTTTCTGGAATAGGCATATCTGGGTCCAGTATGGGTGACTCCATTAACCTTGGTGACTATTTCCTGATTAACTACACCGTCCAATACTTCATTCTGTTCATTAGTCTGTACCCCCATGTTGGCGCCGGCCCTTGCTAGCATAAATGACTAGAACCGCCATAGCCATTCTGAATAACATTTATGGGGCTTCAATGTGGCAAAACCTCCAGATACTCTTTCATACTGCCACCAAAATAGGGAGTATATCGTCAATTCCAATCAAAATTCTATAATCATAAATCGTATGTACCAAACTAGGATATTGTACTCATTTACTAAATAAATTCCACCTGACAATATATTTTGGTGCACTGCAATCGAACTTGACGGCTACAGTGATTTTATAGCACAATCCCCAATTAATCTTCCAATCGCATTAATTCAGCACACAGCAGGCTTTGAAAATGCCATGATACACCTTCCTGCCAGTTCGAGGACCCCTTGTTTCTTTTTGATTCTCATAATTCGCTGGTTTGTTCTTTGATTAGAATGGCTTCGCTGGCGGATCATTTGGAAGGATCCGTCGTAATCCGTGGTGATAGTGCATTTGTCCCGATCTGTTTCTCTACTGATTCGGAGGGAGTTGCGACTGTTAGTTCCCTTCAATTATGTCAGCGTTTCCATATCATTGAGGGGTCCTTGAATGTTGAGAAAGAGGAATTTGACGAGTTTTCGGGAGAGCTCTCATACACAATTGCACAGTCATCTTGTATTCGCAACAACGCAGTAGTCTGGTCACTTCGGTGTGGGAAGTACAGAGTGTATGGTTCTAAGGATAGTCCAGACGATTCCCCATCAGTTTCCCTAACACTCAAGTTGTCTACTACTGCTAGCCAAGTGACACCTTTGATGCAGAAAGTGAAATTAGAACCGGATTTGAACTTCATTCACATCCTGAGCGATGACTCCGATAGTGATCGTCCAGGTTTCGGACCACCTGAATCGGAGAAGCAATCATCACTTCCGCCACAGCTCTGGCCACGGGTGCCAGTTTTCCTCCGCCTTCAAGCTTCAAGCCTAGGGAGAATCCTAATCCTGTTAAGTCTTCTAGTACCATCGACTGTCTACGTATTCTTCGGTCTAGATCTAGATCCAAATCTGTTTTAACTAAGATAGATTTTAATTCCATTAGAGTTGAGAAGGTTGACTTTCTTCCAGCAGTTTTTAATGGAGATGTCCTCTTCGAGCTTCCACCCTTGGGGATAGGAAATCCTTCTTCTCAGGCTGGGTCTCTCTTTGGTATGGATAAGAAACATGACGGACATAGTTGGACAAGAACCGTTACCACTCACATTGCCAATGATTCTAACCTCACCTTCAGGACATCTTCTTGTTTGGGACATTTACAATGTGTTAATCCTCAATGCGAATACTTGAAGCGTAAGCATAGAGCGTCTAACGTAAATGAGACGGAGTGGGAGGGCACGTCGTCAACGGTATTTGGGGTCGGTGGGACTACTCCACCTGGTTCAACAGTGGTCTGCAGACTTTGCCGAGTACAGCCTACCTGCTTAGCAACTTGCCATGCAAAAATTTACTATGTTCTGGGTAAGGACACCATGTCACGTTTATGTGTCCATATGGGAACACATGTGCATCCTGTAAAACTAGGCAACTGTCGAGATTCATCCACGAAGCTGAAGACTCTCATTTCCGAGCAAGTTGAACGGACACCAACTGCCACAAACTCTGCCATTATTTTAGAAGCAAGTAAAGAGTTTCTAGGTGAGCTACTGCTGTGTCCGGAGGGAGTGTCACAGAAGCCGCTTGTCTTGGACGAATTGGTTCCGGTGCTAGAGAAATTTAAGCAAATGACATCCCCTAGTATCCGTAACGAGGTTACAACTTTTAGATATTTGCGCCGCTTTGGTATAATGGATAGCATTACTAAACTTCGGGGATCAAGCAACTGGGCATTTGTACAAGAGAATAGATTTCCGGGCCAAGGCGCCGATTCGGACAAGGTGTTCGTGTTTAAGATGGCGGAAGTTGGTCCAGGCAGCGGCGTCGACCTTGTGAAGCGAATGCAACTTGGAGGGGACCTTGAGGATTCCTGGATCATGTTTGATCATGTCAAACGAGTCAAGGGATGGACCACGATGGGGTGTCATGTGTACGACTCAACCTACTGCCGTGTGATGACGATTACCGTATGTGACATGCAATCCGAAGACGTCAAAGCTCAGCTAGTGTTTTGGAAGAACTTAAATACAGTTGCTGCACAACACGATGTACCGACAGTTTCATTCAAGGGATTTATGGCTGATAGCGCACAGGCCAACTGGAATGCAGTCCGTATTCTTTACGGGAGCGGTGATGCTTCGGTTCCGATGGAGAATCGGGAGAGAACGTGCCTTTTTCACTGGACTCAATCCCTTCAAAAGCATACGAAGGCTGACATTAGAGCCGACCTTCAAGAACAACATCGTCAGCTTTGCAAGCTATACAAAGACGCTAAGACAATGGAAGAAGCCGAAGCAAAGTACTTGGCTATCAAAGCGTGGTGGTTATCGTCGGGCGCAACATCTGATGCTGGTGCCGTACGTCTTGATTTGTGGCTTGCCTTCTGGCATTTCCGATATCGTCAATGGGGTGGGTTTATGGTATCGGTATGTCTCTATTTTATTCATTCCAGAAAGCTTTTATATTTGACGAATTCCTTTTCATCGAATTTTCAGTTTTTGACAAATTTGGGCACCAGAGTAACGACAATCTGGATGTTGTTGTTTGAAAAGGTGTGCCGTTAGCGGCACACCCTTGCTCTGTAGACCATGATAGTGAGGACAAGACTATATTTTGGGGGTGTGCCGTCAACGGCACATCTTTTTCCTGTGGTTCAAAAACCTTCAGTAGGCTTCTTGATGACATGCCTTCTGGTTTGGGCACTCCCGGATTCTACGATTTAACCGCCTCATGAGGCGCACCATTGTTCTCTGCCGTTAGCGGCAGAACAGTTTGGGCAAGTTCACTGCGTCAGATTTCTTTCTTCACAAATATTGCGCCGTCTTCTTTTCGTTCTTCTGGAATTTGTTTTAATCAGTCCACCTCTGTCTTTTTCACTTGCAGTTGGATGTGCCGTTGACGGCACACCTTCCTTTGGTTTACCTCAACTATTGCAATGTACTAACTAATGGAAACCGTTTAATTCTTTTAGATGGGACCTGAATATTGGTTTTACTTCATTATACGTAGTCTTCCCTTGTTGTCTCGCTCGTCTCGATTGAATTAATTCTCTATTTTTTGGTAATTTTTTCAAGTTATTTGATCTTATATTCTTGATTGACGTCTGCAGGAACTTTCTGAATCTGAATTGGCTGAAATGCCATCTTGCAATTTAGCGGAGACTCTCCACAACAAGTGGTTGCAACAGTCTGGAAAACGTGGAAATGATCTACACGTTGCCACTGTCGACGACATGGTTCGTGCATTCATGCAAGTTGTGGCTTGTTATCAATACTCTAAAGGTGAGCGAGGAGGGCAAGGGCCTGGGAAGGAAGAGCTTCGACTTCGTGCTGCGCATCGGATTGCTCAACGTTCAGGGAACTCAAAATCACTTCATGAGGCTTTCTGTAACATGCCTGGAGCTGCTGAGTTTTGCACTCGCCCTCCGCATTTGGAAGGAGAGGAAGTCTTCATGTCCCTGAAATGGAAGCCTGACCTTCCTCCAGGATCTGAGTTTGATTCTCATCGTCCAGACAAGATTAGCGTTTCACGTCCTAGGGTCGCGACAAGGGCGTCTTCACGAATTACCGTGGACCTTACCACTGATGATTGTGTGTATTCAATAGTTGCGGAAGCTCCAACGAATCTCGCCAATACCCCTACACCAGGAACATCACCAAGGGTAACCTCTAATATGGGTGTGTTGGAGACTGCCTGTGACGAGAGCAAGTGGCATATTGCTAGGCTTCCGAGGACATCAGCGAAAGCCTGTTTTTCCCAACAGGTTGGTATGAAGAAGAAGTGTACTGCTCAAATTGTGCAGAACAACAAGAGTACTGCCGCACCAACTTACACTGGCATGATGAAGAACTATAAGAAGACGCGGCTTGATAAGATGCAGTTTTTCTTCTGTAACGATGACGTCAATCGCTGTGTGATGGGATCAAAAAGGGACTGGGTAATTTCCAAGCCAGCGGTCCCTGACGTTTGGCCGGTGAAAGCTGGCACGTCCCTTACGAAGGCCGAGATTCTACGACTTGGAAATGCAGGTTTTCGACTCGCGGAACGCTTAATGCTCTCTCCCCGGAAGTTGTTCTCTCAGGATGGTGCAATATTTGACCTGAAATCTGTTCCAACTCCGGTGAACTCAGATGAGCATCCGAAACGGAGATTCGGCAAGAACGTCCGCTGGAATCCGAAGGCCCCAACCACAAAACATCGGAACACCTGCGCATCTGCGCTTTCGGTTCTTGGAAAAGTCAGTAACCTTCTTATGCTCCCTGACCCTGCCTTTGGCTGCATTCTCTCGTTCGAGTCCAAATCCATAACTAAGGTTTCAAACTACATGATCTCTATCAATCAATTTCCTAGTTGTAACTGCCTGTCTTTCAAGGAGATGTCCAGCAAGTCTCTTGGTAGACGTCCTCAGTGGTGTTACTGCAAACACCTTTATTTTATCTTCACCATTATTTGTGAGCTAGATCCGGAGGTGAATGTCTTCATGCATGCCCCTAATTTTAGCTTCAACGAGATTAAGCGCGTTCTCGAAGTCTTGCTTCAGAAAGAGGGTTGCACCTAGTGCCCCCAAACCCGAAGTATCCCTTGTACCTATTTTCTATAATATATATGAGACGGTGAGACTACAGGGCCACCGCTATATTGGCAATAATTTGAAGTGTTCTAGAATCGCTCAATGTTTTTTTGAGATTTTTTTTTTCACTTTTTTTTCACTTTTTTTTCTAGAGGCTTTTTTTTTCCTTTTTTTCCTCTTTTTTTTTTTTTTTTGTTTCCCCGGGGTAGGAGTCTTTCCTGCAATTGCCTACTATTGCCTATCTTGTCAAGTATAAGATTTTACAAGGAATCGAACCCTAGACCTCATTGTTCTTGATATCTGACATTATCCCCGGGGTAGGAGTCTTTCCTGCAATTGCCTACTATCGCCTATCTCGTCAAGTATAAGATTTTACAAGAAATCGAACCCTAGACCTCATTGTTCTTGATATCTGACATTTTCCCCGGGGTAGTTTATGGTCGTCTCGGACCGTCGTTGAAGTATGGACCTCAAACACTTTTTGAAGGACCATAAACCCTATTTCAGGTCCACGGTCATTTCCGTGAAATTGTTGTGCCCTTTTTTCGGTCATAAGGCCCTCTTGGAATCCTTATTTTATATTTTGTTCCCTAATATAATGTTTAGTTCTTGTAGTTCAATTACTATCGTATAGAAAAAAAGTTACTTTCGTATAGTCAAAAAGTTACTTCCATACAGTAAAAAAGTGACAATTTTAAGAAACTTTTTACAAACTTTTTTCTTACCGCTCACTGGTCACCGCTCATGTCTCACCGCTCACATCGCACCGCTCACCGCTCATGCCTCACCGCTCACCGCTCACGCCTCACCGCTCGCAAGATAGCTTCGTCCACCGAAACCCCAATGTGTGCTGGACCAAACTAACAAGAGTGATGTTTTGGTGTTTTGGGGTCATTTGGGTGCTTATTTGGTGTCAGGAAGACCACAAATTATACAAGCTTTCCAAAAACTCCAAAATTGTCAAAAACCGCCAAGAATTGCAAAAGTTATGGGGTTTTGAAAATTTGGGCAAGGGTTTGTTTTTGGAAGAGCTTGTGGTGGTTATTGTTGATGTTTTTCGAGCGTTGATAGCTTGTTAAAACGAGAGAGACAAAGACCGGTTGACTTTAGCAAGTTACCAAGATATTTATTGGGGTCATTCTAGAAGTTACCGGGGTATTTACTAAGGTAATTTGAAAAGTTACTGGGCTATTTACTAAGGTAATTTAGGAAGTTACTGGGGTATTTACTAGGGTAATTTAGGAAGTTACCGGGGTATTTACTAGGGTAATTTAGGAAGTTACCGGGGTATTTTCTAGGATAATTCTGAAAGGTAGCAGGGTATTTCCTAGGGTAATTTTAGAAGTTACCAAGGTAATTTTTGGGGTAATTTGGTAAGTTACCAGAGTTATTTTTGGGATAATTTTGGAAGTTATCCATTTTCACAGACGATACCCGTCCCATATTCTATGGTTTCTTATTCCTACCTTGCGACTTAATCCAACCTCAGAGCCCGCAACAAGATAGGCCAACAAAGAGCCGACGCCGGTGTTGTGAAAGATTCAAAGTCCGATAATAGATGTATTGAAGATTTGATGTTCGAAGTTTGCCTATGGTACAAACATGTACTCGCAACTACAACATTGTACAAGAGGTTGACATTGGTGGTGAGGAGGACATAGAGGAGCTACCTCCGCCATTGGTGAGACTTAATCCATTCAATACTTGGGGGATTAGCGCCTTTGGCAATATGGAGGACCATGGCGGTGGATCTATGGTTTGTGACCGGTACTCGGGGAGAGCTGAGGGTGTTGCCTTCAATGACTGGAAGACTAGATTTCGATAATGGCAACGGACATAGAGACAGCGCAATCCATTATTCAATGATTGGTGGGTTTTTGAGCAATTACCTAATCATCTTGAATTTGAGGCGCTGCAAGCTTAAGATTATTGGTTTGAGGATCATAGAATTGAGCTTGAGGAGGTGGTGGACTACTGGGCTCGGAGAGTGGAATTGGTTACGGCGTTGAAGGAAGGAGCTGCGATTCCAGCAGCTATGGCCTTAAGGACCGGTGATGGAGATGATGAACAAGAGAGGAGGTTACGTTGGGTCCTGATGCGGCAAGAGTTGTAAGACAACGATCAAGAGCTACTGTTAGTAGCTCCGAGGGGCCAGCACCCACATTCATATCTCGGTTGTCTAGGGCGTCAACTGAGGCCATAGCCACTATTGGTCCACCTCAAGGTTGAGAGCATTTATGGGACTAGCTAACTATTATCGACGATTTGTTCGTGGATTTAGTCTCTTGGCAAAACCTTTGACTCGATTGACTTGAACTTATCAAGAATGGATATGGGGTCCTGATCAAGAAAATGCATTTGAGGCTTTGAAGGGAGCACTTGGTTCAGCACCAGTGTTGAGGCGGCCCGATGCTTGACGGCCTTTCTAGCTCCACACATATTGGAGTATGTTAGGAATTGGTGCCGTGTTGATTCAAAAAGATGATGATGGCAAGGAGTATGTCATTGCGTAGGCTTCACGAAGCAACAATGATGCAGAGGCCAAGTATTCATTATATGAAGGGAAGTGCTTAGCAGTTGTGTCGGCGGTTGTCCACTTTCGCCCATATCTTTATGGCTAGAGCTTTACCCTTGTGGCTGATCATCATCCTTTAAAATGGTTGATGGAATCTGATAAACTCACGAGAAAGTTGGCTAGATGGGCCTTGCTACTACAAGAGTTTGATTTTGAAGTAGTCCACAAGGCGGGATTGCAAAACTTGGATGCTGATGGCTTGAGCCGTAATCCAAGCCCGTTAGAAGAAGACTTGACTGGTGCCAGGTGGCATGGTACTTGTGATCAGGAAGCAATGCTTGGGTGGCATGCTTCATCTCATTTGGCATGGATGGAAGGAAGATCTGGCCAAGATATAGGAGGAACTGGACTGGATGTTATTGATGAGGACTTGGATGCAAAAGGACCTCCAGTCACCATTGATGTGTGGAAGGACCAAGGGATTCTACACCGTCTTCAACATGGGGAGTTTTTGCCTAATACCACACCTCAAGAAAGAGACCGGATAGCTCATCGTTTGGCTAGATTTCATTGGGAGAATGGACTTATATTCCAAATATGGCTGGATGGAACACGGAAGGTTGTTCCTAGGCCTGACCAACGTCTTCAACTGATACGTCAAGTTCATGAAGAGTTGGGCCATTTTGGAGTACATCAGACATATTCAATGTTACGTGGTTTATATTGGTGGATGGGCATGCAACAAGAGGTGGCAATCTATGTAGGAAGGTGTGAAGTGTGCGATCGAGTGAGATCAAGCTTCAACACTCTAACTCCTCAATTACGGCCTTTATCAATCATGGGTTTGGGTTATAGATGGAGTCTTGACTTTGCAAGACCATTGATAACCACATCACGAGGTGCCAAGTATGTACTTGTGATGGTAGAGCACTTTAGCATATGGATTGAGTTGGCAGCACTACCACAAAATTCCGCGGAACTAGCAACAGCGACATTCCTAGACCGTGTATTGGCTAGATTTGGAGCTCCAGCTGAAGTGTTGACAAACCAAGGAAGAGAATTCCTGGGAGCATTTGAAGAGCTTTGTACTAAGGCTTTGATTGATCACCGTACTACATCGAGAAATCATCCAGAGGCTCATGGATAGGTAGAGAGGGTGGTTCAAAGAGTCAAGCGCGGGTTACGCAAATACGGGTTGTTGGCAGGCAAGCACCGAGATTGGGATTTGAAGTTGCCATGGATAGCAATGGGCTATCATTTTAGTCGACAAGCCTCTCTTGCATCCTATAGCCCTTACCAACTATTGTATGGCAAAGAGCCAATATTACCATCGGCATTAAGGGAGAAAGTGGATTCTGTAGTGGACTTGGATGACCTCGGAGTTTGGGCAAAGGTGCTACGAGATCGAGCAGAGTATTTTCAGAGGGCCATACCAATGGCTATGGAAAATTTGGCAATAGCGCAACACAAAGATACTCTGAGATATGTGCATATTAGAAGTGGGGCTTATAAGCCTCAATTTCGTCGATTTAAGGTTGGAGATTACGTTTATTTGCAACGTGAGACACCAACAACCTTGGATGTTCGGGCAGGGAGGACCATTTTAAGGGTCAAGGCAATTTTTCCCAGTGGAGTACTTCTTTTGGAGGGAAAAGATGGACGAGAGTACAGAGATAACACAAAAATTGTACTCCTTGTCATGTGCCAATTGAAGGGACTGTGGATCCAAAATTGGCAGTAGTTCCGTCTGGATACAAATGTTTTGTTTGTGGAGAAAGCAAGGGTGCTGCAACTATGTTGCTATGTGATTTGTGTCAACGAGGTTGGCATATGGCTTGCCTTCGGCCGCCATTAGTTGTTCGCCTTGCTAGACGTTGGACTTGTCTCCGTTGTAGAGAGTAATCCATTGATATTACTTTTCGAAGTAGTTGTTGATGATCTTTCCTAATAACGAAAGATGCAGACACTTGTGACATTCTATATTGGAGCATGACCAGTGGCTCTTGATATTGTAGCTTGGAGAAAGATTTTGTGGAGGCCAACTTAAAGTTGGAAGCGATTGACGATGGGGCTCAAATGCACCCAGCTTATCCTTTTACTGATGATTGATTCAAGCCTAGCTATGGACGGAGCCTATTGCAAAGCTTCTTCATCATGTTGATTGTATAGAAAGTTAGTGAATGTTATTTGATTTTAATGGATTTGAATTAATAGTGCTAGCTGAGTTGCGAGGGTGCTTTACCCAGCTAGGGGGGAAATTAGATGGTCGTTTATCCATGCCTTCTTTGAGTCTAGATTTGCCTTAAAGCATTTATATATGGTTTATTGTTGATAGGCTCATTGTTTACAACACCTTTTATTAGCGATGCAGAGCGACACCACAGCTGTCACGTTAGTTGATGGCGGTTGGTTGTTAGGCTCTGTAAGGCTTGTTAAAAGTCAATACTAGACTTAGTGTAGCCAAGACGGCCATGTATTGGCTATTGGGGGGCTAGACTAGTGTTTTTAGACTGTTAGATGTGTGAACGGAGCTATTATGGGGCTCTTTTGAGGTGGTTGTAACCCTTGGCCGCCCCCTTGCTTCTTCATTCTCTTCAAGTCTTGCATGTTGTTGTAGTTTGAGTTATTAGGAGTTGGAGCATGTTGTTGTAGTTTGAGTTATTAGGAGTTGGAGCATATTGTTGTAGATAATGGTTGGTGCTTTGCCAACCTTTTCACAAAATGTTACTCCTTTTCTCAAGCGTTCTTGCGAGACTAATCCTATTGAGACAAAGTAGAAGTTTTCTTGAAGTTGGAGGAAGCTTATTAACTGGATGGTTGTTTATCCATGCCTTGTTTTAGTCTAGATTTGCCTTAAAGCATTCGTATATGGTTTATTGTTGATAGGCTTATTGTTTACGACACCTTCTATTAGCGATGGAGAGCGACACGACATGGAGGAAAACTCGGAGCAAGACGACAACCTCAACAAGTTGTGCTCGGAGGAAGCGAATCCGAGAGCTCGGAAAGGCGGCTAGAGATCAGAAGCGACCAGCCATGAGCTAAGCAGGTTGGACCGAGCAGGTAAGGCGGCAATGAGCATCCGAGAAGACTGTGCCGGAAGAAGCCGAAGAGCGAGACAGCCGAGACACTCAAGCCCGGACTCTCTTAGCCGAGACACTCAAGCTCGGACTCTCTCAACCGAGACACTCAAGTCCAGACTCTCTCAACCGAGACAGTCAAGCCCGGACACTCACAGCCAATATCCAAGCCAGGAGACCTCAGGTGGTGCAGTCGGAGCGGAAGCGAGAGACTCACCACGACAACGGCAAGCATGAGCATGGAGAATGGCAACTGGACCCGCCTTCAACCCGGCCATATCCACAGCAAAGGATATTTCCCCGGCCAGTCCCAAGGATCCTCTTGAACTCACCGAGCTCAAAGAGGATCTCCTTTGTATGGGTTGTCTCCCCCTCCTTGATTTCTGTTGGAGTTTTTGTGTAGAGTCAACTGTGCAGGAGATCCGGCAGGATCCATTGCTGGAACCAGAAGGGGATAGCATCCGGGCTTGCCCAGATCGGTCAACCAAGGTAAGGTGGCACGAGGTGTACAATTTTCTACTACAAGGGTCGGGCTGGACAAGTCTGAAGAAGGAGGAGTACAACAAGGGACATTTCAGCACCAAGGACGCCAAGAATGGCTATGCATTGCAAGATTGCCTGGACCCCCGAGCCAAACGGGTCTTTATATTCCTTGTACCGATCCTGCACCCTGAAAAACGCACCCGAGTCACGGTCACCCTTGCTAACACGTTGTATGGTTCCTATCTTGGAGAGAGGATGGTGAACTGGGCCATTATTGTGAAGGATGTGGTGATCAAGTTGACAAAGAGCGTCAACAGCACCAAGCCTCACTCATCTGTCCCTTCTTGATCCACCTCTATCACCACTTCAAGGAGACCACTCTTGAGGAGTCCATGGTGTATGGGACTCAACTTATGATGAAGAAGTTTGAGGGGACGGAGACGGAGCTCGAGCTTGGATCTGAAAGAGGGAGCAGCTCACAGCAGTTGGAAGAGGAAGCGCTACCACCTCCGAAGTGCCAAAGGCAGAGGCACGGAGGAGCACCTTCCACCCGGACTCGAGCTGCTGTCCGTGCTGCAGCTACAGGACCAACTCAACTCGGAGGTAAGACTTATCGTGCATCCAACTTGATAGAAGCCCTCCGTGTGTATGTGGACGACGTTGATAAAAGTCTAGGACAGGTGAGCAGTTTGGTAGGCAATCCACCTTGCCAAGGACTGATCGACGCGATCAAGGAGAAGATTGGAGGAGCTAGCGACCTCCGCATCATAGAGCAGAAGATCAACCAGCTCACCCTCGAATCCTCGATATGGCAAAGATGAAAAGCCGGGCATCGGAGGCCAAGAAGAGCTACAAGGAGGCTCTTCTCCAGGCCAACGCCTCGGCGGCGGCACTACTTCAGGGGGAGGAGGCATTGCACTTGCCGGCGGATGTGGTGATGAAGGCGAAGATGTTCGATGCCAAATTGGAGAGGGATGACTATTTTTCAAACAAGAGGGTGATTGTCTTTATGATAGAGCAGACCGTTAAGGTTGAGGCGGCCCATGCTAACATGAGAATGTTGGTAGGCAACCTCACCCACATCCTATCCAAGATCGTAGAGGACTCCGACAGCTCAGGCAAGGATGTAGATTCTGGCTTGGAAACTGATCAAGAGGAGCAAGGCTCGGGTGACCAAGACCCTCCAGCAACAAAGGACGTGGTTGATCTTGATAGCCAAGACCTTCCATTACGGACTCCAAATTTGGGAGTTTCTGCTTCTCAATCTCCTTTGGAGATCACCACGCAGGTGCAGAGCAGTTGGAAGGAAAGCTCGGGTGTCACAATGGAGCCTCCACCCAAAGTCTATCCTTGCCACCTTTCACTTGGAGACACCACTCATCCGACACCGGTTGTTGTCCCTGTACAGAGTGTGTCTCATCTTGGAAAGACAACAAGTGACAGTTCCGCTTACTTGCACCTTCTGGTGCGGACTGAGGACAAGTCCGGACATACATCCGGGTAGGAGGTCATTATTGGGACTCCAAGCCAGGTACCGGTCCTTCCAGCCCGGTCCGAGCTTCATCCGGGCACAACTTCCGTTTCACTCACTCAACGCGGTTGGGATGCCACTTGACTTCAAGGGAGACCTTACTTCAGTCATCCGCGGCCCGACCGGCGTCCTCTTTGTCTGTAGATTTGTTATCACCACTTGTGGCACTTGCAATGGCCGCGCCCAATCTGACTTTGAGCCGGAGTGCCAAGAAGCGGAGGAGGAGGGAAGAGAAGAAAAGACTCAAGGAGTTGGCCCGGAAGTAGGCCTGAAATTTTGTTTTGTTAGTCACTGTTCATTTCCGGACTAGGCCTCGGTTTGAACTTGGATTTGACTTGGTTTTGCCATGGGATTTGTGTGATTAGATGCCTTTTGACTTGGCGCGTAGAGTTGGTAGGACGGTGGCCGCCCCCGTCAAAGGTAGTTAATGCTGCCGTTTTTAGTTGAAGGGCATCGTTTGCTTTTGGCGTTGTGTGTGTTTCCAAGCAGTATAAGTTAGGAGTCTCTTAGCACCTCGCTTCACTGCTTGATGTGTGTATTTGCTTTCAGTTTAATTCTCAACCTACGCTCTCAAAGCCTTTCATGGTTGCATAGCTCGGATTCTATACATGACTGTGAGTACCATTTCAAGTAGTCCGCTCCTTAGTTCGTTCTAACCGTCGCGTTGTTGTTTCTTTGCTCCATCATTTAGAGTAATTAGATAGGGTGGGAATCACAGGTGAGACAACGAGGGTGTTAGAGAGGCGTGAATCTGAATTGAATGTTTGTTGTTGTTTCTTTGTTCCATTACATAGAACTAGTTAAGGTAGGATGGGAATAACAGGTGAGACAACAAATGTTTAAAGGAAGAAAAGGGGGGAGTGACGGGTGAGGAAGGAGTCTTGGTACATCTTGTGTGACCTATCGGTGGCAGTATGTAGCCGGTTGTGAAGGCGTAGTTCGGATCCCGGATGCACCAACCTTTGGTCGGATGGTTGATTCATAGGAGCACTACATTACCTTAGCGTCAAGTCTAATTTCAGTCCTTCCCTTTGTGCTAATGTCTATTGGAGATGACTGAACCTAAGTCTATGTGTTAAGGACTGAGTAAAACCTAGTTTCATCCCTTGTGCAAATGTCTATGCAGTTACAACTAGGAACTACTCTAATAACTCGGATTACCTTGAAAGAAGGAAGGAGATCTAACTAACCCCTTTGTGCGAATGTCTATTGGGTGCTGGAAGAAGGACTTTGTTCTTTGAAGGAAAGGAGTAGAGTCGGCGGTCCCTTGTGCAAATGTCCATGGGGATCAGTTAGATAATATTCTTTTAGCCATCTTGAGGTAAAGGAAGGACTATCCGCTCGGATGGTAGGTAGGTAGGCGACTTACATGCCGCAAGAGCCACGCTAAGCCCAAGGGCCAAGGTCCTTATCCTCCGTAAGGGGGAATTGCTGTGAAACCACAACCATCCAAGTGAGTGAGTAGTAGTAGGAGGAGAGAATGTGACGAAGGATCGTCGTCACCCATGGAAACACTAAAATCTCTTTGAGTTTGTGGACCATCGTTTGTGGTGATATACCCTCTCCGGATACTAATGTACTCCGGATGTCTATATTGTACATATGTGTAAAGCTATCCCCATAGGACTAGACTAACTGTAACCGGTACTAACCCGTAGAATCACTCCAACAAGGATAAGTCCGCTTGCTTGGACCTATACGCTCTACATCCGAGCCGGGTAGGATCCTATCTGCGGATCCTTCACTCCTATCCGGGTCGAGCCGGATTACGTAGAAGAGCCCCTTGTACTGTGAACGGGGTGGTTGGTTTAGTTAAGCCTAGTCCTTGTGGTCTAACCTTTCTTTTCTTTCTTTTTATGTATCTATCGTGGTATATTTGGTATTATATTGAGATAGGCATATTGTTAATCTTGTAGTTCTCAAGGATTCTCTGTGGGAACGAATACTTTAGGGTATCTTTTGTGTTAAGATGTGAATACTTGCCAACACGTACTCAACACCGGCGTCAAACAGCAGCGCTTTCACTAGTACTTCTCCCGTATGTTCCACAAACTCCATTGCCTTTGCCAAAGATAGGGCCGACTCGTTTGCCTTTGTCGCCGCAAGTGCCGCTTCCTCTTCCTTCTCCTTTAGTACCTTCTTCAACTTCCCATTCTCGCCTTCGAAAACAATCAGCCGTTCGTCAAGATACCGCATGTTACGGGGTTGGAGATTCCGCTCTAAATGCCCACATAGCTCCTCTGGATCCACCTCACCTACTACCTTGCAAGTTTGGTTGAGGACACCCTCTATCCACTCGTAACCCTCCTTGGCTCTTATAATTCCGTCTATCGTGGATGTTAACGCATCTTCCTGTTTCCGCTCCACGTTGGCCATGCTCGTTTTCTTTCGTCTCAAGTGTGAACCTAAATTCACCCTAATTAATTTCATCCAAATCCTAACCCTAATGAACCCTAATTCTAACCCTAATGGATGAAACATAACCCTAATCCTAATGGATGAATTCAACGGATGAAGTTACGTTCATAGATTTTACTCATATGGTTAGGTAAAAGTAAAAAGTAGATGTGGAAGTAAAAGATGGAAATAATAAGTAGAAGTGAAAGATAAAAGTATCAATGTCAAAAGTACAAGTCAAAAGAACACGATGAGCATTGACTAGTGGTAAAAAGTAAGGTAAGAAGGGCCCGCTCAAGGCAGCAGACCCCGTGCCACCAAAACGGCTGCAACTCCTTTGACCTTAAGCACCTTGATGCGTGCTTGGTGCCTCTAGACATGTGACTTCAAGATCTATCACCTCTCAAAAACTCAGCCCTAAACTCAATGCAGATCGCTTGAAATCGCCGGTCAAAGTTGGTGCTTTCAATCCGCATGGCAGCAGTCCTCCCTTCACTATAACGGCTACAACTTCTTCGATCCGGTGATGACATGCTTGATGTCTTCGGAAAGCTGGCTTCACGATCTGTCACCTCCCAAAAGCACAGCTTCTTACTCGTTGTGAGTCGCCTGAAATCGCCGGTCAAAGTTTGGTCTCGAAATCTTCAAGGCAGCTGACCCCTTGACGCCAAAATGGCCGTAGCTCCCTTGTCCTTATTTGGAAGTGAGCTTGCTTGGAGTCCTTGGAAAGCTGACCCAAAGTTCCAGCTTCCACCGAAATTTGATCTCCAAACTTGTCCTGTTCCGCCCGCAATTGCCCGCCGAAGTTGATGCCTTGATTCTGCCTTGCCAGCAGACCTCCTTCTACAAATTACCCTATAACTTCTTTGTCCTTGCTCCAAATCGAGCGTGGTTAATTTTCCTAGAAAGCTAACATCAAGAATTATCTTCACCTAAAATTTCTTGTCCTAAATCTGACTATCTTAATCACTACACACGATTCTCTGCAGCTTAAAAAAATAAGAGGGAATTGGGAGTAGTTTTGGCATAGCTTCGCCCAAAAAGATGAGAGAGAGAGGGAGAGTAGCCACCCAAGGCCTCTTATCCACCCCAAGGGCGGTCCATGGATGGTGGCTACATCTCCACCCTTGAAACCAACAATCCCTAACTAAGATCAATGGTCCAAATTGACCCAAAGTCCTAAACCCGATTTTAGGGCTCGACATGCCTAAAACTACTAAACTAAAGTAATTTTGACAAAACTAACATTTCCAATATGTTCAAAACACATTTAAACCTCAAGATTGACTATTCATAAGTCAAAATCTGATTTCTAAATCATTGGAAACTTAGCTACTACTAATTTAATTGCAATTCTCACAATTATTCTAATTCTAAATAATATATTAAAAAATTTAGCAAAGGTTCTTGTCACAGAAGCCTACTTGTCCATTTTTCCCATTTCTCTTTATGTTTTCCTTTCTTTTCCCTCAATTGTTTTGTCTTCTCTTTCTTATAAAATAAGTGTCTACAAATCTTCCACTATCTAAAGCTCTAATTTACTAGTTGTCTTCAACTAAACCATCCACTAATTGAATTGGTCTCTTCGAACACTTTTAAGTCTACTTTTACCCTCCACGTTAATTCATGGTCATGTGGAGTCCAGTCAACTAATAAATACTAATTAACACTAGGTGGTGCTACTGACCACTAACCTAACTACTAATTGCAGTTAACGAGGCTCGTTCCTACTAACTAATCACTAACTAAAATTGTGGCGCTTTTAGGCGCTCACAACAACGGAGGCGTCGTTTCAGACCTCTAGGTCTGCTTCTTTTGTTTCTTCCCGCTCCTTGTTACCAGTTCCGGTTCCAATTCCGGTTCCTTGTCCGGTTGGTCCAATTCCTATTCCAAATCCAGAGTCTTTTCTTCATCTGGTTCTTCTTCGTCCATCCAGCCGTTGGTTGCCAGTACCTTGGCGGTCTCGTATGCTGTCTCCTCGCTGTCCCGGAGTAGTCCGTGGCAATGATAAAAGTGATAGAGGAAAGGAGTGATTGGTGTAGGTCTGGTCTTTCCTACCTTGGTTGCTAGTTTTTCCACCACCTCTTTGATCGCCTCTCCCCATGCTACTTGCCGCTTTCCGAAATAAGACCCCAGGACTCTGTTTGCCAACATAGTAGTTGTCTTGGATGGCCTTTTTGGATACAGTATCGGCACTAAGAACTCCATCACTCGTCTTGCACTTGGATCGATACAATCCGCTTCTGTGAATCTGTCCTTAGGCTCAACTTTCTTCTTCAATTTTCCCTCTACAAAAGTCTCTCTCCGAAAACACATACCTTCGCCTTTGGCCGGAAAGTCGTAGACTTCTCTCCACAGCTCTGCCGTCCACCCTTCCGAATCCGCGCGTAGCGTGTTGTCCCATTTGTTGGAGCGCCCCTTGATCAGCTCGAGCACCATGACCTCATCTTGCAACCCCCATGGCCGCCCTTTCAACCCTAAACATCCCATCCGCTCAAAATCTGAGTTGAGGGACTCCTTCTCCTTGTCTTCCTCAGGCACACCCTGAACCACCAACCGGAGGTTGATTGCCGTCTTCTTGGCCGAGCGGTTCCCCGACGCCTTCCCTATCTTCCTCCGTCGCTGCCGTCCGTCACCCGCACACCACGGCTCCGTCCTCCCGCAGCCGGATCCTAACCCTCTTACGGTTCCTAACCCTAAAACTCTTGTGGTTTGCTCTGCAACTGCAGCCTTTGGCTCTCTTCTCTAAGCATAAGATGACCAAAGAATGAGGAGATGAGTTCTACGGCCAGGCCACTTAATGGTTCCGGGAGGCTGTTAATTCCGTACCCGGTTCCGAATAAATCCGTTAGTTCTGTACCCAGTTCCGGATAACCGGAACCCCATCTTGTTTTTGTTTGGATGTTCAAAACATCATTTTTCTCCCATTTGATCCGGTTGATCCTTGACCGTTCCTTAACATTTTTATCTTTTAAGGATTTGGCTGATACGGTCAATTGGTAATACTAACGAAAACCAATACTTTGTCAATCACTAATCAAATTTTTTTTTTAAAAAGAAATTCCCTAGGATATTTACAATCCTAATTGCTATCCAGGGTGAAAAGAGGGATCCGACAGCTATAGAGGGCAAAATTCCTCACATCCATTCACATTTGTAGCCACTAAAAATCTCAAGAAATAAATTTCAAAATCTTATTGTATCCAAAATAATCCACAATTAGAAAGTTGTGACGAAATTGAAGAACGCAAAGCCGTGTTGGTCCTTTTGAGATATACAACTGTCGAAACACAAAAGTTGCGAATGCATCCCCTTGAGCAATTTTAACAACAAAACACTCCAAGAAGTGACTCCCGTAACCGGTCCATGGATTCTGTGAAGTAGCTAGCTAGAATTGATCCGATTGTACCTCCTCTTTTTATATTTTCTACCACTCTTTTACTCTTCTTGATCTATCCGGTGTCGTGAAGTAATTGAGTACATGATGTGAAAACATATATTAATATACAAAAAGAGGGGGTATCGAATGGTCTAGACCGACAGTGAAGATATGACCAGTGGATTCATCCTTAACTACACGATCATATTTTACCGGGTCGGGCCTTAACTTGGAGTTTCTGCATCTTATCACTAGCTTAGGCTTCAGGAGCGTCAACCGGCTGTCACACTGCTGAAGTTTCAGCAATCCCCGGACCACATGTGAGCCCAAAAATAGACCCCCTAAGAGAATCAATTTTTAAACCCACAAGGTCCTATTCTTACACCACTTAAACCATTCCTTATGCTTAACCATGCATTCTACCTTTACTGGATTTGGATCTTGGCGTATCCATTTATATATTTAGGAAGTAATAGTACTACTATCTTAACCCAGTTAAATGAACTCGATTGACCCTTCCTTGGAATTTAAACACTTAACTCTGGATAAATTAATTAGGTATAAGTAATTATTTAGTTATTTATTATTTAATTATTACGGTTATCATTCATTATGATTATTATTATTATTATTATTATTATTATTATTATTTTTTATTTCTTTTATTCTTAATTTTTTAATTTTTATATTTTTTAATTTATTTTTTTATTTTTATTTTTTAAAAAAAAAATTATTGTTTTATTTAGCTTTTCCGAGTTTAGGTCGGCTGATCCAGATCCTGTTTAGTGGCAGCAACTTCAGCAGCACTTATCTTTTGATTCGGGACTCCGAATCCAAAAAAATTTCCTCTCAAAATGATCAGCAACTCATTCCCAACTTGAATAGACCACTTGTTACATGATTCAAGTCTAACACCGGCCTCAATCAGCAGTCGCAGCAGACAGTCCCTGTGAGTTCCAGTTGGTTTTTTTTTTCTTTAAACCAGCTTAACTTCCTAGGGTTAACTCCGAATCCAGCGTTTTCAACCTCTAGTCTCGTTAATTTTTCGTGTTCTTGACTATAGATTCGTTTAGAACATCCAACCGGACCTTGAAGACTGCCTTATACAAGCGGCAGCGGTGACCCACAATCACAACAAGCATTCACAACTTCCTCATGAGTCCACACATCATTCAAGTGGAGACGCCATTCATCAATTTCCCAATGGTTCCAACAAGCACCAACCTTACAAGCATTCAGCTAGACTATTTAGCAAAATTTTGGCTCAACTTACATGAGCCGGCCACCCTTAGTTAAGTCTGCTTCAGCATTCTTGCATGAGCCGGCGAGCAATCACCACTAAGTTTTGAACCCTAATGGCCACAAAATTCCTCCAGCGCTTCCGCGCAGGGTTAGAGATCTCAAAAACTCAGTCAACACAGAAGAAGAACTACTACGATAGCATGCATGTGGGAATTCAGAAAAAAAAACATAGCTTCACACAGGAATACTCCCTGGTCTGAACGCTGCAGTCCCAATCGCGTACACCTTCGCGCAGCTCTTCTCGACGATCGCACCTCACTTCCAGCTCAAGCGCCATGGATCTTCCAGCTCGCCTCTCGCTCACCACAGAGTCCACACACCGCATGTCCCCCCGAAATCGCACACATAGACGCCTCCTCGCGCACTCCTCCAGGCACCAGTACCCTGCTGACGGGCTCTCACCGAGCTCCCAACTCCGGCACTCCAGCTCGCGCATACAGAGGTGCACCACAAAAACGAACGGGCTCTCACCGAGCTCCCAACTCCGGCACTCCTCCAGACAGGTACCTCCTTCTTCACTACAGCTTCCTCGCGCTGGGACACACGCGCAAAAAAAAACGAAGACAAGTCGGGCAGCCTGGATCCTCCAGCTCGCACCCTCTCTCACACTCCGGCGCACTCAGGCGCGAGCACGAAAAAAACACAACACCAACAGAAAACACCCCCGAGAGCTCCAGCTCCCGCGCACACACAGGTGCCTCACGCCGCACACTCGCGGCACACCCACACCCAATTCACCTCCCCTCGCGCCCCGATTCCCGGTGCTCACGAGAGAAAAGAAAAAAAAAGGAAGCAGACCCCCCAAAAAGGAGAGCTCCAGTGCTCTTCGCTAAAAAAAACAGTCTTCCCCCAAAAACAGAGACACCGAGTCCGCAGGTCTCCCTCGCTCGCCGGAGCTCCTCGGTCGCACACACACACAAAAAAAACACCCCCGAAAAACCAGAGAGTTCCAGCTCTCGCCATCGACTCAGCCTGGCTCGTTTTTCTCTTTTTTTTTTTTTTTTTTTTTTTCTTTTGGTCTTTCTCGTTTTTCTTCCCCGACAAGACTGGCTTAGTTTAAATGAGGCAGCCCATGACCTCTCACAGAAGTGCAGGATTGGCTACTTACAGCCGTTTTTGCATGTTTTTAGTTTATTACTAGCATTAACTCGCCGCTTTGCTCCTGACAAGCCTCCCTAAAATTAATTCCATGGTGGCAAGAATTGTCATGTGGCATGTGCATGGGGAAGCACACCCAACCACCTTCTTTTCTTTTCTTCCTCTTTTTTTTTTTTTCTTTTCCTTTTGATCTTTTTAAGACTATTACCCTAGATCTACTACTATCTACTGATGATTTGCAATTTACTTATAACTTCAAAAACTAACCACACAGCTGGACTCCCAGCACCCTTATTAGTCTACCTAAATTTTCCTAGCATTTTTGGAGTTCCTTAAGTATTTTTCCCGAGTGGTCAACCCGTCGATCGACTAGTCAACCCCTATAATAAAATAGCAATTCAACTCGGGAAATTCTAGAAATTTTACCACTACTTCTACCTGCTAGGAGACACTCTTCCAATTTTTCCCCATATTTTTTTACCCATTTCTCAATTTTTGGTCATTTTCCAAGGACTTCCTTCCCATTTTTTATCTTTCTCTTCATTTCCATTCCACTTCCACTACACTTTTAAGTATATTAGTAGGGAGGAGGAAAAAATAGGGAACTTAGTGTCCCATCATGGCATTAGGCCTATTAATCTAGGACTTTGACTCTAATAGGTGGGTTGACCACCAATTTAGCTAAATTTTAGTTAATACTATCAAGAAAACTCGAAAAAATGAAGAAAAAAGAGTGAGGGCCCACTTTGGCCACTCACACCACACGTTATAGTACCTGTTCGGGCAATTTACAGGAATTGAACTCTGAATCGGTTTAGTGTGGCGGAACGCTCAGCCAGCCCACTGAGCCGTGATCGATGTCTATAGATATGATCCAGCAGAAAATAAAGTCTTTATTGTATTGTGATTATCCAAAATATGTAAAAACCAATTACAATCGGTACTATCTTTATAAATTTAAAGTATGTTAGAATAGTTGGTAAATGAGTTTGGAAGTTGATATAAAAAGCTTATTTCGTACGTTTTTGTTAAATTAGTTGAGGTCACTGGATTATTTACGACTTAAATGTTTGATGTTAAGCCTTTAGAAAAAGTTTTGGGCTTAAAGTTTAGAGTTTAGATCTAAATGTTTAAATTGAGAAGAAAAAATAGAATATGGGAAAGATAGTGTAAAAAATAGAATGACATGGCAAAGGGATAGAAAGATAAGAAGGAGGTGGCAAAGGATAAGGAGGTGGAAAGGATTGAAGGAGGTGGCGAGGGATGGAGAGGGGATGGCTTTTGGATGAAAGTCCTCCCATTCGCCGATTCTCATGACCAATGAGAATCAAGGGAGCTGTCCAAGGCCTTATCAGGCGTTTCGGCAACTTCAAAGGGGGAATTCGAACAAGGGAGGCCATATTCGAGTAGTTTGGGTTCTGGGCTATATTCTGGGCACAAAAAACTTAGGATTCGGAGTTATGGGTAAAAAGTTATGAGCGTTTGAAGTTAGAGGGTGATTTGGAGACCTATTGCCACTCTTTTGAGCATTCTAGGAGTTTCAGGAAAGCTTTTGGAGATCGGGAGGAGCGGTTGAAAAGATATTTTCAAGTTCTATCTGTTGCGCGCAAGAATTGAAGGATTTAAAGCTTCACTAAAAAAGATATTTGTAGTTGAACAGAGTACATATATTCTTTAAGACTGTAAGTGTATCACTTTGATGTTGGTGACGGTTTTAGCCATATCTTTGGCTTTTGGACGAGTTTTTAGCTAAGACTTTATAAGAAGGTGATTTATTATGCTGTCAAGCTATGTCTGAAGTTTCGTGGCATTTAGAGCATTTGTTTGGGAGTTATGAAGATTTTGGTGCATGGGTGTTTGTAATCAAGGTTTTAAAGAGGCTGTTGGTATTTTGGTGATATCTCAAGATCGGTGAAGTATCTACGGTTCAAATTTTGTGTGATAGTTACTTGTAGTACATCAATTTTACTGGTGAAGTTTAGATCTATTTGAACAATTGGATTAAGATATACAAGCTCTTAGAATTCGGGTAGTTTCCCTTTCTAAGGCTTGTGAAATTACGTAGTTTTCTTAGATAGTTGGGTTTCTTTGTCCTATAAGGACTTGTGTATTGAAGTGATTGTCTCTTAAAAAAGACGATCTTCAAATATATATTTGGAGTTTTACTTATCAAAAACTTGATTGAATAAAAGTGGCAGCCAGAAATCCAGTATCTTCTTGGGACACAAACTCTCTACCACGACACCGGTCAACCAGAAGTCCCGGTTGACTAGAAAGTTCCGTTTCCTTTTCCGGTTCCGTATCCGTTTCCGTATCCAAAACCCTTTCAACAAGTAACAGTAATCAAGCTCTAGTTTAGCCTCGTGATTTTAGCTATCGGAGGGTGCATCTTGATTGGGAGAGGGACAGTACTCAAAACTCTCCTTTCGTATATTAATGTGGCGAAAGAATCCACTTATACTCCAAACAAAAAAAACAAACAAACAAACAAAAAAACATAAGGACACTAAGTACTTCCTCACAATTGGTGGGCACTCTGGCTAGACAGCAGGTCATGCAGCAAGCACCTAATTTCCATCTCGATACTACAATGACGGCTTCATACGGATCCGGATCCGGTTATGGTTCATGATCTTACATGTAGCTTCTCACATCCAGTAGCCACTTAGGACTGCGGTAGTCTGTAACCTGAGCAAGAAGAAAGCCCACATAAAAGATCCAGATTTGACGTGTAGCTCCTCACATTCGGGAGCCACTCAGGACTACCGTAGTCGGTGACCTAAGCAAAAAGAGAGCACACAAGCCAAGAATCCCCAACCCATACACGGCATCTAAGAAACCTGATCTAGAATCCCCTCTCTTCACTCCAACACTCGGGCATCACCAAGGCACTCATCTATTAGCTAATGGGGTCACTCTTCTACTCAAGATACTTTGTAATACGACGAATATGAGAGTAAAGTCATGTAGATTAAAGACGTGATTGGCCTTGCAACCATTCACTATATACACAAAATATCTCTAGATCTAATTCCGAGTATCACACAAAGTCAACATGGCCCTCAAAATATCAAAACCGGCCACTTGCATCCTAACCCTGCTCAAAAAGTACTGTAGGCCGAATTCCTAAAATAAATCCAACCAGATCTGGGTTTTCCGGATCGGATCCAAAATTTACGGGCCGATTCCGGTTCTTGTTCCGGTTTCGGATTCTCGTCACAATTCCTAACTACCGTACTGCGCATCCGAGGTGTCATTTCCTAAATCCTAACTTCTAAAGGGTTAGTCCTATTCCAACCCTAATCCTAATCCACTACTTATCATAAGACGCGGAACCTTTGGTCCCGGCCCTTACTATGGTGCCTACCTTTGGTGAAACCTCACTTTCCTTGTATTCCTGGGCCTCTTCCGGTATTGCCGTCATCTTGCTCATAGGCGTCTTCTCCTCATTCCCTTGCCTTGTCGACTGGGATGGAGCCCTCGTTCTCCTCATAGACGTCGTTGCCTTTCCGGTTGTAGGCAAAGATCGCTATCCGAAAGCTCTAGAATCCGAGGTCATCTGTTCTTTGATCACAATCTCCGTAACCATACTTCCACTCTTCCTCTTTACCTTTTGAGCCCGTCCATCCTTCTTTGTACTCCGAACATTCACCGGTGTCCTGTATTCCGGTTCATGTTCCGCTTCCGCTTCCTCTACCGATTCCAGAAGCGCCTCCGTTGGTGGCTCTACCACGTCCACTTTCTCCTTTCTTTTCCCAGCAATCCGATGGATCCGGTTGTTGATTCTCCGGCACTCCTCCAGGATCCTCTCTATCTTTGCTTGGTACTCCATCATCACTCCGACAAATTTCTTCATCTCCCGCCCAAATACTTCCGGTAGCTTTCCTAAACCATTGTCGAATAGCCGTGCTTTCACCAACACCTCTCCTGGATGCTCTACAAACTCCATTACCTTTGCCAAGGTTCGGGCCGCCTTGTTTGCCTTGGTCGCCGCGAGTGATGCTTCCTCTTCCTTCTCCTTCACCGCCTTCTTCAACTTCCCGTTCCGGCTTTCATGAGCGATCAACCGTTTCTCAAGTTTCTGCACATTACTGGATTGGAGGTTCCGCTCTAAGTGCCCGCACAGCTCATCCGGTTCAACATATCTTGCAATCTTACAGGCTTGGTCAAGGACGCCCTCCATCCACTCGTATTCCTCTTTGGCCCGCATAATTCCGTCGACCGCGTAGTTGAACACGTCTTCATGTTCCCTCTCCACGCTGGCCATGCTCTTCTTCTTCCTTCACGAGGGAGGCGTCGTCTTAGACCTCTCAGTCTGCTTCCTTCGCTTTTTTCCGCTCCTTGTTACCGGTTCCGCTTCCGACTCCGGTTCCTCGTCCGGTTCCGATTCCTGCTCCGAATTCGGAGTCTTCTATTGATCTGGCTCTTCTTTGTCCACCCAGCCATGGGTATCCAGCACCTTCGCGGTCTCGTAAGCTGTCTCCTCACTATCTCGCAGCAGACCATGGCTTTGATAGAAGTGATAGAGGAAAGGGGTGATCGATGTAGGTCTCGTGTTTCCTACTCCAGTTGCTAATTTTTTTACCACCTCTATGATCACCTCTCCCCACGCTACCCGCCGCTTGCCGGAATAAGACCCCAAGATTGTGTTCGCCATCATAGTGGTCGTCTTAGGGGGTCTTTCCGGGTACAGTATCGGCACTAAGAATTCCATCACTCGCCTCGCTCTCGGATCGATACAATCCGCTATCGTAAATCCGTCTTTAGAGTCGGCTTTCCTCTTAAACTTTCCCTCTACCAAAGTATCCATCCGGGAGCACATACCTTCGCCGTTGGCCGGAAAGTCGTAGACCTCCCTCCATAGCTCTGCCGCCTACCTTTTTGGATCCGCGCACATTGTGCTGTCCCATTCATTGAAGCGCCCATCGACCAACTTCCGCACCATGACTTCGTCCCGCAACCCCTACGGCCGTCCTCTCAATCCGAAGCACCCCATCTGCTTCAAGTCTGAGTCAAGAGACTCCTTCTCCTTCTCTTCCGTAGGTACTCCTGGAATCACCAACCGAAGGTTGATCGCAGTCTTCTTGGCCGAGCGGCTTCCCGTCGCCTTCACCATCTTCCGTTGCCGCTACTACCCTTTTGCACGCTGTCCTTCCGCAGCCGGTTTCTATCCCTCTCATGGTTCTTGACCCTAATCCTCTTGCTGTTCGCTCTATTGCTGCAACTTTTAGTTCCCCAACTCCCAATTCCCCAAGTTTCAGTACTACTAATAACATCTAATAACTAACTTACAAGTAATCCACTAAGAATCTAATAGTTTAGTCTAAAACCAAATGTGACCAATAATTGGGCTCACATGGTGCCGGAATGGACATCCTTCGTCCAGCAGTAGGTCCAAGTAGTGCTCCAAGCCGCCATACCTTGATTGTACAACAAATCACCAAGCAGGCACGAGTAAGGCATCCAACCTCCAATATAGAAGCGGGGCACGTGCAACGCGAGATAGGATCTGGTAATGCATCCGGTCATCGGAGCAAAGAGCCAAAAGTAGCGGAGCCGGAAAGATTCGTTGGAAAAAAGGGCAAGGAGGTGTATCGTTGATTTGCCCAGCTGCGCTTGGTATTCAGTCGCAAGCCACGCACTTATAGTTCCGACATTGACAAAGTAGCTTATGCGCTTTCATGTATGGCAGGGGCTGCACAAAATTGGACGATGCCCCTTCTTCAAGCTCTTGATGAAGGACGTGCATATGAATTATTGACGGATTATGAGGCTTTTGAGGAGGCGGTCATTAGAGTTTATGCAGATCTTGATTAGAAGGATATTGCTACAGATCGCCTCAGAAGGCTTCGGCAATTTGATTCAGTGGCATCCTATATTTCTACCTTCAACGAGTATGCTGCTCAGGTCGATTGGAACGAGTCTAGCCTCGTGGCCTATTTTCGTGGAGGACTTAAAGACAATATTTTGGATTCGGTGGCCACTGCTGAAGCTCAACCTCGACAGTTTCATGACTGGATTGTGATGGTATCATGGATTGAAAAGAGGTTGTGGGGGCGGAGGCAAGATCATCGGTGGCAAGTAGATTCTTCTTTCAGCAGACCTTCGACCAGCCACACTCGAAGTGCAGGTGGAAGAAAAGAAGTTAATCCAGAGGCCTCGAGACCGGTATTGATGGAGCTCGGCGCAATTCGTATAAGCATAGCATTAGCAAAAACGGATGCAGCGCGGAATACCAACGTTAAGGCTGATGTTGGGGCTGTGTAGAAATAGGCCATGTACGAGCCAAGTGTCCCAAAAATCCATCCAAGCCTTTATTAATAGCAATTGTGGAATTTATGCCTTTGAGAAACGGAGTGGCCCGGAATTGAGCGAGGGGGTTTAGTATTGGGGTAGGGGCAGTATTCAGAGTAGTGTTGCATCAATATCGGAGGAAGAGGAGGTGAACAATTAGAGAGCTAGCCAAGTCGAACAACAAGTTTATTGAGTTTCAAGCAGGGAGAAGGATCCGGCCCACTTTATTTATGTGCCATGATTGATCTAGGAGACCATCTTACTTTGAAGGCTACGATCAACTTTTTTGTAGCCCCTACTTTAGAGGATTTTGAGGCAATGGGGATATTTATGCATCCAAAATTTGTTGCGAGGTGTCATGCTCGACTACAATCTAAATTGATGCTGCAAGAATTAAGGGTGGTCAGCAGAAGAGTAATTAATTTTGGCCTCATCACACATGAGCTACGGTGTCGCGTAGAGAGGGGCGCGCCTTGAGAATTTGCAAGGAATCCGGCTGCAACTAGGAATAAATGGCTATCAAGAGAATTTAGTCTTGTCTTTGATCTTCTGGTCTTCAAATCTTCTTAATTTTTGATCATCAAGTCTTCTAATTGCTCCTCGTTGGCCTATCATGTAATGACTCTAAACAGGTTTAAGGGTCAGGATGAGGTAATAAGAACCTACGGGCTTTGGATGGGTAAAACGGGACGGCCAGACCACGAGCTGAATCTGTCCGAAAGATGGGCTCCTAAACTTCAAACCCACGGTGACCAGCAATTGTGCATTACCAATGGGAACAACATAAACACGACCGTGTGGATGATCAACTCCACTTTGCTGCAACAATGTTTACAAAGCAGAATTGAAAACAACTCGCCTCCAAAACCGGTTGGGAATAACAAAAAATGACAACAAGCCTTCAAAACCGGTGAGAAATGACAAGCCACAAGCCACAACACACAAGTCTTCATATCTTCTTGTCTTCAAGTCCTCAAATCTTCTTATCTTCAAGTCTTAAAGTCCTTAAAACACAAAAGAAACTCCAAAGAAAACTCTTATCCGAGCTGTGACCTTCAAATTGATGCCACAAGTGGCTCAAACCTCCAAATACTAAGTGTAATGTCTTTTTGGAAAGATAAAGAAACAAGCTAATACTCTTTCAAATTCCAAACAATTCTAAACTATTGTTCAAACGTTATAGGGTTTCAAAGCTTCGGTCTCCTCTGGAACTTCAGATATGTGTAACTTCTTGTTCAAAACTCCAAATCTCAATTGAGATGAGTTTCTAGAGAGCTATTACAATGATACACACACCCTCCAAAATTCGACGCAAAAAGATAAAAGAAACAAAAGTTATGGCTTGTCAAAACCTCCGCCCTCTCGAGGAATGGCCTATGGTTTTCACAATTTCAAACCTTCATAACTTTTGCAATACAACTCCAAATCCAACTTGCAAACACTCTTTGAAAAGCTCTAAATACAAAAAAAAATCTTACTAAAATCTCAATTCCAAAGGATTCTTGCTCAATGAGCTACAGCAAGTCAAAAATACGGCTTGAAACCTTCAAAACTCCCTAGCACACATACACTAAGCGAACCTGCTCACTTTTGCCCCCCTTTTTTTAAAAGGAGGTGGCCCACATTAGCCCATGCTCTCTATCTAAATTCCACCAAAGATGCTCATCCCTTTCTTATTTATTCCTCCCAAACTATCCGACTCTCTTAGTGATTTTATTTTAGTGAAAGTCTAAAAACATGGACCTTTCAAACAATTAGATAAGTAAAAAGAAAATAGATAAACATAAAAAAAACCACCATAGAATGGCCACGCCCCTCATTGATGCATAAAAGCATTGAATATCAATTTGCGGTGGTGAACCAAAATTCACCCTAACTAATTTCATCCAACCCAAATTGCATGGATGAAACCCTAAACCTAATCGATGAAACCCTAAAACCTAATGGATGAAACCTTAAAACTAATGGATGAAACCCTAAAACCTAATGGATGAACCCTAAAACCTAATGGATGAATTTCATCAGATGAAGTTAATGTTAAAAACTTTAACCATACAAGGTAAAGTATAAGTAACTTGATATGGAAGTAAATAAATAAACAATGAAGCTCAAGGGTAGAAGTAAGAAGTCAAAAATACACGATGAACATTCAAGGAGAATAGAAATGCATGAAAAAATGTGCTCCGATCAAGACAACACACCCCTTGTCGCTAGAATCTCTATAACTTTGTCGTCGCTAATTAGATGTAAGCGAGGTTAGAGTCCCTGGAATCCTGACTTGAAGATCTACAAGCGTGCCAATTTTGAGCTCCAGAATCGTTGTCGTTCGCTCGCAGAGGTTCGTCGAAATTGGTGAACCGAATTAGGCCGGCAGCAGCACCCCGGACACCAAAACCGCTGTAACTCTGTCTTCTTTGCTTGGATTTGAGTGTGCTGGATGTTCACAAAAAGCCAACTTCAAGGGCTACATCTCTTGAAAAAATTGGACTCCAAAGTCGTCGTGGTCCGCCGGCAATGGCCCTCCAAAGTTGATGCTCTAATTCTGCCAAGGCAGCAGACCTCTTTCTACAAATTATCCTATAACTCCTTTGTCACTGCTTCAAATGGAGCGTGTTTAGTATCTCTCAAAAACTAACAATAAGATCTAACTACTGCTAAAATATCAAGTCCTAACTCTAAGTATCCATTTAGCTACACAAGATTAACCGCAGCCTAAAAAATTAGAGGGAAATAGGAAGAAGTTTTGGCATAGCTTTGCCCAAGGCCAAAAAAGAGAGAGGGAGAGTGGCCACCCACGCCTCTTATCCAAGTGGAAGGAGGCCCAAGGGTGGCGGCTACATCCCCACCCTTGAATCTAACAATCCCTAATCAAGATCAAGGGCCCACGATCACCTAAGCCCTAAACTCGATTTTAGGGCTGAACATGCCTATATCTACCAAACTAATAGGATTTCAGCAAAACTAACACCACCAATGTGTTCAAAACACACTTTAATCCCAAGATTGATTATTCACAAGTCCAAATCCGAGTTCTAGATCATTAGAAACCAAGTAGTTTACTTTAATCGTTAAATCTACTTGCTACTAGTTCTTATCTTCTATTTTTTCTCTTTTCACAATAACATAAGTGCCATACAATTGAGGTTCTAATATAACTTTTCCACTAATTGAATTAAATACTAAACTACTAACTTGAATTATTAGAACAGAATACTAATTCTAATTCACTAATGGGTTTCTATGTCTCTTTTGCTTTTCGCAAGTCTAATTTCCTATTAATAGCTCTAATTTTATCCTCCACACTAATTTAAGGCTACGTGGAGTCCAGTTAACTAACATTTACTAATAACACACTAGAAGGCGCTACTAACTACTAATCTAACTACTAATTGAAATAAACAAGATAGTTTTCCACTAACTAATCACTAACAAACATTGTGGTGCTTTTAGGCGCTCACATATGGCGGCCATCTGGGATGACTAACAGGAGAGACACCCAACATTGGGCACACGGTCAAAATCTTTATTTTTATTTTTATTTTTATTTTTATTTTTATTTTTAATTTTTTTTTATATGTAAGAGAGCTATCATAAAAACTAAAGCTATCTATACTAGAGGAGTTGGGAAGTTTTGCGCCTATGGATGATGCAGATATCGCAGTGTACAGTGTGTCATATCTCCGACCTGTGCCGCTAAGTCTGCCTCCGATAGCTCCCTTGGATGACCCAACAACCAGCGATGATGGCCCCAGTGTGTCGCCCCCTCTTGTGGTGGAATTGGAGGCCTAAAAGCTCCCCAATATTGATCATCATTAGGACCCTCATAAGTAGCCTTGAAGTATCGGATTGGGCCCTCTGGCTCGGTTGTGCCAACCCATAAAAATTGACCTAGCACTCTAGCTTGTCTAGGTAACAAATTGCCTACATAAAGCACTTCATTTCTAGTTGATGCTGAAGGTTCCGATCTGTCCGCAACTCGCGTCGGCAAGGGTGGAAATAAAGGTGGATGCGGACTCAAAGGACCCCTTCTCCTCTGACTGAAGTTGGATGGGGCATTCAACAGCCGACGTTGTGCCGGAGGTAGTGGAAGTAAATCGACTTGTGATGGTTCACGCCACCTACTCTAAGGGGAAGGAGGTTGGGTCAATGATATTTCTCTATCTAGAAGGTCTGCAAGTGGTAGCTCTAGACTCTGGTTACTAGCTAACGGTTGAACACCCTCACTAGTTGAAGGTTGTTCACCGGTATCTGCCTCACCGGCCGAGCCCGAGGATCGGAACCATACGATATTTGATATATCAACAGAAGCTACGCTTAGAACTAAGAACGAGTAGAGAGAAAATAAGAGAGGATAAGATGAGAAGTGTGGAGGAAGTGGTAAGGATGAGAAGCCATCGCTCTTGCACCAACTTATACTAAGTCTATACTTCTAAATTTACAACCATAGTGCCATTGTGATTTTTCCCTGACATCAGTCGTGGATACTTATCCTAAAAGATAAGGCCATTGTGGATGGACATGGTTGAGCTAGGATTGACATCCTATAATTGGCTCAACTAATAATGTATGATGCCAAGGTAGGTGGACTTTAACTGACCTTCTAGAATGCGGAAACTCCTAGATTAGACTTCTACATCATCACACCTTGTATTCCTTGCATCGATTACCAGAAGTCCTCGTCGGAAATACTTCTCCGTTCAATGTTTGTAGCCGAACGGAGTTGTTCGGATAAGCCTCCACCACCAAATAAGGACCCATCCAGACTGCATCAAACTTACCAGGAAAATCAAGTTTCCTGGCATCTTGTAACAGTACCAACATACCCGGCAAGAGGATGCGTGTTTTGTGTCTTTTATCAAAGGCCAACTTCCTCCTACGCTGGATAGTTTCCATGTGTTGAGCACTTGCCCTGCGAGACTCATCCAGGCTCTCTAGCATCTCCAATCTCTCAATCAAAGATGGCGCCATCGTCATCCTCTCATCAATAGCTATCCGAAGAGATTGAACCTCAAACTCAATAGGAAGAATTGACTCCACCCCATAAACCAAGGAAAATGCAGTGGCTTTTGTGGTCACCTTGTAGGTGGTCCGATATGCCCACAAGGCAGCAGAGAGTTTGGTGTCCCAATCCCTCTTTGAATCGTGGACCGTCTTCCTCAAAATATTCCCCAAAGTCTGATTGACCCTCTCTGTATTACCATTGGTTTGGGGGTGATATGGTGTGGTCATTCGGTGGTTGATATCAAACCTCTCGGTCATTGACTCAATCACGGAGTTTAGGAAATGAGTGCCACGATTACTAATGAGGGTTTTGGGGCACCCAAACCTTGTGATGACAGTCTCAAACAAAAAATTGGCTGCATGAACCGCGTCATTAGCCTTTACAGCCTTAGCCTCAACCCATTTGGTGAGGTACTCTGTGGCCACAATGATGTGCTTCATCCCACGAGAAGAATTGGGATGAACTTCTCCAATGTAGTCAATGCCCCACTTTTCAAATGGGGCAAGTGGCAAGGAGATATGTAGCGGCATCGCCATGTGCAAATCGTTCTTTGCATACCTCTGCCGAGCGTCAGAACACTTGGCATATTCATAGGCATCTTGAAACATCGTGGGCCAAAAGTATCCCGCCCTCAAGGCTTTCTGTGCGGTCAATCTCCCAGCAAAGTATCCCCCGCATGCGATGTCATGGCATGCTGCTAAGATCTTGGGCACTTCTTTTTCAGCCACACAACGTCGCAATAAACCGTCCACTCCTCGACGATACAACCAGTGGCCCACAATGGCAAAGTGACGGCTATTCACCCTCACCTTGCGACGCTCATGATGTGACAGCTCCTCATGGAGTTGTTGAGTGGCTAAGAACTGGGTAATGTGGTCATACCACTTGGGTCTGGAGGTGACAGTGAACAACTCTTCATCTACCAATCCATCCTCAATTGGGGTTGAGCCCACAGTCTCATTTAACCTGGACAAGTGGTCTGCTTGATTATGGATCTTGCCAGGCTTGTACTCCACCTTGTAGTCAAACTCCTCCAATAGAAGAACCCAACGAGCAATCCTACCACTCAAATCTGCCTTGTTTACTAGATACTTGATTGCCATATGGTCCACAAAGAAAACCACCGGATTTAGAAGGAGGTAATGGTGGAATTTCTTCACAGAAAACACCATAGCCAAGCACTCACGCTCCGTGGTGGTGTAGTTTTTCTCCGCAGAGTTCAATTGCTTGCTAGCAAAAACTATAGGAAGATCCTACTAAGTATCTCCATTTGGTTGGCATAAAGCACTATCCATTGCCACTGCAGAAGCGTCACAATAGACACCGAAGGGCATATTCCAATTGGGAGGCCTCAAAACCGAGTAAGAGCTCAAGGCATTTTTGAGCCACTGAAGTGTTGTCTCACACTCTTCCGTCCATTCAAACTTCACTAAATTCCTCTGAAGCCGTGTGATGGGGATTGTGCATGTAGCATAATCTGGGATCAGCTCCCTATACCAGCTATGGGAACCTATTCCCACAAGATTCCGGAAGTTAACCTAAGAATCCGGCAAAAAGAAAAAAACTTAGTGTTAGAATGTTAGAATTATAAGTTTGAACTATAGAATAGATAAATAAGAAATAAGACAACCTGGGGGTACCAAAGATCCTTAAAACCGTTTAGGAATTACCATAAATCCAAGGGATTTGGAACTGGAGAGATCGCTCACATCCGGAATCTGCCGGAAGCATCCGGAACCGGAAGTAAACCGGAGCCGGAGGGAACCCGGATCCGGAATTGGTCCGGAGCCGGAACCGCTATTATAACCGTAACGGCCGTCCGTACACCTCCGAAGGTATTAAAGCAAGAAGTTAGGTTTCACTCCCCACACTTCTTGGCTTACTCTTTTCCCTCCGCCCGTGCATCTTATCTTCTTGATTCCCCTAGAACGGAAGTGTTTCCAAGTAGAGAGAGTGTGTGGCAAGGTCAGTGCGTGCAGGTGGAACCGGAGAGACTGTGAGGAATCTCTGCAGAAATGGCGGAAGGAGAACCTTTCCGGACTAGTCGTGGTACGACGACGCAACCGGCGGTTCAACGGGTAGTCCCGATTATACCGACAGACCCGGAGGAGAAGGCCGTCCTCGAACACTACCTCACTAACATGGGCTGCCGAGGGCTTCTCGACGTGGCGTGGGGTGCAAAGGACCCGAAACTGGTGGTGGAGCTGCTCGGGACGCCGGACAACCAGTACGATGGCACAATCCGAGCTCACCCCAAAACTTGGGGTATTCCGGAGTGATAGCGTACCTACTCCTTCAGCAACGGAACCGTCAAGACAGCGGAGTGGAGCGAAGACATACTTGGAGACGAATTCACAAGGCAAGCCAACCCCAAAGAAGGCTACAATACCGACGACCTCCGGCATCAAGACGCGCAAATTGTGGTAAGATTCTTGAACCCGATCTTTCACCCGGAGAAACCTAAATGGGTGGTGTCTAAATGGGCCACCACCATATTAGATTCGATGAGAGAGAAATTTAGTGTAGATTGGGCCTCGCTTATGAGCGAGATGATCAACCGGATGGTTAAAGGACTCCAGAAGTCGAAGAGGGCCGGCACCCCTCTTCCCTCGTACCTCACTCACCTCTACGCACAACACGATGTGCTTACCCCAGACGAGCAAGACGCATACGAGCTGCTGCTGGAGATCCAGAACTATGGAGGTCCAGAACCAGGAGACGATAACGAGGTTCCGGAGGACGCGGAGACTTCCTTGCCTGAGGCAATTCTCCAAAATCGGAAGCGGAGCAGATCTAAACCGCGGGAGTCGACACCGGGACAATCTACATCGATTCAGCCAACGGGTGAGCAACCTCCGCAAGACCCCAGGTCAGCACCACGTGAAGGTCGCATTCCTCCGGCGGAGCCCCCGCACCTTGTTGGACTCGACGGGCCCGACCTACTGGAGCTCATCCAGCATGCAGGTTGGCGTGCGGCGATCGTGTGCCAATCTGAAGCACGATTACGAGAGGTCTTGGACGGCATCCGGCGGGAGCTGGAGGTAGAGAGGGTCGTGGAGATATCGACAACGATCCAAGAACTACAAAAGAACACACTCCGGCTCCAAGCCTTAGAGATCCAGCAGGCTGCCATCATCCGGAGTCGAGACAAGTTTGCTGCCACGTGCGACGAAACGTTTACGGCGTTGACAGAGTCCCGAAAGAAGCTGAAAGAAGCGGAAGATCGAGCAGACGCTTCCGCACAGGCCTTGACGGAGGTACGCGCCACTTTAGCCTTTCCGGTTGACACGGTCAACCGGAGTCTTCTCTTCACAGATCAGCTAGAGAAGGAAGGAAGACTGAACCGGATCCAGATCATACGGTTCTTGCACGACCACGGCAAGAAGATGGAGAAGACATGGACTCGGATGCAGGAACTGGTGGCCAACCTGCCCACTCAGGGACCGGAGAACCGGAGCACTCAAGCACCGCAGGACACTGCAGTTCGGGTCCGTATCCGGACATTTCCGGACGAACCCGGACCTTCAAGCGTACACCCGGAGGTTTCCGGGAAGCAGACAGACATTCCAACTCCGGCGGAGCCTGCTGCACCCATGACCGGCAGTCCTCCCGGCAACCCAAGCCCCGGTGCTGGAAAGCACTGGACGGAGTTACTACCGGAGGTAAGTCAGGGTGAAACTCCTTCTCCCATCCGGCCTGCACCTACTCCTCCCTCATCAGGTCGCCGGAAGTCCACTCCACCATTCGCTAGGCGTTTGGCGACGGATCCTCCTAGTCCCGGAGCCGAATTCCAAGGCTTTGCTGAAGCTCCGGAGACCATTGTGGTGGATTCCACCTCCGAACCCCCACCACCGGCAGCATCACAGCCTCCAACTTCCGGAGTCGGATCACAAGACCTACCGGCATCTTCTACTCCCCAGCGGAGGAGGGCCGGCAAGACGAAAGCAGAGGCATCTACGAGACGTACCAGTCCAAGGTTCAAGAACGTTGGATCACCCCCTTAGGTAAGTTAGATTTAGGAGTAGTAGTAGCTTAGGGATCGGAATTAGGTAGCGATTAACGATGGGGCCCAGAGTTGCACCCGGCTACTCAATCCGGAAACTAAGCCTTCCGGAAACTTGGAACCTTCCCGGAATTTTGCGTACTTTTCGGATGTCCAGAATCCGGATCCGGGAAAATAGGATCTGAGATTCACTTTTCCGGATTTTTCAGGATAAGATCCTCCGGATTTCTTGCAAATAGGATAAGCCTTAATTTAGGAACGATTCTTGTACTTAGTAGATGGGTTGTAGAAACTCATGGCTTTGTTTATTTTCCTCTACGTTGAATATATTTCAGAGCTGTTCTGGATTTGCTACCTAGTATTTGTGAAGAGAGTTATTTTACGTGTGAGGTTCAAGGTCCGTTGCGGTAGTACGTTTTGTGCAAGTTTCTTCGAAGAGAAGGATGTGTTGTTGTGCTAAGGAGTGAACCGACTTGGATATTCAGTAGGGGAGTGTCCGGAATAACTGGAAGAGGTTGCAGAGGTGTTCAAGGTCACCTTCAGAGTTCGGAAGAACCAGGAGGGGAAGAGATATATTGCAGAGGTGTTCCTGGTAGTCTCTAGGGCACGGAACAGTCCGTGTGAACCCGGATTTCGATCCAAAACCGGAGTTTACCCCCCACGATAGGCTATGTGAGTCTAGAAGGAGTCCTCCCCAGTAGAACTATATCCCTATCTTCGTAGGGCTACAAAATTACTACCGGAACGTCGTTGTAGTTCGGCCGTACCTTTGTGTGACCGCATCCGGAAGGCCTTCCGGATGTCGTGAGAGTTACGTCTAGGACCAACACCCTATCACAGGTTAGTAGATTAGAAGAAGAGTGATTGTCCGGTCACTATAAACTCCGGGCAGTGGGTGTCTAGCCACTTAAAGTTACAAGGCAGTGGGAAATCAGGCCACTTATACAAAATAGGATCAGTGGACTTCCGGTCACTCGTTTAAACCTTCTGGAAGCCGCTCTGAGGAGGAACAGAGGTAAATCAAACTACCCTTCACGTTTCCGGAAATCATTTCCGGAAATAACTGTGAAACCTTCCGGAAACTAGATCCGGAAAGTTTTGCTTGGGTTTTGGAATCCGGAAGGATCCGGACTATCACTGACTAGATTGACTAACCTAGGTGATTAATAGACTAGTGATTTTGGGGTATTTTGAAAGGATAACTAGATCTCTGTGGGAACGAAACCGGAGTGGTTTACTTGGGAAGCACTTAGTGACGATTGAGTGCATTCTGGAGGAATACTCACTCTGCAATCTACGACACCAGCCGATATGGCCTAACAACCTTTCCACTCCCTTCACATTCACAGGTGCAGCTAGGTATGTGATAACCGCTACATTCTCCGGGTCAGGCTCTCTGCCATCCTTGGAAACTACATAACCCAAGGTGATGCCCTTCAGAACTGGTAAGAATAATTTCTCCGGATTGAGAGCTATTCCGGCCTTCTTACACCGTTCGAAGGCTTCTCTCACGCACTCCAAGTGAAATTCAGCATGAGATTGAGTGCTGAAATCATCTATGAATACTGTCATAGACTTGTGAAGCAAGTCTGAGAAGGCATAAGTCATGGCCCTCTGAAAGGCTGATGGGGCGTTACAAAGCCCAAATGGCATCACCAAGAAGATGAAGGTACCCCAAGGGGTGGTGAAGGCTGTCTTGTGTCTATCTTCAGGTGCAATAGACACCTGGTTGTATCCCGAGTAGCCATCCATGAAGGTGTACATCTCATGGCCAGCAACTTCATCCAAGATACTATTGATGAATGGAAGAAGGAAGTGATCCTTCTGAGTGCTTTTGTTCAGCTTCCGGTAATCAATGCAAACCCTCAATTTACCATTCTTCTTCTTTACCAAAACCATGGGTGAAACCCAATCTGTAATCTCCGCAGGTATAATAAATCCAGCTTGGAGCAGTTTCTCCAATTCAGCCTTGACTACCAACTGCAGCTGGGGGTTCATCCGACGCTCCTTCTGACGTACAGGGATGGCTCCGGGGATTAAAGGAATTCGGTGTTGAGCTATTTCTGGAGGTATACCCTTGAGATCCTTGTATGACCAAGCAAAGATATCTCTATACCCCATCACCAGTTCTTTGTACATGGAAACCTCCTTGTTGCTTAGATTGACTCCAACCTTGATGTTCCGAGTCTCTTCTCCATTGCGAGACACATCAAGGTATTCCCAATCAGATTGAAGCACGTGGGGCTGTTCTGTAGGGCCTCTATACCAGCCCTCGGGGATGGGTGGATAACCAATGACTCCTCCACCCACTATCATGCCTGAAGAAGTCTTCTTGAAGTGGAGGGGAGGCCTCAACTGTTCTTCATCATTGAGGATCTCAATATCCTCCTTGATCGTCCCATCCATGTTCATGGTATAGGATTCTTCTGATATAATCACATCCTCGTGGTTTATCTCCACTTCACTGATTATGGCTACCCCCTCAATCCAATTCACTGTTTCCACTACCACTGATTCTGTGTCAAGGTGTTTCTCTAACCATTCTGCAAACTCTTTATCTCCTTGCTTATGATAGAAACTAGGACCTAAACAGCATGCAAGGGGTTGTCCATCCAATGTTGTTCTGGTGTTAGGCACCTGCTGCTTGGACTCAAGTTGATGAAGGTCTTGAGGGACTTCAGAGACATCATTTTCCGATGAGTCACTAGATCCAATAGTAAACTAAGTTTGAGAAGCTCTAATCTTTACTTTGGTTCTGTTGCGAGTTGGACCAAAGATATGTGAGGCTTGTCCCCACCCCAATTAACTACCGCCTCTGCCGCTCTCAACGAAGGTCGCCCTAAGAGCAAGGGGAAGGACTCTTTCAAAGAGTGAGTCTAGATGACATGAATTGTTAAGGTGTACACTTCACCCCCTACCATCACTTGACAATCCTTGATTTGGCCTACAGGCCTTGCAGGACTTTGATTAGCCATGCTAATCACAATGGGAGATGGTCCCGTAAAACTTAGCCCAAGCTTCTCCATGGTTTGCAAGGGCATGATATTCAAGCTACTACCGCCGTCCACTAGTGTGTGTGGTAACACCTTGTCCACAATGACTGCCTCTACCTCCACAGCTTTGACCTCTGCTACCTTGTTAAGTGCATGAGCCCTAGCTGCCACCTTGACCTTGGATTTCCTTCGAGGTCTAGTGGGTAGCTTAGTCTTGAGCAGCTTCCGGATCTCCGGTGACAACTCCAACAATTGGGCTATGGTAATATCCGCCTTCATTCGACTCAAGTCCTCCCACAAATCATAGGAACGGCGTGATGACACCTTTTTGGGTCCTCGAGGTGGCAACCTCTCTGAATCGGGCACTCGGGGTCCTTCCCAATCATCCGCTTCTTCATCTTGTTTATGACTTGGTATTGGAAAGGGGTAATCTTCTAGCAAGGGATGGAAATTCAAAGGAACTCCCTCCTTGACTAGGATTGCCTTGGCGGCTTTCCGTGCTACCTCTTTTATCTCGGAGAATCTAGGAGGACTATTAGTGGTGGAAGAATCCTCCTCTTCTTCTATGACCTCCGGTACAGGCCCCATAGACCTTGTCATGATAGCCAAAGATGGAACCACCATAGAACTACCACCCTTTGAAGTAGAATGGATAATGAAATTGGACTTTGGCGCCAGATTTTCAATGACCACAGAAGTTGTAAGGGGTGGCGGTCTATATCCTTCTTTGGTGGTCTGACTCACGTATCTCACATCTTGTGAGTGTTGGTTGCCACCTTGGTTTTGATTCAGTGGAATAAATTGGGCCTTGGTTTGCAAACCACCTGGAGCTTGCTGGGTTTGCCTATTGGCATTGTAATTGTAGTATAGGTTTGGAGGCCTAACATCATTTGGATGTGGAGGCTGCCTAGCTCCCCGTTGTTGATCCACAGCCTATTGTGGATAGTTACCAGGTGGATGTGGTAGCACAATAACCTTGTCAAGTCTTCTACACACATGCGTGGGGTGGTTGCCTCCACAGTTCCCACACACGACCTGGTTCTCAATCCAACACTCCCCAGGGGGGTGTTTCTTGCCACAAAAGGAATGGACCTCATTCCTAGCCCTACTGTGGTTGTTGTAACCCTGGCTGCCACTTTGGTAATCTTGACTCTTGTGAGGTGGCACATACAATTGAGGCGGAGGAGGTGGTGCGTAATACACCTGATGAGCTTGGCAGAACTGTGAGGTGTGCCCGGCCTGGCCACACCTTGTACACCACAAAGTGGATGGATGCCTCCCTGACTCAATGGCTGGAGGAATTGGCTTAGGATTGTGGTTCCTCATCAATGCAGCCATCTGTTCAGTCATCTGGTTCATCTGTTGAACCATACGATCATGGAACCCGCGTTGGGTGTCCTCGATCTCCTTCTTTATTTCTTCTGTCCAGTTCCGCTCTGGAAGCGCCAGTATGGGTGTCTGAATCTGCACTGATGTCACCACGGGTGGTGCCACCAGTCTAGGCTGTTCCGGGTTTGACCCATATCTCACAGGTATGGGAATTCCCCCACGAGCTAGTTGATGAGATGGTGCAGGATTCTGAGCATAAATAGGAATGAAACTCGGAATCTTCTCCCCTTCACGCCTCCACAACCGCTCTTGCTCCTTGTTAACTTGCTCCACGCGCCTAGCCGCTTCCTTAGCAGCCGTTAAACTTGCTGGCTGAGAGTTTAAGATCTCTCTGATGACCTTCTCATCAGTAAATCCTTGCAAGAAGAAGTGTTTAAGAGTATCATTGTCCAACAATGTACCCACAAATCGGGTCACCACCCACTCAAACCTACGGATGTAGGATGTGATGTCCTCATCCATGCCTTGTCTAATTGATGACAAGGCAGTCAAGGCTGCACTCTGGCCCACCTCTGGCCGGAACTCTTCCAAAAATGCCGCCTGAAGTGCATTCCAATCCGCGAAGGTATTGGCTGCATGGTTGCGGTACCATGCATAGGCACTACCTTTCAAAGTATTGGGAAACCACAACAAATAATAGCCAGGCTTTGAAACCAAAGAGGTCGTGAGAATCTCGATGAACCTCTCCACGTGTGATGAAGGATCTTCATCCCTTGAACCTGTGAACACGGGGAGGTTGGGTGGAGCCGATTGTGAAGCCAACCCTGCAGGAAACACTATGGGTAAACCCCTGGGTTGCACCAAAGGGTTTATAAGCCTAGCCACTGGGCTTTGGTCCCCTCCACTACCTGTGCTCATCGCTTCTGCTCCTTGATCCACCACTAACTCTACAATTGGGACACTACCTCGAGTACCAGGGTCGATGACATCCAACGCCTCCACGTCTACCTCCTCTATAAAATCTCTTCCTACAGGTTGTCGGGATGTTGCAGACACGCTGGCTTCCTGTTCAACACCACTTCCTTGTCCGTCTAGCCCCACTCTATCCTCAGAAGTCCTCCGGTCTTGGTCACTCCCTCCACAAGGCCTCCGGGATCTATGGTCTAATCCAGGTAGAAGGTTGGGGGTAGAGGATCGGGTGCGCGGTTGCATCTAACGGCCTCACATCCACGTGCACTTTTTAACTAAACTTCCTTTTAACTTTTAATTATTTTTTCTTAATTATATTTTATTTTTATTTTGTTTTTTGACAACTAAGACCCTAGCCTACCTTCAAGCAGGTAGGGAACGGAAGCCATCCAATCCAAACTACACTTTGATGACAAGCTCCGGCTTGGCAAACCCCAAAGGTCTCATCTCGATTGGGCATACGAGACTGTCACGTTGTGTAGGGCTGACCAAGTAATGGGCGAGACACTACGCCCTCCCTCGGCGGCTAGGACTCCTTGTTCTCAGTTCAGCCCACTCTTGGCATTACCTACTACAAGCAACCTATCAGACTGACCTAAATTGTTCACATATATCCATTCAAGGTTAAGATGTACCTTCCGCAATCCAACTTCCTGCGCAGTTAGTATACCACCGCCCTATGCGATCACAAGGATTTCTATTCTAACAAAAGTTAATTAGAAATAAAACCTAGGCAGTGCTCCTTCCAACACGACCCCAACATACACCTGTACGTCACCTACATGTGAGCCACACGTCAATGTTCCACAAGATAGACAAATCACCTTCCATGCAATCCTAAAGCCTATAGAGTTAGACTCCCGGCGGACGCACCATTATGTGAACCAAAATTCATCCTATCTAATTTCATCCAACCTAAATTGCATGGATGAAACCCTAAACATAATGGATGAAACTCTAAAATCTAAGGGATGAAACTCTAAAATCTAATGGATGAACCTTAAAACCTAATGGATGAATTTCATCAGATGAAGTTAATGTTAAAAACTTTAACCATACAAGGTAAAGTATAAGTAACTTGATATGGAAGTAAATAAATAAACAATGAAGCTCAAGGGTAGAAGTAAGAAGTCAAAAATACACGATGAACATTCAAGGAGAATAGAAATGCATGAAAAAACGTGCTCCGATCAAGACAACACACCCCTTGTCGCTAGAATCTCTATAACTTTGTCGTCGCTAATTAGATGTAAGCGAGGTTAGAGTCCCTGGAATCCTGACTTGAAGATCTACAAGCGTGCCAATTTTGAGCTCCAGAATCGTTGTCGTTCGCTCGCAGAGGTTCGTCGAAATTGGTGAACCGAATTAGGCCGGCAGCAGCACCCCGGACACCAAAACCGCTGTAACTCTGTCTTCTTTGCTTGGATTTGAGCGTGCTGGATGTTCACAAAAAGCCAACTTCAAGGGCTACATCTCTTGAAAAAATTGGACTCCAAAGTCGTCGTGGTCCGCCGGCAATGGCCCTCCAAAGTTGATGCTCTAATTCTGCCAAGGCAGCAGACCTCTTTCTACAAATTATCCTATAACTCCTTTGTCACTGCTTCAAATGGAGCGTGTTTAGTATCTCTCAAAAACTAACAATAAGATCTAACTACTGCTAAAATATCAAGTCCTAACTCTAAGTATCCATTTAGCTACACAAGATTAACCGCAGCCTAAAAAATTAGAGGGAAATAGGAAGAAGTTTTGGCATAGCTTTGCCCAAGGCCAAAAAAGAGAGAGGGAGAGTGGCCACCCACGCCTCTTATCCAAGTGGAAGGAGGCCCAAGGGTGGCGGCCACATCCCCACCCTTGAATCTAACAATCCCTAATCAAGATCAAGGGCCCACGATCACCTAAGCCCTAAACTCGATTTTAGGGCTGAACATGCCTATATCTACCAAACTAATAGGATTTCAGCAAAACTAACACCACCAATGTGTTCAAAACACACTTTAATCCCAAGATTGATTATTCACAAGTCCAAATCCGAGTTCTAGATCATTAGAAACCAAGTAGTTTACTTTAATCGTTAAATCTACTTGCTACTAGTTCTTATCTTCTATTTTTTCTCTTTTCACAATAACATAAGTGCCATACAATTGAGGTTCTAATATAACTTTTCCACTAATTGAATTAAATACTAAACTACTAACTTGAATTATTAGAACAGAATACTAATTCTAATTCACTAATGGGTTTCTATGTCTCTTTTGCTTTTCGCAAGTCTAATTTCCTATTAATAGCTCTAATTTTATCCTCCACACTAATTTAAGGCTACGTGGAGTCCAGTTAACTAACCTTTACCAATAACATACTAGAAGGCGCTACTAACTACTAATCTAACTACTAATTGAAATAAACAAGATAGTTTTCCACTAACTAATCACTAACAAACATTGTGGCGCTTTTAGGCGCTCACAGCGGTCACCAAGTCGAAAACTTCATTGGCTGGAGAAGCGGTGGTCATTGGTAGTCTTCAACTCCTCACTTATTAAAATTCAAACGTATCAAAAATAACATGAATATGTACATGATGGAAGAATTTCCATCAGGACAACGATGGAAGTCGCCATTTGTGAACATTGTGCGGTGTTGGTAGCACGTATCACAAATACAGGACAATATCACTGCATCTTGGGCACTTCCAGGCTAAGCCGCCACGACTCCATGATTTGTTGGTCAGGGCAAAGTGTCATGTTTGTCATGTCAGGAGAATTGCAGAAATCAACAAGGTACCCTTTTGACGAAGGAAGGGGCAAATAACCCTGGTCATGGTGGAACATAAATTATGTTAAGGAACAAGTTGGATTGGGAAGCCCAGGGGGTTTGAAAGGCGGGAGAAAGGTGAAGGCGTTAAAGTACAGTCTCAGTGCCGGAGTTAATGCTAAGGTACCAGCTAGTGAACCCAACAGAGTAATTCTTTCAAAATTGAATGTACCAAAGCATGCTATTGTATCAGCAGCGGCATTTTGATGGTCCGCCAAGGGAGTGGAGATTTATGCAATAGAAATTTCAAAATGCCCCGGTGGGGTTGATGCCATCGAGCCGATGAAGATATCTATTCCGGAAGAATATAGCGACTTGCAGGGGACTTTTAGCGAGGAAGCATCAAATGAGCTACCTAACCACGGCATGTAGGATATGAAGATCAAATTTCAGAAAGGACAAGAACCGCGAAATATCGGCCTAAGACCAATGTCATCAATGGAATTGGAGGTGCTCCAAAAATATTTGGAAGAAAATTTAGGAAAAGAGTGGATTTGAAGGTCAAAGTGCCCAATTTCCGCACCGGTAGTATTTGCACGAAAAAAAATGGTTCCATTAAGGTATGTATGGATTATCGGAATCTTAATAAAGTCATGATATGGAATCGATATTCCTTACTCTTTATTCCAGAGTTCACGGATCGGTTGGTGGGGGCTAAGATATTCACCAAACTTGATGTACGACAAGCTTACCACCAAGTGCGTATGGCTCCAGGCCACGAATTCAAAACAACTTTCAAGACCAAGTACAACCTTTTTGAATATTTGGTGATGCCTTTTGGACTTATGAATGCACCGGCTCAATTTCAGTCTCACATGAAAAATATTTGTAGTGGTCTATTGGATATTTCACTGTTGATATACTTGAATGATATTCTTATATTCTCAAAAAAATTGGATGAGCACTGACTAGGGTTACCAATCCGACGTCCTTGGGGGTCTGAGAGCGTCCTAGGACGTCCTAGGACAAGGACGTCATGACGTCACATCGGACGCAGCGTTCGGGGGGGTAATATGCATTTACGGAAGGCCGTGGTAAGTTTTCTGGACCGTCAGATTCGACGAAGTGCCACGCGGCGAGATCGCAGCCGTAAAAATACGACAGGTCGTACGATCGATCACTGCCGTCGAAGCAATCAAACGGCACCTCGGCTGTCCGCCTAATCGGACGGCCGGTGGACCGATCGTACGACTGCGATTTGATCGCGCGGGCGCACGACGGCCGTCCGATCAAGCTGACGGCCGCCTCGCCGACCGATCCGAGGACGACCGTCCGATCGGCAGACGGCCATGGTGGCGGTCGGCCTTATGACCGTCCGCCACCCTATAAAAGGCCGCCCGCCGCCCTGTTCTCTCACTTTTTCTTTCTCCTCTCAAAATATATTTTTGAGTGGATGCGGAGTGGCTTTGGCTCGCATTTTTCCATCCATTGGCTCCTCATCTTTGGGAGAGAAAAAGTGATTCACATTGGGGGGGAGGTTTTGCGGTTTTTTTAAAGTTTTTTTAAAAACTTGTTCCAAATAGTTTTTTCCTAAAAGTACTTTTAAGAACTTGTTCCGAACTAGTTTTTTTCTTAAAGTTTTTTTTAAAACTTGTTCTAAAAAGTTTTTTTTAAAAACTTCGAACGACGGCGGGTTTAAGAAGATGCCGAAGGACAAGAAGAAGCAAAAGGTTGCGGACTTCGGAGTAAAGCTTCATCCAATCCACGACGTTCCATCTGAGGCTTGCAAGAATTTCCTCATAGAACTGACCGTCAGATTCTATGAGGAAAATTCTATTCGATCATTGGAGAGCAAGTACGTCAGATATAGAAATGAAGGCCTCGAGAAGATTCCGGACGGACATGCGACATCACATGACGGACGCGCTTCAAGCCCCGATGTGGAATACGGAGACCCAGAAGCGCGGGTTTTTGAAGTTCTTGGATGCCAGAGTGCACGATTCACTCTGAAATGCCAAGAACTTGTTGACCAAGTTTGGGAGGTTCAATCGCGCGGCGGATGAAATTTTCAACGACGTACTGTTGAAGGCGGATTTGTTCGTGGCCCAGATGAAGCCATTCGCCAAGAATCGAAACAGGCATGGCTCCGTGGGATGGTGGAACTCGATAGAGGGGCACCAAAAAGACCTGCTGCGTAAAGCCCATCTCATTGCCATTCCGCCAACAACGGCGGTTATACGAATGGACAATGCGAACAGGAGAGGTGGATACGCCACCATTTGCAAAGTCCGCAATGAGGGTGCTCCGGGCATTGAACCATCCTGGGAATTTGCCGCCAAGTTGTCCAACCAATCGGAGACACGGCCGGATTTGGCAAAAGTGGAGCACTAGAACGAGTTGATGGCGGTGAAGATTCCACATCCGTGAGTCATCCGTGAGTCATCCGTTTCGTGGCCATTCATTCGGACAAATACGAAGGCTATACGTATTGGTGGAATGGCGGGACAATTCGAGAGATATTGAACCGGGATATCGAGTTTGGTGACGATGTCATTGTACATTTGAACTATGGGAGATTCTCCAAGGATGAAATTATTCGAGTTCAACAGTTGGTTTGTTTTCGCAAAAAACGGATCGAGCTTGCGTGGGCGTTGTTGCGCATCGTGAACGAGGTCCACAAGAGCAACAATCTCCACAACGACTTGTCTCCGGACAATATCCTCCTCCACTCCCCTCTACATGAATCGCGAGTGTATATTGGAGTATGCGATTGGGGCATGACCACGAAGGTTAACGAACCAATGCAGTCTCTTTACACGTTCACAAAGCGTGAAGACATGGCCGAGACTCTGCGAAAGCGATGGTGGGTGGATCCGCGGGTTGCGTACTTGCACAAATCAGATGCGAATGTGCAAATGATTCCGAAGTTATCGATGGCTTCGGAGGAGTTTGCTACGGCCCGAATAGCGCAACGAATCAACGCGCGGACAATGTCCATAGACTACGAGAATCTGCAACGGGAATCTCGGAGTTCCATAGTATTCTCAAATCAAGAATTTGCAGATTTATTTCATATGTACATGGAGAGAGTCTGCAACGAAAATCGAGAAAGCCTTGGAGGGTTGTTTCATATCATTACACGCTTCACCGACACATACAACTGGCCCACGCCTCATGAGCATTATCGGTCAACGTATTAGTAATACATAGGTTTTACTTTATTCCTTTCGGCATTATTAGACTATACTAGATAGCATGCACATTTTAGAGTGACTATAGCAATAGTCTTGGATTAATATGTACTCCATGCCTTTGAAATTTGGGCACAAGAAGTAAAAAAACCTTATTTCATATAGCCGTGCAAAGACTGACATTTTTTGAATTTTATATGGTTTAGGTTGTGGCATAGTTCCGATTTTTTAACTTATCGATGTGTTCTATTTCAAAATTCTTGTATTTCAGAATTTTTTTAAAAATTACCTCAAAATATCCAAATCCAACCTTATGATGAGATTTCCCTACACACCAATTTCTAGAGGTAGAAAAGAACTGTAGCATATTCAAATCAAGTGCGCAAATACTGAAGTTTAAAAATTGCCATTCCACGTTTTATTTTTTGTAAACTGAATAAGATTTCAAATGATAATCCAAACCCAGGTTTAGGAAGGTTTTCAGTGTTCACTACATGTTGTTGAAAAAGAAAAATGTGTAAAATATGATGATCTCTAGGTTTTATGTAGAGAAGACGTATATCAAATTTTACGAGTTTGGGTTCGAATTTTTGGGATAGATCATAGTGCCCATGGCACTAAATTATACATAACCTCAACCATTTTATGTTTCTTGAATATAATTTAGCATTTATAGAAATTACCCCCATTTGAAACGCCTCCTCATGCCTGATTCCCTACTCATACAACATGTCTCCTGTATCCCCAAAGTTATCGTCACAGTTTTGCACCGAAAACACTTCAAAGTTGTTGGATTCTAGTGCAATGACGATAGAAGGAAACCAAAAGTTTGATTTCTAGTTCTGACCGTAGGATCTCAATTCAGACTTATTAAAAAATATATTCACAAAATTTCAGAAACTTTGACCGCACAGATTGAAAGATTATAGTGTGTGAAGTGAAGCAAATGGTTTAGGGTCTTCACTGCGTTTAGTGGATCAGCAGACTTTGACTTACTCGGTGTCAAAATTTTGAACTAGGCAAGGTCTAAATCCACTACCTTAAACATGATGGTAGTTCCTTAGACAATAATTTTTTGAGGTAGAGGACACGTGTAGCGTATTCGAAACAGCTGTGGAAGTAGTGGCGGTTCAAACTTTGCCAATTCAAACTTTCTTTTCTTGTGAACTTAATGTGTTTTGGATTACTAATCCGAATTGTCAATAACAAGGTTTACACCACATATTAATGTGGAGAAAGTAAAATGTACCAAATACAAAGATATGTAGGTTTTATGTGAAAATTAGTAAGATCTTTTGGTACCTTGCCCCACAATGAGTGACAATGTGTGAAAATGTTTGACTTGGGTTGGTATGCTATTTTTAAAATTTTCAATAAAGAAAAGACTTGTTTTTTCAAGGGAATGGTGAAAAACATCGTTTCTCATAAGGTTTTCCATGACATTGTCATGTACATTCTTCTAAATATTTACACCTGAATTAGGTGGATAGAAAAGTTAAAAGTTTGATTCAAACTTTGCATGTTTAGGGTTCATGCACACTTTGGCGACGTCCCCTTCCATCCAATTGTATTCTTTCCGTGTCCATCATCATATTATTGTTTCAAATGAGATTTTAAATGAGACACCTTACATGTCTTGTAAATGAATATCGCCATATATAACAAATTTGAAAACACAACCAACACTAACACACAAAAAACATGCATGAGATCGAATGTGATGAACATATTCTCTAGCCATAATCTACATCCAAAGTTTAGTCCCTAAAATGTTATTTTTAAATACACTCCAAAATGTCAAATTTTCAAAACTTTTGTAATAACTTTTTTGCTTACCTCCTAGATGAAAACGCTCCAAAGAAGCCCAAATCTGGAGTCGGAATTCCCCAAAAATGAATATTTTGGAAGTTATTACCTCGCTATTAAGTTAATTCTGCCAAAAAAACAGTTTCATCCACTGTGGATGAAATTCTATGCGACGGAAGAAAAATCTCGTAGCGGATGAAAATTTCATCATTGGATGAAAAACAAAGCAACGAATGAAAAATAGGGTGGGGATGAAAAAAATTTGCGGATGAAAATCAGACTACGGTTTAAATTTTTGCAGCGGAAGAAATTAGACTGCAGATGAAATTTTGAAAAAGCCCGGAGACTAAACTTCTATAGATGCAAACTAGCGGTAGTCACTACGATGGAACGCATTCGGAGTGCCGGATACTGGTGGCAGCACCTAAACCGGGATGTCCGGAGTTTTATCCGGAGCTGTGATCCATGCGGGGAAAGCTCGTATGTGAGCGGTGAGCGGTGAGCGGAGAGCGGTGAGCAGAAAAAGAGAGCTAACCTTTAAGGATTTTACATAGACTTAATGAACAAGAGGGGCCCTATTACCGTGGGATACTTTTAAAAAACTTGAAAAGATTTGCATTCGAATGGGTTTTCTTAGTATATTTATAGACATTAGGGCTGACATCATCATGAACATTATTAAAAAGAGTGATGTCACCATGTACTATGTAGGGTTTTTAGACCATAATTTTGTATACTATATGGATTAAGGGCTCAAATATTACAAGTACTAACAAAAAGAAAAACTCAAAAGTGAAACTAAATAAAGATTGATAAGACAAAGACCCAAAGTATGGTTAAATATATTTCTTTTTTGATAACATGATAGTGCGAGAGTACATTAGTAAGATAGAAGATAAATGTATGAGCTAGTTATTACTTATTAGTGTGAAATTGGAATTGTATAACCATTATAACATTACATGAAGAGAATAAAAGAAGATCAATATATAATGAAATAGTCCTAAAGGACACGGTACAATGCGATAAGTATAAATGAAATCTAAGATAAAGCTATCTATTGGCAAATCAATGTCAATTGAAGGCCAAGTAAAACAAAAAAAAATGCTTATTCAATTAGCATGCAATGCAAATCAAAGAACTATCTGTGAACGGACCGCCATTGTAAGCCTATTTAGAACTATCCTCGCTACTATCACTTTCATGAGCCTCTAAATCAAGATACTGAATAACACGTTTATCAAAAGCGTGCCTAGGTTGTCGTAATTGTGGAGATGGCAACTCTGCCATCACTTCAGCCGCATCTGCAGCATAGCTAGGGAGAAAAATTCTTGATGGTGGTGAAGACATCACAAGCCCTGATGGAGCAGAAGGAGTTGATCTTGTTGAAACTCTACAAGGAAAAAAACAATAAGGAATTGAAGAACATTTAGTATTATGTTTTTGGTATGAAGGATAAACCATAGTACAAGGTCCAAACTTACTCACAAGATGCTACGCGATTGCGTTTTTGTCTCTTTTCAGGACGCTCATTAGAAGCATACCGTCGAATCCTCTTATTCTGAGCCACTGGAGGTGGCATTGCTGTAGGAATAAGAGGTTCCAATAGAAATTTGAAGATTTCTGAGTCATCTTCAAAGGCCAAAATGTGGCGACCGGTTGCTTGACAAACACGAATAGATGCTCCTGCAAGAGGCCAAGAGAATTATAAAATGGCTTGACTGAATAAATAAAGCTTGAGCACATTCAAAAATCAAATGGAAGATTTAGTGCCAAATAAGAATTACCAGTGGAGGCATTCCAATCTAATATAATATCTCCAACCTCTGATGTTGCCTCAATGAAGAACCGCATGAAATCAGAACCTTTCTCCCGAGGCCCTCGCCATGGCACACTCTCATGCATAAGCTGAGTGTCAGACGTTACCACATTGTAGAAAGTGTCGTGTTCATCAATGCTCGAGCGGAAGAAGAATTGAGATTTGATTGGATCATCTCGTACAAATAACTGAGCCCAGAACCGAGTACACTACAAAAACAATGTAAGAATGAATTAGGACCTAGTATAATTAATATACTATGCAGATTTTAGAAAATGAAAAGTGTAAACATACCGTGGATGAGGAATTACGTGGCAAAGCTAAAGGAAGATCATTCATTGCCCACCAATCGTGCTCCAGCCGGAAATTATAAGTCTCTGCTAGCTCTTCCACCTCAAACAAGACGTCACGATCATTTGGATGAAATAGTAGGAGAGCGGCGTCGTCATGCAAGTACAAATCAGCAAATTCAAACACCGTTTCTATATATTTATCCGGCCTAACATTCCAAGGTGGAATGGCCGTATTCGGTACTGATATTCCAGGCACAGGCAAATTCTCTGGAATGTCCACAATAATCAGATCGATTCCAGTGTGTTTGCATTGTGGATTCGAAACACGACGGGTCCTCCCTGCTCCAACCTGATAGAAGAAATTATGAATAATGAAAAGAATGAAATCAAATGATATCATATAAACATATTGAAATTGATAAGGAGAAATTTAATACCCGAGATATAAAATCATGGAGTGATGCCCAAAGATGATGGTGACCACCACTGTGCCCCAAAGAATCCATCATAGTGGACACTGAGGCATTTTGAATGAATGACTCAGTGGACACAGGTGGTGATATAGAAGAACCAGAGGCTGTAGGTTGACATGCCTTTCGTTGCGCAGCCACGTTCCAAGAGGTTTGCAAATAAGAAGAATCTACAGCCTGCGAATCCATCACAGGAGAAGAATCTAATACATGATGATTTGATGTTGCCGCCTTCGTAAGAGCATCTGCCACTACTTTCTCTACAATTTCAGCTTGTTCTTTTGCAGCAAGAGTTGCCTTCTCTTCCTGAAGCTTCTCCTTCGCCTTCTTCGACAACCTTTTCTTTTTAGACGAAGTCCCATCTTCTGTCTCAACTAGAGGTAATGAAGAAGAACCCTGCAATATAATGTCATCCTCTTCCTCTGCTACTGGTAAGACATGTGCGTTGCTAAGTATGCTATTTCGAAACTCCAACTCTTCATCTGGGGTAAACGAAATGGGACACTCTAGGTACCAAGCACCCCCTTGAAGGTGTGCTGCCGAGAACTTGCTTTGTTGAATTACCGTGAAGATGCAAAGACCAGAGTTAGGTTGAGCCCATGCAGCAAAGAATGGAGGGGAGCTGTTCTCCCCAAGTGCATTCTTAGGCAAAAGTTCTCTCATGACATACCTGTACTAACAATGCAATTGTTTAAAATATATAACACAATTTCTATATGATAAAATCAACATTTGTTAAATATGTTGGAAAGCAAATGATAGAGTTTAGTTCAAACCTGTAGACAAGACGGCTAACAACAAAGACTCCAGTTGGTAGACTTTCAAGCCGAGAATTCTTGAGAAAAGGAGGCTTGACGCTTGTGTGCAGAAATGATAAATATGCCTTGTCCCATAATAAAATGCGCCACCTCTCAATATAATCAGCAGGCCTCATGATTCCGGGAGAGGCTTGCCAATCCACTGAAATGGTTTCTTTCGAAGAAAGAAGCTCGAACTCGACAATGAACAAGTTTTCCAACTGAATGCACAATAAAGAAATAGGTAAAACAATAACATTGAAAGTTAAAGAAAAAATCAACAAAAGTTTAGTTTATACCTGAGCCCAAAACGTAGCCCGATTCAGCCACAAGTCCAGCACAGTTTCTTTGACATCTTGTGAGCCAAATAAACCGCCCCCTAATGGGGTGGCTTATCTTGAACACAAGATCCTACATATGGGATGCAGCCCCTTGTGCAAACATACTTTAACCATTCATACAAGCATGATGACCCAAGGCGTGGTCACTTAAGAGGGTTCGTTAATAATTAGTGATGTGATGGCTGAATTGAGCCTTAGGTTGAATCCAACCTTTAGACAAGCGTAACTTCCGCCTCAAAGCTTTGTTTCCAATGTTTTAAAGCTCCATTAGGTTCAATTTTGCCTTGTGAACTTGATTAGCACCTTAACCACCAATTCCAGGCCCAAGTGCGACCCTAACAGCAGCAACCAGCAGACAGGCTCCTCTTTTTATGTTAAAAGTTTAATTCTTCATTATCTTCGTGATTATGACTCCGTTTTTTACGTTTGTTTTTTGTATTCTTATTAGTTTTTCTTGCTTAACACGATGGCAGCCTTCAATTGATCATTTGACTCGACCCTGGACCTCCCAGCCAGCGACCAGCAGTGCACCTTCAACACATGACTTTATTCAAGATCATGCACCACATTCCTATGCATGTATCACATTCATTCACACAAGAATCCACCCCAGCCTTACTAAGAGTGAGCCTCCAGCTGTGTTCACTTACTAATGGCGCTCTAATCGGTTATTTAGTTGAATATATAGCAAACCCTAATTCTACCGAAAAATTGGCAACGCTTCCGCGTGGTTTTTGTATTTAGAAAATTAGGGTTCAAGTCATACACATGGAATTGAAGAGGTTCGAGGGAGAAAAGAAAAGGGGCTCCCTGAGTTAATTCGGTTCACCCTCCATCCTTAGCCTTCGACTTGCTTGGTCAGCTCGTGATCTTGCTCCTCTTGTTCAGCTCGTGATCTTGCTCCTCTTGTTCAGCTCGTGATCTTGCTCCTCTTGTTGGTGCTCTTCACTCCGCAGCCCGTAACTTTGTCGTCACAGCTCCGATCCGCGCGTTCTTGAGCTCGTTGGAAAGCCAACTTTCTAATCTATCTACTCCTAAAATCTTAGCCTGATTGGACAAGAAATCCGCTACGGACGAGGGAAAACCTGAGGCCGTATGAGATCCGCCACCGATCCTCCAGCTGGTCGTCCTCACTCCGCCGCCCGTATCTTCGTTGTCACAGCTTCGATCCGCGTGTTCTTGAGCTTGTTGGAAAGCCAACTTCCTAATCTATCTACTCCTAAAATCTTAGCCTGATTGGACAAGAACTCCGCTACTGACGAGGGAAAACCTGAGGCCGTATGAGATCCGCCACCGATCGATCCTCCAGCTGGTCGTCCTCACTCCGCCGCCCGTATCTTCGTCGTCACAGCTCCGATCCGCGTGTTCTTGAGCTTGTTGGAAAGCCAACGTTCTAATCTATCTACTCCTAAAATCTTAGCCTGATTGGACAAGAACTCCGCTACTGACGAGGGAAAACCTGAGGCCGTATGAGATCCGCCACCGATCGATCCTCCAGCTGGTCGTCCTCACTCCGCCGCCCGTATCTTCGTCGTCACAGCTCCGATCCGCGTGTTCTTGAGCTTGTTGGAAAGCCAACTTTCTAATCTATCTACTCCCCTATTTTCGCAACGATTGAATCACATTCCAGCCCACAGGAGGGGGAAATCTGAACCCTACCTCTCTCTCTCCTTCCACACACCTCTCTCGGTTTCTTAGCTCCTACCACACACCTCTCTCACTCCTACCTCCCACCCTTCGAATGAGCGCCCTCCAAGGGGGTAACCCCAAGACCCTTGCTCCCTTCTTTGTTCCCAAGGTCGTTCCCTTCGTCGTTCACAGCCGCCAATTTGGGTGGGCACATTAATGGTCACACTAAACAACTAGTAACTAAAGAGCAATAATTCACTAGCCACCCTTGCATTTAACACAAGTGGGTGTCCCACTAACCAAGGAATATCTAAATCTAAACTTTGACTCCATGCCACATGTGTGTGCATGATCTCAATAAGTGAGCTATTAGCTAATTTTCAAAGGTGCAAAAATCTAATTTAACCTACCTAAATTGAATTCCCCTTGCTTGGGGTAATTCCTAATTTACTTAGTGATTGATGAGGATTCTTTTCCACTTCTTTTGGACCCTTTTGACTATTTTTTTAAGGGCTTTTAACGCCCCATTCTTTTTTCTTTTCTCCTCACCATCCTCCTTCTTCTTCTCCCATTTTTTTGGTTTCGTGATTTCTTCATCGTGACCGAATATGGTCTACAACTCGATAGGAGGTAAATTCTTCTCCACCACTACTCATTTTAATTCTTTTCTAATTTTCTTTTGTCTTTTTTCCCTTCTCTCTTTGCTTTTCTTTTCTGGTTTATTCCCCTTTTTTTTTCTTCCTTTTTGGCTAACTACATAAATTCCGCGATTGCCCATAAATGGCTCCTCTTTTAGTGAGGGGAAAGGCCACTTGGCCATTTTAATCAAAAAACCACGAGCTAGTCCATGGGATAACCCATTTTCACCACTCATTAGCCTTAATGGACCCGACGTGAGGTCCATTCATCACCGTGAGCCGTTTTTGCGGCTCACACATCTCCACCTGGAAACCGAAATGAAGATCGGAGGGTCGATCCCAAATTCCACCAATGAAGCCATTTGGCTTTAAAACGAGGCTCAACAACTGCAGTGGCAACCTTCTGCAATTTTTCGATAGTCATCTCGGTCTTTTTGAAGTGACTAAAATGATAGTTGATCTACACACCATGAAGACATTAAAATAACAATATGAGACACCATAGAAAGGGGCTTGAGGTAATATTTGCTATGATTATATTTAATACTAGTGCAAACATACCTCTTCAAAATAAGCATCCCCATTGTCTGGATTTGCAACGGAAAGGTATTTTAAAAAATCTTTAGATTTGATTGCTTTAACTGTTGCGTTTGCAGCAGCTACCATCGCATCCCATGCACCTTGTGGCGATTTATCTTCATCTGGAGTTGACTTCTCGTACTCAGCAGCAGCTTCATCGGATGCACGAGAAATGTCTTGCTGTAACATAAATTGTATATCATAAACATTGAAGTGAAGAGTTATTTAAAATTAATGAAAATCAAATTGAAGAGTTAAGTTACTTACACGATATAAAAATGATATGAATACGTCAACTGTAAGCAGATACCAAGATGGTTTGGTTTTCTTCACTTTGAGACAAGTGCGATACTCTTCAGGAGTAAGAAGGTCTTTAAATTCCTCCAACTTCAATCCACCATAGTAACGAATGCGTTGCAATTTAGCAGTCAAGCTGTTCTTGACGTGATCGTTTTGTGTAGACCTGTGAGATTGAAATTGTAAGCATAATATAAATAAAACCTTAAGGACAAAATATATGATTGATTAAAATTCTTACCAGTTCACATCATGCATACAGTTAAGCATTGTAGAAATTCGTCCTTTGGGATCCAATACTATGCTGAAGACCGAATAATGCCATTGGGGATCATTCCCATGCTCCGCATTAATGAAGCGCCACCATGCAGAATACCTGTGGTTGCCATCCCACACGTAGAACATCTTACCGCGGAATGTAGCATAATTTGGATTCGAACATAAGAGCTCCTCGAACCGTTCATTAGCTTCACGCCAGTGAGAACTCCAAGCTGCCTTGACTTCTTCAGTAACATCTTGAGTCTTTTCGTGGTGTAGAGCCAATATATGAAAAAGGGTTTTTTTCTTTAAAAAATAGCTTAAAGGGTTTGAAATAGTTCAAAAAGTAGATAGTTAGTGATAAAAGTTAAGAGAAACTTTAAAAATAAGTGAAAAGCTTAAAATAGCTTAAAGGAAATAATGCTAGTATGAAAGGACTTAAAGAAGAGACTTAAAAGAATAGTCACACCTTTTAATTAGTTGAAAGGGTTTAAGAAAAACTTGAAGAGGTGGAAGGAAAAGGAATAAACCTTTTAAGAAATAGTGTCTCTTCATAGTTTTAGCTTAAGTGGAGTAGGAATTCATTTTGAATTCACCACATTTGAAGAAGCAATTGTGAGTCCTAGCTTGGAGCTAGCAAATTCTTGCGATGGTTGTAAGAGTTTTTAAGTTAAAACATATTGTGTTGTGTAAATTTGTATTGATTCTAATTGATTAAGTAACTTTGCACATGTGACTTGTGAAAGTGAGTCTTAATAATTAAGAAGTCGAATTTTAATTGATTGTAATATCTTAAATTGATAAACAATTTAAGAAGATTTAAATGTTGCACTTATTGAATAAGTGACATTGAAAGTAAATAAAATACATTCAAAAAACTAAAAATATTTACGACTAAGAATTCTTATAATAATAATTGAATTACAAGATAAGAGTTCTTATATTTGAAGTGCATTAATTAATCTTAAGGAATTAATTGCGTTAAAGTGAGTAATGTTATTTTAGAAGAATGCAATTACTTTAAGTTTAAGAGTAATGTATAGTGGATTAAATAAAAGGAATTAAATTTGATTGAAAGTGTATGTGTTAGAGTATTGATCTCAAAAATGATCATTCTTAAACTTCTAACAAGTGTGATTGTTGAAGTTAATGTGTTTTGATGTGGAATCCACTCGGAGCTTAAGAGATTAGCCGTGGACGTACGTGATTAAAGATGGAGCAAATTGCATGAAGTAAGCTTTTGAATTATAAAGAAGAATTAATAAACGAACAAAGCAATGAGTTAAGGAATGGATAAATTCCATTCGCCTAGCAAGGCATAGTTAGAGGTTTGGGCACACACACAAGAAAGACAAGAGCAAGGCTCTTGTCGCAATCACTCTTCTTCTTGGGTTAACATAAAAATTCCCAATCCTTAAACAGTGTAGATTGTTTAACCCAAAACCTGTAAAAGAATGCATTATAGCTTTAAGTTTTATTGTAGAGGACATTTTTATGTGATAATTAGATCAAAATTACTTAAACATTAGACGCCAGACCATCCCGGGAAGAATTTAGAATCGTATGGAAACTTGTGTGAGTCTTGGGTGTTTTGCGTGAGTGTAAATTTACGGTTTACACGTGGTCATCAAAGATGGAAACATAAAATGCTCTATCCCCATCAATATAGCCTCCCTCAAAACGCCTCTCCAATGCAGTGACATCAATCTCCTGTAATGGACGAACTCTTGGTAGTGGAATCATCTATACAAAGGCACATAAAAACGTCCTTGTGTAATACTCATACTATGAAGAACGTGCACAAAATCAGATTTTTGTTGATGCCTCCTTGCTCGTTCTCCCGCCTTAAAATCGAGAAGCCCCTCAGGACATTTGAGGTCGCATGAGTCATCATTTTCAGAGTCTGTCAAGTCCTGAATCCATAAACAAAATATGATTCAAAACAATATCAAGTTTCACACCATTATTACCATTGAACTGTACAATAGTAATAATTGTATTCAGTATAATTCAAAGGTGACTTACTTGAACTTCAGCATTTAAATTTGGTTGTGTAGATTCCTCCATATTGCTAATCGTGCCCTACAACAAATAAGAAATCAACACATTAGAAAGGTTATCATTTCAAGCCGATTCAGACAGATGGTTCAAGTAGGTGGAGGTTGAGGCGACAGACAAGCCGACTCATCAAGATAGTTTGATTAGTCCTTCACCCCTTTTACCAAGTCCGACGAATGATTAGTACGTTTGTATCGCTACGACCCTCCACCAGAGATTCCTCGAGCCTCGCCATGATCAGGCATAGTTCACCTTCTTTCGGGTCCCAACATGTATGCTCTCACTTGAACCAATCATAGGAGATCACGTTCTGCTAGCATACTCAAACCACGCACAGGAGATCACGGTCTGCTAGCATACTCGAACCATGTACAGGAGATCACGGTCTGCTAGCATACTCGAACCATGCACAGAAGATCATGGTCAGCTCGCATACTCGTTAGACTCCTTGGTCCGTGCTTCAAGACGTATCAGATGAAGAGCTCAATACTACAGCTTCCAGGGCACGAAGTTAGCAGTAGACATGTGGATAAGTCGCACGCATCGTTCCTCAGCCACCGCTGACCAGTGCCCCCCGGTAGGTTGGTGGTCCTTCCATCCACCTTCACTCGGCCTCGCTATCAACTGAAATTCATGCTTCGGCGCCGAAGCACCTCCACCATTGATCAAACTCCAAGAACATTAATTTCTAGGTCAGAATGTTATGTCCAGGATCATTACATTCCTGTGAATTCCGTTGGGTGAATCTATGGAGATCTATGTATTGTTCCCACCATACGATGTTTAAGCTGCAGTACGTCCACCCGCTCAGAGTCCAACTCAAACTGCTCGGTACACAAAAACAATTGTACTGGTACTAATGTTGGAACACAAACTTCGTTGTTCAGATGATTCTGCAGGTAGGAGTACTGTTCATGAATGTCATCCGGATTACTAGAGACGACGTGCAGAATTCGGCGCGCAGATAGTTCGACAAGGGCTAGTACATTCAACGTGGAAGTGCATGCTGATCTTCACGTCATGCTCATCTTCACGTGAATACTGGAGTGGATGCTCATCTTCACGTGAATACTGGAGTGATGCTCATCTTCACGACATGCGCATCTTCACGTCGGCGAGCCAAATACATCTGGCGTCGCTTTCAACCAAAGATCATGCTTCGGCGCCGAAGCACCTCCACCGTGAAGTTCAACAAAGGCTAGTGCACAAAACCTGGCAGTGCATGCTCATCTTTACGTCATGCTAATCTTCATGTCAGGCTCATATTCACGTCATGCTCATTTGATAACCTTCACCCGGCGTCGCTTTCAACCAAAGATCATGCTTCGGCGCCGAAGCACCTCCACTGTGAAGTTCGACAAGGGCTAGTGCATTCAACCTGGCAGTGCATGCACGTTGTCAATATCACAATCACTGAAGCTTCACGTCAGGCATGAAAGATTGAAAGTCATAAGATGGAATTCATAATCATTCACATCAAAGATTATGACTGAAACATGAAAGATTATGCCTGAAACCTTCATGTCTGAAGCATGAAAGATTATGACGCATTTCAGGCAATGTGCAAGGTACTTTCAGATTATGAAAGATCTTGCATTTCCGGCAATGTGCAAGGTTCATTCAGATTGAAGGTTCATTCAGACCTTGCATTTCAGGCAATCATTGAAAGATTTCGAGCAGAATAAAATCTGACCTTGACAAGATCTTGAAAAGTCTGAAAATGAAAGATTATGACGATAATTCCTCAATATATGTTTCATGCATAAATCATTCGTACCCTAAGGCATAATGAAATCTTTGATGACAAGCTCTTTTATAATCTTTGAAAGATCATGCCTGAGACCTTCAATTCAGTCAATGCTTTTGTGTCGTCATCGAAGCTTTCGTACCGTCCTTCAAGAGATCTAGATGATGTACACAAGGTGATCCCCTTCTTTTGTCTGTCAAGCATCATTATGACGGAATGAGTGAGAGGGACAGTCCACGAGCACTAAATAGCAAGACAAGCATTTAAATGAAGGTCAAGCTCTCCACGAGAATTAGCCAGGCCATTCATATGACACACGATGATGAGACTCCAGTGTGACATGCAATGAATCGAAATTAGTCACGACATAGTAACACAATAACATATAAAGAGCCAGAAAACAGCACCTTTGTACCGCAGTTCCTACATGCACATAAAGTCCTCCATACGTCACCATAAGCGAAGTTACTTCCAACTCAATGCCGAAGCTTGTCGTCAAGTTCAAAACCTTCTGGTGATGGAAATGAAAACGTGGTCTTTTTTGAACAAATTCACTTTCCCAGTCCAGCTTTGCACTCCATCAAAATCAACTCCACACTCATAGATCTCTGCACTCGACCTGCTATCCGGCAAGATCTTTCTGAAGAAGAAGCTGTGGAAGAAATATAGGCGCTCTCTGTCCTCTGACATTCGAGGAAGGCAGCAGGCGCGCAAATTACGCAATCTGAGCCTCCACAGAAACCTAGGGATCTACCTGAACTCCGAGCCTCCATCAGATTCATCTGGCTTCGCCCACCCCATCTTTCCGTCAACCCTGATTGAGAAAATACTGCCGTGCTCAAAGGAACCCAAAGCATCAAACCTGTTTAATCTTGAAGCCGATTGTAAGAAAATCAGGATCTTTGTCGACTAAAGTTCCTAGGTTCTTCAACCATCTTCCTCATGCTTCGGCGCCAAAGCAATACTCTTTGAATCCGAGAACAGAGATAAAACGAACAGCCCCCCTCTGGGTCAATACCGATTTAAAGCTCTATACATCTAACTTTCAAAGAAGACCAATCATCGCCGAACTCACCTGCCGTCGCTTGTCAACCCCTGTAACTTCCGACCTCTCCCGCTCACCACAGACGCCGCTTCAACACAAGAGGCGGCGTGGAAAATACGTACACAAAACCCTACCAGCTCGTCCAAGAACGTCATCCAAATGACGAAGTTCATTTTCGTTCGTTTTTCATTCACAATCATTAACATCCACAGATGTTCAACCAAAGCCATGGGCCTAATTCAATCCATCAAACTTTGAATCTATTCAAAATACCAAAACTATTATGTGGTCCTTGAGGCCGATTATGTTATGTTTATGAACTGTTGTGATTACCAATGGCTCTAATGAACTTGAATATTGATCAACATCATACAATAAAGTTGCCGGTCTCACTATCTAGTTTAATCGATTAATGATTATGGTTACGATGTTCGGTGCCGAATATCCCTCGGAGGGAAGCAAAAACAGACACACATGAGCTAAAAACCTTGATAATTCATTGTTTAAAGAATGATTCAGTATCGAAGCATTCTTTGGTGACATCATAAATTTAATCTATTTGAATCTAGTGGAATATCGTTGAACTTAGACAAATATGGGCTACTTTCGGTACCGAAACAACTTTTTCGGTTGAATTAATCAAAATCTAGTTGTGGAATATCGTTGAACTTAGACAGATATGGGCTACTTTCGGTACCGAAACAACTTTTTCGGTTGAATTAATCAGAATCTAGTTGTGGAATTTCGTTGAACTTAGACAGATAAGGGCTACTTTCGGTACCGAAACAACTTTTTCGGTTGAATTAATCAAAATCTAGTTGTGGAATATCGTTGAACTTAGACACATAAGGGCTATTTTTGGTACCGAAACAACTTTTTCGGTTGACAAAATCAGAATCTAGTTGTGGAATTTTGTTGAACTTAGACACATAAGGGCTACTTTCGGTACCGAAACAACTTTTTCGGTTGAATTAATCAGAATCTAGTTGTGGAATTTCGTTGAACTTAGACAGATTAGGGCTACTTTCGGTACCGAAACAACTTTTTCGGTTGACTAAATCAGAATCTAGTTGTGGAATTTCGTTGAACTTAGACACATAAGGGCTACTTTCGGTACCGAAACAACTTTTTCGGTTGAATTAATCAGAATCTAGTTGTGGAATTTCGTTGAACTTAGACAGATTAGGGCTACTTTCGGTACCGAAACAACTTTTTCGGTTGACTAAATCAGAATCTAGTTGTGGAATTTTGTTGAACTTAGACAGATATGGGCTACTTTCGGTACCGAAACAACTTTTTCGGTTGACAAAATCAGAATCTAGTTGTGGAATTTAGTTGAACGATGACAGATATGGGCTACTTTCGGTACCGAAACAACTTTTTCGGTTGACAAAATCAGAATCTAGTTGTGGAGTTTTATTGAACGATGACAGATATGGGCTACTTTTGGTACCAAAACAAAATCAAAACATAGAATTGAGAAACTTACTTCTACGTTTGGAGTCACCGACGTCGCAATAGGAGTTGCTTTTGCCAAAGCTTCTGCACTAAATTTCATCGTAGGTTCTTCTGAGATAGAGTCCCCCATGTCATCTTCGTGGCTCCGTCCTAAGACCTTAGCCAACCACACACACGAGAATTTGAATCCACGAACTAGGTCAACACGAGGCAATCAACAATTCATGTACATGCGATCACGAGAAGTATTTAAGCAAGACATAATTATCCTATTTAGACACCAGTCTCTGTGTAGACTTACAACATGAACTTCGTCATTCTCAAAAATGGGGAGTAGTTCGTCATCACAATCACGCTCTGTCGAAGCATATGACAACACTTTTGCAGTATCGGAAACGTCAACTTCGGAAATATGTGCCTTTCTCCTTCCCATCTCAGACCTCTTCAGTTGCTTACTACTTGAAAACAGAAGGCCTCTCTTCCTCCGCTTCTGCTTCCTCACGATTGTTGGAACTACCGCAGCTTCAATAGTTTTCCTAGTCATTAGGGATATGTCAGTTCTATCTACTACGCTGTGCCAACAATGTCAAAGTCTTCTAGAGTTTATCTTGTGTTGTAGATGATATCAAATACACCCTAAAAATTACAAAAACAATTTCTCTTTATTTAAACAATTACAGTTGCCATATTAATTAGGATAAACGCTGGCAGATTCAAGATAACTATTTATCTGCTCTCCGTCGTCTTTGCTTATAACACGTGTTTTCCTTTCAATAATTTAAATGATTTCTATTCAATGACACGCGCATGGGTTCTCATTGTGCGAGTCTAATATTCAAACCTCACCTACCTAATTGAAAAATTAATTGTTTAAAGCATTGATTCTGCATGCTAATCTTCACCTTGTACAACATATTATATCTCCCTATTCTTCCCGGTCGTTAGAGAAATGCAAATTCTACCCACCCATTCCACTTATCAAAGTGGGCTGAACGTATTTTGAAGATGCTATACAATAGTATGTAAGGAACTCCAATGATTCATCCTAAATTCCTTTATTTATATCACCCTAATTGTTATATTTAAAAGAGCATACATCTAGGCATGATTTTAAATAAGCTCTATAACTGTCTTCCGCCGTCACTTGCAATTTATTACTAAATATTACCTTTATGACCTGTAAAACCACTATTAGATGCGCTAATTCTATTGTGTACATTCCCTGATCAACATGTTTATTTTATATTGCGAGCCAACGGAAATAACCTCAACTCCCTAATGTAAAACCATGTGCATTAATGTATATTCTAATGTACGCTTTATTCTAATGTTTTATACTTAAAATACCTCACTTAATTTATCCTCCTACTTCAAGATCAATATATTATGAGTTCAATTATTTTATGGATGTTATTTTAATCTAGGTTCTGAGACAATTCACATTTTTAGTGTTGACTCTGACACGGACACTCCAATTCCGTGGCATCTAGATATACCAGGCTCTACTCAAGCTTTTGTCGATCTAGAATCTCCAGTATGTCAATCCTTTACAAGCCTGATATTATCTTTAGACAGGTGGTTCCCAAATATTGCAAGAAGACAACCGATTGGATTCCACGTCGTGCTGAGCTATTACTGCTTCATATAATCTCGGATACATTCCAAACTGTATTATTGTGCATTTGCTTTAAACACTGACAGACGCCGTCTTTCGATGATACCCCTTTTTATACCCACTGACTGTTCTTCATAATCCATGTCCCTCTCCATATTCCATCACTCTTCCAACCCAATCTTGATATCTCCATGGCTTCTTCTGTTCCCTCTGCATTGTCTTCCATGGCCATACTACGTGCCGTTGGAACTGGCTGTCCTATTGCCTATCCTTTGAACGAGGAGGGTTTTGCTACTGTTACCAGTGCTATGTTAAGTATTCGATTTTGTTTTGTTCAAGAAAGTATTTGTGTCGAGGAGGAGGTCTATGACGATGATTGTTTGTCTTTGCTCTACACCATACCAAGTCCGCCTGTAGTGAAGGATATATTTGAGAAGGAATGGAAACTTGGCAAGGGTCGGTATAGAGTATATGGTCGCATAGATTCACAGATTAGTTCGTCTTCGATTGATCTTATCCCTCGTCAATCCACAACGTGTAGCATGTAGACTCCTCCTCAACTTCGAGTAGAGGTCAAGATTGAGCCCGACACTGAGTCAGTCATCATTCTCTCTTCAGACGACGAGGACACTGCGCCTCCTTTGAACCCCCCAAAGCTAAGTGTCCCTATGTCATGTCGTCGTCGTCCCATTACGCCTACTTATCGACCACCCAAATCTTGTCTCCCAAAAGAGCAAATGGTTACTAGTATTGTCAGTGTTATTGCAGGTCTGAAGAGGTTGTCCACCCGTGCCGGCGGCAAGAATCCACTGAAGACACTGAACTTCGACGCCATTCCACACCAGCAAGTGAGCTGTCTTCCCGCCGAGTTCAACCATGATGCGATATTCGAACTGCCGCCCGCCCCACTAACGGCGTCATCCACTCAAGCACGTAACATGTATGGGATGGACAAGCGGTATGATGGACACGTCTCGACGAAGACAATCACGACAAACATCATGAACGACGACGGCCTGCACTTTCGAACTTCAAAGTGTGTCGGTCATCTGCAATGCGACAACATCGACTGCATGTACCTTGAGCGAGTTAATCGAATATCGGACGTGAACGAGAGAAAGTTTGATGGAACAATTACAGTGACTTTACAGGCCGGACAGAGAGCCCCAAAAAACACGTTGCTTTGCAAGATCTGTGGAGTTCCACCAACATGTATTGCCACGTGTGATGCTGTCGTGTACTACGTTTTTGGTAAGCGCAACTGCACCCGTGCATGCATTCACTTAGGCGTATACCACCATCCCGTTGAAATAGGTGATTACCGTGATGTAAAGGAGAAGATCAGTAGTCTTATTAGTGAGCAGGTAGAAAAAACTCCGCGTGCGACCAAGAGTGCCATCATATTGGAGGCGAGCAAGGAGCTCCTTGGAGAGTTCTTGCTCCGCGAAGAAGGCGACCCCCGGAAGATCTTGACTATGGAGGAGTTAGCTCCCTTCTTAGACAAATGCAAAGACATGGGTTCTCCAAGCATCCGAAACAAGGTGGTTACATTCCGATACCTAAAGAGGTACGGTGTCATGGATGCCATACTGAAACTTCGCTCGGTGAGTACATGGGCGTTTGTACAGAATAGCAAATTTCCAAGTCAAGGTTCGGAACATGCTGTGGGAGAAGAATCCAAGGTCTTCATCTTCAAGATGTCAGAGGTCGGGCCGGGATCTGGCGTTGACCTTGTGAAGCGGATGCAACCGGGTAATGATCTGGATAATGCGTGGATGATGTTCGATCATGTCAAGCGCGTGACGGACTGGACAACAATGGGATGTCACGTTTACGACGCTACGTACTGCAAGGTGATGACCGTCGCTATCTGTGACTTGATGTCGGAGGATAAGGATGCTCAGATGCTTTTCTGGAATAACCTTAATGATGTCATGCGCCGACACGGAGTAGAGTAGCCGGACTTCAAGGGATTCATGGCGGACGGTGCTCAGGCCAATTGGAATGCGGTAAGAGCTATCTACGGGGGTGGCAACGTCATGGCGGACAAGGAGCGTACATGTCTATTTCACTATATGCAGAGTATGATCAAGTATACAGAAAAATGGATTGCCGAGGAATTTCAAGAGCAGCATAAGAGCCTCTGTAAACAATACAGGGAAGCAACAACTATGGAGGACGCCGACCGATTGTACGACGCGCTTCAGGCATGGTATAGGATATCTGGAGCTGTGTCTGAAAAGGGGCTTGAGGCCATGTCAAACTGGATTGCATGGTGGCACTTTAGGTACCGTCAATGGGGCGGGTTCATGACCTCGGTATGGCACGCGCACTCTGACTTACGTTCTCAATATTGTGCACTCATAGTCCATTTCTTAATTCGTCCTTGATTCCTGACTTTATCGTTGGACTTCTGCAGAACATTTCCATTGACGAACTAGCCGAGATGCCTTCTTGCAACCTAGCGGAGATCGTGCACAACAAGTGGAAGCAGGCCTCTAGAGACCGAGGGGCAGACCTATACGTCGCCACTGTAGACGACTACATCCGTGTATTCTTGCAAGTTGTTAACTACCAGCAATTCCTAAAAGGCGATGTTGGTGGGACCGGACCTAGCAAGGAAGAGCTGAAGCTTAGGGTGGCCGAGAGAAAAGCTCAAAGGAAAGGCGACGCCAGTGTCCTGAAGGAGTCCATGTTGCAAATGCCCGGGGCAGAGGAATTTTGTACCCGCACAACAAACAAGGCTGGGGAAGAGGTGTTTGGTTCACGGAAGCGTAAGCCAAACATGCCAATCGGTGCCGATAACGAGTCACATAGACCGGATAAGGTGAACTTCTCTCGCCCTCGACATTCTTTAGGACCCTTCGGAACTTCTTCAGATCCGCTGCCCATTATCAACGAAGACGATGGCATTGGTGATGACGACGGTGTCTATTCCGACGACGACGTCCCTAATAATGATGTCTATTATGTACGACCGGCACATGTATCACCAACGGCGACTCTAGCTCGGAGACCTAGTTTGCGGCGCGTCACAGCGGTGGAAGAGACTCATGCTGAATTGACAGAGTGGCATATCGCCCGCTTGTCAAAGAATTCTGCCAAGAAATGTTTTGCGCAACGCACAAAAACAAGGACAAAATGTGTAGAGAGGATTGTGAGAGGTGGAAAGGCAACCCCGGCACCAACATACACTGGTTTTTACCATCACCCAAAGAAGAATGTCTTGGAAACCATGGATTTCTACTTCTGCAACGATGACATCGAAAGGTGTGTGAAGGGTACGAGGCGTGTGTGGGTGGTTCAATACAAGAAGGGCATCGATAGGCCTCCGATCCCGGACGTATGGCCTGTCATAGCCGGTACCAATTTGACCCGTGGCGAGATTGAGGATCTGGAAGCGGCTGGATTTCAACTCCCGCAAAAGCAGCAAGTTTCTTCAAGATGTCTATTTACTAACGACAGGCCCCCAAGAGACCTGAGTTCCATCCCAGTGCCAGCGGACGCCAACAGAATCCCTGCAAAGAGAGATGGTAAGACTGTAAAGCGCACCTCCAAAGTACGCAATGACATCAAAGGAAGTCTATGGCGTCTGTTGATTCCCTAAATGCTTCCATTAAAGCCGTGAGGATGCTCCCAGGTCCCGGCTTGGGGTGCCACATTTCTCTCGTTTCATATGGTGATCCGCCCGAAGTTAAAACCTACTCGGTCACGGTGAGTGCATTCCCTCATTGCACCTGCCCAGCTTTCACAAAGACTTGGAAGGCGTTCCGTGGAAAGAGCCAATACTCCCACTGTAAACATCTCTACTTCATCTTTCTCACTATCTGTGGAATTGATCAAACTATAGAATTCATCCATTATTCTACCTTCAGTTGGAAGGAGGTCAAGCAGATTCTTGAATGCGGCATCCTGACACATCCTTGGACCTAGTCCGGGTCTTTAGCGTATTTCAGTAGTGTATACCCTAAACCTATGTGTGAACCTAGGATTAGTAATAGAATAGGTGTTTGAAAAATAAAATATGACTTTGTTCGGAGAGCACCAATATATATCAAGATATTTGTTGTGTTGAAAAATATTACCAGTTTGACCTCACAATATGTATCCTCGGTGCTTAGTGGTTATATTCTTACCTATTGGTACCAAGACAAACTATATATTAACCCCTAAAGGACCATGACCACTTTCGCTCTAAAACCAGTCCAAAATTGCCACTGCCAAAAAGAGACATGAAAATCACATTTTAAAGTGAATTTTGGATTTCAACCAGTGATCTTAAAAATGACTTCTATATAAACATGCCATAAAATTTTGGTTGCAATCCATCATACGTATTAATAGATTATAGTATTTAAAGTCAAAACAATGGTTCATTTTCTTCCCTACGTTGAGTAGATCAACAGACTTTGACTTCACTTTGTATCAAACGTTTGCATTGTACAAGGTCTAAATCTTTTACCATTATCTTAAGCATGATGATATTTCCCAACCCACGAATTTTTAGAGGTAAAAAAAGGGTGTAGCATATTCAAAACAAGTGTGCAAGGAGTGGAGGTTCAAAATTGCCACGTTTTTTTTGTGAACTACATATGTATTCGAATGATAATCCAAACGGTCAATAAGAAGGTTTTCACCACATACTGTTGTTGAAAAAATAAAAAGTGAAAAATATGAAGATCTCTAGGTTTTATGTAGAAAAGATGATTTTTTTTCCTTTGTTGCCCGACAATGTGTGAAAATGTTTGACTTGGAATAAAATGCCTTTTCACACTAAAGACAAGAGTATTTTTTTTTAAATTTCTAAAGAAGGAAATTTTCTTTATGTGTGAAAAATCTCAATGTCAATAGAAACTTTTGTCAAAAAATTTGGAGGTGCCCGGAGTCCCCACTTTTGGCTTTAAGTGGTACTAACTTTCAAACCACAAATCCAAAAAATAAAATTGTCCATATCTCCACGAAGCTCTTATCGGAGGCTATCTTATATAAAATTTTCAATACAAAAGGATTTTTTCCAAATTGTAGGTACATGCCCAAAATCCAATTTGACCCTGAGGGGACGTTTGGTCCGTTAGGGATTTACCTTTTGGTATCGAGACCCTAAACCGTAACCTCTTGGTACCGAGAGGTTATACCAAAACCTCTTGGCACCGATCCATTATACTATAACCTCTTCGTACCAAGAGGTTATACTGTAATTTCTTGGGGTCGAGAGGGTACGGTTTAACCTCTTGTAACGTAGAAGTAATTGTATAAACATCGGTACGAAGAGGGTACGGTGTAACCTTTTGGTATTGAGAAGTTCTAAAGTTAGTACAAAATGTTTAATCTGTTTTTGAAGAACAGATACCAATTACCGATTTTGGTCATGTCTAAATTTAGCGGGGAACCCTAAATCCTGAAAATGGAAAAAATATTCCTCAAATATTCACTAAATATTCGAATATTCTTGGAATATTCGAATATTTTCTGCTCTCCGTGGTTGAATTCTCTGCTCACCGCTCTCCGCTCTCCGCTCACCGCTCATGAATAAGACTCCCTCGATCCATGCCAACGTACCGGAAATCCAACTTTCCGGAATCATCGGCCAATGACCCCAATCGTACCATTGGCACCTTTCGAGAAGTGGGGAGTTGATTTTATAGGTCCGTTCCAGCCTTTGGGAAGTGAGAAACATCGGTACATCATCCTTGCAACGGATTATGCCACGAAATGAGTAGAAGCTCGAGCCACCCGAAAGAACGATGCGAAGACATCGGCAAGGTTCTTCTTCGAGCGAATCATAATGAGATTTGGACATCCGTTGGAATTGGTAAGTGACCGAGGGACCCATTTTCTAAACGAGGTGGTGTCTGACCTCACCGGATGATATGACATCCGACAGAGGAAGACGACTCCCTACAATCCGAAAGCGAATGGGTTGAAGGAACGCGTGTCGTAGCACGTGTTGGCAAGTATTCACATCTTAACACAAAGATACCCTAAGGTATTCGTTCCCACAGAGAATCACCGTGACCTACAATGACTAACAACAAATCCTAAAACTATACAATGCTAAAGATACCACAATAGATACATACTAAGAAAGAAAGAAAGGTTAGACCATACGGTTCAGTCTTATCTACAACCACCCTTCCCCTTTACCATAGGGGAAGGGCTTTGCTCCTTGGGCAGACACCCACGGCGGAAACCCACGGCGGAAACCCACGGCGGACACCCACGGCGGATACCCACGGCGGACACCCACGGCGGACACCCACGGCGGACACCCACAGTGGAAATCTACGGCGGAAACCCACGGCGGAAACCTACGGCGGATACCCACGGCGGAAACCCACGGCGGACACCCACTTAGTCCTTGTGGAGGAACAACTATACACCCATGTACACTATGGACATCCGGAGATCGTAAGCATCCGGAGGGGGGGTATATCACCACGGATGATTGCTCCGTGGACTCGTAGAGATTTTGGGGTTTGACACAAGTAACAACTCTTCTTCCTTCCTTCTATTCTATCGACTCCTAATTCTAACTTGGGATGGTTGTGGTTTCACTGTATTTCCTCCATTAAGGGGGGGGTTTAGGCCCTTGGCCTCTAGAACTTGTGTAATTCTCGTGGCGGCCATGTAGTTTTACCTACCTACCATCTGAATTAGTAGTCCTTCCTTTACCTCGACATGGCTAAAAGAGCTTTATCTAGGGGATCCACATAGACATCCGCACAAGGGACCATAGGCTCTACTCCTTTCCTTCAGAGGACGACGTCCTTCCTCCTTCACCTCTAATAGACATCCGCACAAAGGCGGGTTAGTTAGCTTTCCGTCCGTCCCTCAAGGTAACCCGAGCTGTTAGAGTAGGTCCTAGTTGTATCCGCATAGACATCTGCACAAGGGATCTAACCAGGTCCTATTCAATCCTTAACACATGGTTTTTGGGTCAGTCCTTACCAATAGACATCCGCACAAAGGAGAAGACTGAGACTAGATTTAATGTTTTAAGGTAAGTTAATGCTCCTTACGACTCAATCATCCGACCAAAGGTTAGTGTAGCAGGAATCTAACAACCCCCTCACAACCGGCTACATCCGCCACCGGTAGGTCACACAAGGCGCACCAAGACTCCTCCCTCACCAGTCACTCCCCCCTTGTCCTTCCCTGAACCCGTACAATCTCACCTGTTATTCCCATCCACCCGGACTAACCCTACTTGATGGAACAAGGAAACAATTACACGAGTTAGAGTTAGAGTCACATCCGACTAACCCCCTAGCCATCTCACTTGTTATTTCCATCCACACGACTAACTCTACTTGATGGAACAAGGAAACCACAACTTCGGTGGTTAGTATAGACTTGAGGAGTGGACTACTTGAAATGGTACTCACAATCACGTATGCAATCTGAGCTCTCCAGCCGTGAAAGGTTTTCTAAGAGCGTAGGTTTAGAATTCAAACTAAAAGTAAATACACACAATAAGCAGTGAAGAGAGGGGCCAAGAGGCTCCCCACTTATACTGCAGCAAACACAAACTAGCGTCCAAAACAAGAGATGCCATCAAACTAAACATGGTGGCATTAACTACCCTTGACGGCGCAGCCGTCATCCCACCAACTCAACGCCAAGTCAAAAGGTATCTAAACACAACTCCCAAGGCAAAACAAGTCAAACTCCAAAGTCAAACCGGGGCCTAGTCCACGAATGAACAATGACCTATAAACTAAGATACTGACCCTACTACCGGGTCGACTCCTCAAGTCTTCTCTTCTCTTCCTTCCTCTTCCGCTTCTTGGCAGTCTGGCTCGAGGTCGACTTGGAGGCGGCCTTCGCAAGAGTCGCCAAGGAAAATAACAAATCTGCGGACAACGAGGAAGCCGGTCCGGACACGGACGCACGAGGGAGGGTCTCCCTCGAGGTCAAAGAGGCTTTTGGGCCACCCGGAGTGAGTAGCACGGAAGTGGTGCTCGGGTGAAGCTCGGGTTGGGTCGTGAAGGCGGGTACCGGGCTTGGAGTCGCGGTGAAGACCTTCTCTGCAGCAACGGGCCCGGACTTGTCCTTTGTGGATACCGGAAGGTGCAAGTAAGCGGAGCTCTCACTCGTGGACCTCACGGGGTGAGATACACTCGGTAAAGGCGCCACGAATGGCGCGTCGTGAACGGGGTCTCCAAGAGGGAGGGTGTGGGGACCAACCTTGGATGAAGGCTCCCCCGTGACACCCGTGTCCTCCTTCCAACCGCCCTGTGCCTGAGTGGTGATCTCCGAAGGGGAAGGGCATGCAGCAACTCCCACCACGGGAGCTTGGGGTGGAAGGTCTGGGCTATCAAGATCAACCACCTCCTTTGACTTGTCTTGGCCACCCAAACCTTGCCCACCCGAGTTCGTATCGGACCCCGAATCTGCATCCTTGCGCGAACTGTCAAGATCCTCTCCAACCTTGGAGAGAATGTGGGTGAGGTTGCCCACCAACACCCTCATGTTAGCATAAGCCTCTTCCAACTTAATGGTCTGCTCCACCATAAAAGAAATCACCTGTTTGTCGGAAATATGGCCATCTCTCTCCAACTTGGCATCGAACATCTTGGCCTTGGCAACCGCATCCGTTGGGAAGTGTAATGCGTTCTCCACCTGTTGCAATGCTGCTGCCGAGGCATTGGCTTGCAGGAGAGCCTCTCTACATGCCCCCTCTGCCTCCATCGCCCTACTCTTCATCTTCGTCACGTCCAAGGTGAACCGGTGTACTCTCTGCTCCATGAGGCGAAGGTCCTCCGCCCCTCCAACTCTCTCCTTGACCGCAGCAATCAATCCCTCCCGTGGAGGGTTGCCCACCAAACCACTAACGTGCCCCAAAGTCCTATCTACATCATCCACATACACTCGAAGGGCCTCGATCAACTCAAAGGCCGGGTAAGTCTTACCTCTGAGTTGTGCTGGTCCAATAGCTGCAGCACGGATGGCTGCACGGGTCCTGGTGGCAGGGGCTCCTCCATGTCTCTGCCTCTGGCACTTGGGCGGTGGTAACACCTCCTCCTCCGACTGCGATGCACTGCTACCTCCTTCAGATCCTGGCTCAGGCTCCGACTCGGTCCCCTCGAACTTCTTCAACATGAGCTGGGTCCCATACGCGATGTCCTTCTCAGGAGTGGTCTCCTTAAAGTGGTGGTAGAGATGGATCAAGAAGGGACAGAGGGGGGATCGCTTGGCATTGGTGATGCCCTTCACCAACCTGAGCACCACTTCTCTGACGATGATGGCCCAATTCACCATTCTCTCTCCCAAAAAGGACCCATACACAGTGTTGGCAAGGGTGACCGTGATTTGGGAGGGCTTCTCGGGGTGTAGGATGGGCACGAGGAAGGCAAAGACCCGTTTGGCCCGCGGGTCTGAGCGATCCTGTAACGAGTAACCGTTCTTGGCGTCCTTGGTGCTGAAACACCCCTTGGCGTACTCCTCCTTCTTCAAACTGGTCCATCCTCCTCCTTGTAGTGGGAATCCATAAACTTCTTGCCACCTACCCATGGTCCACCTATCGGGACAAGCACGGATGCTGTCCCCCTTTGGCTGAGGAAGTGGGTTCCTCCGCATCTCCTCTATGGTAGAATCAACACAAAAACTCCAGCAAAACTCAAGTAGGGAGAGACAACCCATGCGTAGGAGGTCCTCCTTGAGCTCCGTGAGCTCAAGGAGATCCTTGGGGATGGCCGGGCAAATGGCCATGTGTGAGGAGGAACCGGTTGCCATTGCTTTCCACTCTGCCCTTTTAGTTGTCGAAGGGTGTCGAGGTCCCGCCCTAGCTGGTGCAGCTGTCCTCAAGAGGTCCACCCTTTGTGATAATGCACTGCTACTCCTCGTTGGATGGGCTGTGTGCATGAGGTCTGCTCTCCAGAGATCCGCCCTCTGGGGTTCCGCCTCGATGATCCTCGTTTGCTCAATGCAGCTGCTCCTCGTTGGTATGGGCTGTGTGCGCACGAGGTCCGCCCTCCGGGGTTCCGTCCTTCGAGATTCCTCCACCTGTTGGTGCTCCCTAGGTGATCCCATGTCGTGATGTGTAGCGGCACCTCCCACCTGCTGGCTATGTACACGAGATCCGCCCTTGGGGTTTAGTTATGCAACTACTCCTCGTCGAGGTCCGCCCTCCAGGGATCCGCCCTCCGGGACTCCTCCACCTGTTGGTGCTCCCCAGGTAATCCCACGTCGTGATGTGTAGCGGCACCTCCCACTTGCTGGCTGTATGCACAAGGTCCGCCCTTCGGGATTCAGTTATGCAGCTGTTCCTCGTCGAGGTCCGCCCTCCAGGGATCCGTCCTCCGGGATTCTGCCCTTTAGGATTCCGCCCTCCGGGTTCCGCCCTTCGAGACTCCTCCACCTGCTGGTGCTTCCCAGGTGATCCCACGTCGTATTGGTGATGTGCAGCGGCACCTCCCACCTGCTGGCTGTGTGCACGAGATCCACCCTTGGGGTTCAGTTATGCAACTGCTCCTCATCGAGGTCCGCCCTCCAGGGATCCGCCCTCCGGGGTTCCGCGTCGATGATCCTCGTTTGTATGGGCTGCACGCGGAGCGACGCTATTTTGCGAGCCTAGAGCGGTGAGCAGTGAGCCTAGAGCGGTGAGCAGTGAGCCTAGAGCGGTGAGCAGTGAGCCTAGAGCAGAAATAAAATACTATTTTAAGGATTTTGGATTAATTTATAATATTTCAATATTAAAAAAATTTATTTTTATTATTTTTAGTAAAAAATAGGACCTATCACCGTGGACAATTTTACATAATAATTAGTATATTGGATTCATCGAAGTAGATTTAGAGTAACAAAACTTGAACCATATCATATATAATTATCCAAGATAAAGAGGGATATTAGCAAAATCCAAGACAAAAAATTGTACAAATTGCCACTATGACATAATCCACAATAGAATAGATAAAACCTTGTAGTGGCCCTTTTAGTCTCACTACATCTTTACTGCATGTTTAAAAACCGGAATACAAACTACCCAAATGGCATAGGAAACCTTAAGAAATAGGATGGCTAAGTAGACCGCTCTCAAGAATGCGCTTGATCTCGTTAAAACTAAGACTTGGAGCATGTATAAATACATCAATATCGGAGTGTAATCCACAGATAACAATGAAGATGTAATACAAGTGCTTACAATTTGTCCACTGATCTCGCTTACCTAGAGATTTCTTCATCATTTCTTGAAAGAATGGACAGGAACAAGTGGGGAACTGTCCAACAGTGATGGAATATTGTTCGATTTTTGGAGGAGTTCTGGAGTCAAAAGTAACAATGCATCCAATAGCTGGAATAGGTATCATGGTCAATCGGCGGAGACTACCTCTGACCAAAATGGCGGATGCACAAACATTAGCCTGTTTCGTTGAAGGTGCTTTTGCATTCCTACGAATTTTTTTTCCAAACCTGAGGGAGGGATGATCATCAGGGAATTCCGGAAGAGTATATCCGGACAAATCGACAGGAATCCCCTGACCTTCGAATAATCGACGAGGCGATATTGCAGCACGTGGCTGAAGTTGAAATCCTGCAGTTTGTAGTGCAAGAATCTCAGAGGTAGTTAGGTTAGTACCCATCTTCACTGGCCAAACCTCTGGCACAGCTGGTTTTGACACCACCCACTTGCACCTGGTACCCTTGACGCACCTTTCAATATCATCGTTGCAGAAGAAGAATTGCATACGCTCTTCCCGGTTCTTCTGGTAATTGTGCATCATTCCAGTATATGTGGGAGCCGCAGTACTCCTCCCATCCTGGACAATCTTTGCAATACACTTTCTCTTTGTGATTGCCTGTTGGGCAAAACATGCCTTGGCAGAAGCCTTGGATAATCTTGCTATATGCCATTCAGTCTCATCACATGCAGTTTCTTGGACGGCATTCACATGTATCCTTGGAGGTGGAACAACATCTGTCTCAACCTCTTTATGTACGGCATGTTGAACTTCATCTGTCTTCACATGTACACCAACTCCTGGAATAGCGTCCTCAAGGTGCCTTGATGATCCTTGCCTAGTTTGAACGCGTGGACGAGAGAAATTGATCTTGTCGGGTCTATGGGAGTCATCATCGCAACCAGGAGGAAGATCAATCTTCCGTTTCAGAGAACCAAATACTTCCTCCCCTTCAAGATGTGGTTCCCAAGTACAAAAAGCAGAAGCTCCAGGTAGTTTGGCCATTGCAGCATGTAGTGCTTTCGGATCACCTGACCGATGAGTTGTACGTTGAGCCACTCGTAAGAGGAGTTCTTCCTTGCCAGGACCGGTGCCTGATCGATTGCCATTCAAGTATTGGTAATATGCCACAACTTGCATGAAGGCTCGAACATGATCATCCACAGTGGCGACGTAAAGGTCATTGCCACGATTTCCAGATTGTTGCAACCACTTATTATGCACTGTCTCCGCAAGATTACAAGATGGCATTTCAGCCAATTCGGAATCTGCGAGGGGCTGTCCAAAAACAAGAACCATCACACAAAATATAAGAGTGGAACAAAAGAATGGACTACTAATTTAGACATGTAGATTACACGAATACAGTATTAACGTTGAAAGTAGGAGAAATCAGGATAAGAGTATACCAATTGCATGAAGCCGCCCCATTGGCGATAGCGGAAATGCCAAAAAGCAAGCCAAAGATCAAGACTGGCGACCTCTTGATCTGTTGCTGCTCCAGAGGATAACCACCAGGATCGGATGGCATGGTATCTAGCCTCCGCCTCTTCGATGGATTTAGCATCCTTGTATTGCTTGCACATTTGGCGATGTTGTGCTTGGAGATCTGGCCGAATGTTTGCTTTGGTGTGTTTCTCTAACGATTGGGTCCAATGGAAAAGGCATGTCCTCTCTTGATTCTCCATCGGTTGTGCTACGTCTCCACTTCCATAGATTAGGCGAATAGCATTCCAGTTTGCTTGAGCACTGTCCGCCATAAAACCTTTAAATTTTGGATTGGGGACGCCATGCCTAGTCATCACGAGGTTAAGATTCTTCCAAAATAATGATTGAGCAGTAGCATCCTCTGATTGCATATCACAAACGGCAATAGTCATGACTCGACAGTATTGAGAATCATAGACATGGCACGCCATGGTAGTCCATCCTTTGACACGCTTGACGTGGTCGAACATTAGCCATGCGTTCTGAAGATCCCCTTCCGACTGCATTCGCTTGACAAGATCTACACCACTCCCGGGACCCATTTCGGACATTTTGAAAACGAAGACCTTGTTGCAGTCTGATCCTTGGCCCGGAAACTTGTTTTCTTGAACAAATGCCCACTTGCTAGATCCTCGAAGCTTAGTGATGCTATCCATAACTCCGAATCGACGCAAGTATCGAAAGGATGTGACCTTGTTGCGAATGCTGGGTGAAGACATATGCTTGCAAGTGTTGAGCACTGGAACAAGTTCGTTGAAGGTGAGAGTCGCGTGAGGTGAATCCTCCGGGTGAAGCAATAACTCTCCAAGTAGATCTTTGCTTGCCTCCATGATAATGGCTGAATTGGTGGCGGTAGGAGTTCTCTGAACTTGCTCTCCAATAATACTCTCTGCCTTTTCTACAAATTCCCTATCGATTCCAATCTTCACAGGATGTGCATGTGAACCAAGATGGATACAAGCTCGAGTCATATGACTTCTAGCAAGAACATAGTAGATTTTAGCTGGGCATGTTGCAAGGCAAGAGGGAAGAACCTTACAGACCTTACAAACAACGTTCGAACCTTTAGGGAGCTCACATCCAATGTCGAAAGTGTTGGTGCTGACTCCATCCCACTCAACTTCATTTGCTGTTGTGGTGCGATGAACTCGGGTCACGTAATCGCAGTCAACGTTCATACATTTGAGATGGCCCAAACAAGATGATGATCTGAACGTGAGCCCCATGTCGTTCTTGATATTGGACGTGATGGTTCGCGTCCAGGCGTGTCCGTCGTGTCGTTTGTCCATTCCACGAAGGAGCCTCGCTTGGGAGTGCGATGCTGAGGCACCGATAGGTGGCAATTCAAAAACAACATCACCATCAAAAGTGGGTGGCAGGAATTCCACTTTCTCTAATTTGATGCTACTGTAATCAATCTTTGTAACTACAGACTTCGAACCTCTTCTAACGGACAACTTTTTGAGACAGTCAATGACACTAAGACTATCTGAAGTACGGTGAGGAAGTGGAGGCTTGCCACTAGAGAGACATGGTGATTGAGAGGGCTGAGATAGATGAGATGGGACAGGTTGGACCACGGTATGCGACACAGGAGATAGGGGAGTTGGAGTGTCATCACCAGAGTCATCACTAAAAAGATGGATTGGTTCAAGCCCTGGCTCTATCTTTACTCTCTGGACACATGGTGAGTTGAGCGTGGAAGTAGCTGATTGTCTGGAAGTAAGAATTTCAGTTGATGCAGCAATGAGGGAGTCAGACAGACCATACAATCTGAACCTTCCTGGCGGTAGTCGCCAGAACTTAACACCATCATTCAGATAGGAGAGTTGACTGACTGTATGGGTGAGCTCACCAGAGGCATCGTCAAATATCTCCTGATCGATCTGCATAGACTCCTCTAGGAATTGAAATCTAAGACTCAATCAAAAGGCTGTCACAATGCAAAATCCTTCGTCGGCAATGGGAAACGAGACAGGTATCCCATGCCCATTAGCATGTATGAATGCCATTGGAAAAGCAGATTGTGCAAGCTTGGTTGAAACACTGAGCAATGACATACACGTTTTAGAGGGCATTGTGATTCACTAACAAGTATTAACGAAACATTTACAACCAACCAAGCTATGGTTATTCATAAACATTTAATATTTAGCAATTACGGTTGGATTCATTAAATGTACAATGAGGAGAAATTATATCGGTTGCAGTACAAAAGACAAACCAAATAATTGACAAGGCTATCCACGAGCTGCATCGTAGAGAATAGAAAGGGAATTGGCTGTAACCAAATTCAAATAAAAACAAAATAGTGAGTAAATTAGTTACAGCCGATATGCGAAAATTTTATTACACTTAATATAGTGTAGTGGTTCAAACCATTTATAATTGAAGCGCCAATTTCCATGTGCATTTACGAAAAGCACTGCCCAAAAATTTATTTAACATACCCAAGTACATGACCCTAAACCAATTTTACTTGAATCCCAATGCTAGTAACAGAAAATTGAAAATGGATTCTGACACTACCAGTTTGACACCTCCATTAATATGTTCTGTTAAAATTTAGGGATTCTGTCAATAGCTAGTGGATATAGAATAGCTTAGTTGTCAATTCGTATAATTTGTATGATAAAGCTTGGTGGTCTTCAAACTGATGTGGCAACTCCTTCTCCATCTAATTTGGTGCATAATGAGTTGCACCATGATTTAAAAGACCAACAAGGTCTACTATACTTAAAAAGGACAGAGAATCGAGTTATATTAGAGGAAGCAGCTGTTGAGATTCAAAATTCTATTGGGTCCTAATGTGTCAGGCACCTAATTTTTTATTTTAAAAATGAATAAAACATCCGTGATTGCGTTCACTAATAATATTTAATATGATTTCATAAGGTTGATCTTTCTCGCTATAAGAATGCACATCGGAAGCGCGTACTAATGAGTGAGGTACATTGTGTTTGAGGTGATACGTATATCTTAGAAGTGAGGTGTTAGTTGTTGAAAGCAGTGTATGTGTGCAGAGATGAATCTTTGACTACATGCAGCTAGCAAACGACAGTGTAGATCATATTTGTGTTGCTAACAGGAAGAGAAGGAAAAATCGCCCGGCGATATATTTCTCCTCTGCAAAAGCCCTTAGAAGATCCAGAATGAAACAAAAGAAAGTGGTATGCAAAATAGGGGGGTCATCACTTGGAGAAGTTCGGAAAACGTTGCGGTTTGCGGGAGGAACAAGCAGCGGAGATGTTGCCACAGTCAATGCATTAAATGATGGACAGTCAAACGTGCAAGAGAGCACAGTCGACAAGCACAATGAAAGAACGGAAGTCATTGAGGTAAGTGTCCATTCATCAACTGTCGTAGGTAGATTTCAAAGTTGTGAGACATTTATAGAGGATTAATATTTACGGTATGAATTATTTTTCAGAAATATGACTGTGCATTCAATTGATTAGAACCAGTCAATAAGATCCACTATGAAATTAATATAATGGAAACTTTAGCCGTCTTTGTCAAAAGCTTCAGTTAGGAATTTGATACAGAGTTCTTTAGGTCGGGTCTAAACCCGAATGGAAGGACTCCTAAACCCGAATGGATGACTCCAAAACCCAAATGGATGGAACTGCAAACCTAGTATGAGGAGTCGTCACCCACAGAAGATTCCATTTCGCCTTTGGTGGCGTCTGAGGGTTTGGGAGAGTTGGGATTGAGGGTTGCGGCAAGGCGAGTGAGCGTTTCAACCATGAGGGATTCTGTGCAGAATGTTTTGGCGAATGAGGAATCGATGAGGAGTACGCGGAGTTGGTCGAGGGGGGAGCCGGACGACCAAGCCGACAAGGACGTGAGTTTGAAGATGGGGAGGACAATCAAACGGACTAAGGTGTGCTCAAACTCATCATTCTATCTCTGCGTTGTGTGAAACGTGTTTGAGTCTGCTTGGGTTTGAGGGAACTTGTCGATTGAAGTGGAATCTCAATCGGTGGCTGTATTCTTCTCTCGGATCCGAGAGGACTGTTACTTCTCTTTCGGTAAGAAGTGGTTGTTGGTGCAAGAGTCTCTACGTTGTGCAAAACTTGTGAAAGTCTGCTGGGATATGGGGGAACTGGTCGATCGATGGGGAATCTCAATCGGTGTCTCAATAGTTATCTCGGATTCGAGAAGACAGTATTTCTGTTTGGGGAACTAGTGGCTGCTGGTGCACTATTATTGGAGGCCATCATGTCGATGATGAGACTCACCTAATTTTCAAGAGAAACTCTGAGCGGATGGGGATTGTAACAATCATTGTGAGTGACGAACTCACCCATTCGATAGCCTTATCTTCAAGTATGCCTATTCAATCAACGGCATCTCGCCAACCACGCTTATGAATACCTGCTGAGCTTCTCTTCCATCAAGTTCGCGGCGTGCGAAGACTGTTTTGGACATACTGCGCAGAGGGTTTGACCAAACTTAATTGAAAGAAACAGCCACTTGTAAGTGACCAGTTAGGAGCTATTCTTGGGGAACTTTCGGGAACGGGATGGTGCGGAGGGGTGAGCTGGTGCCATCTCGGATCCGATAACACCAAAAGTTACGTGGAGAAGTGTCCACAGTATCGACAGTTTTGAGTTCGGGTTCTTACGTTCGTCCGAAGGGTTCATACGTACGTGCACTAATTGTTTCACTCAAATAGCTCAAATGAGAGCAATTTCTGATTTGCTGTGAGATAGTGCAAGATCGGAATGCGAGTCGCTAAATGGGCCAAAGAAGACGTTATAATTTCAATGTTAAGTGATAGGCTCAAGAGGACGTGTTCAGTGCAAGTCTAGAGTTCATTATGAATATGTTGAATTCAGGCCGTTCATGCGAGTCACTTATCGGATCCGATAAAGAATTTTTCAGTGTGTCAGGGTGAGATCAACGTCGTCTCGGAGTCGAGATTAAGTTTCTCGTTGAGTACCAGCTGATGTTGAGTTTGGAAGACTCAGCCGGAAGAGAAGATAGTGATTCACATGTGTCAGATTCGTCGGTGTGAGGGATGCCGTCTCGGATCCGAGACTCGATAAAGAGTAGTGATCGATGATGGACAAAGATGAGTCATGATATGATGCACTACACTTTCCAGGTGCACTTCACTGCACTACACTTACACTCAAGAGAAGAATATGTGCTGACTACATTGTACATATCGTGATGGATTCCCAATATCAATTTAGAAGGCTGATTACTGGTCGTTGCTGGAGAATGATTCACCATGTGGTATAATGACCTGGGACTACGATGATATTATTGGTTCGTAGTGGTGAGATAAAAGTCGTCTCGGATCCGAGATCCACCGTCACGTAGTGTGGTGGTCCGGTGATGGCCTTGGGGGACGAATTCGGTTTCTGGGTGAATGATTAGCCTGGTATGTTAATTTTGGCATGTTATGAAATATTCAGTGTAGAGGGATGAAATTTTTGCCTTCTCGGATCCGATAAGGCCTTGACGAGCACATGAAATGAACGAGCACATGTATCCTGTAAGCCCGTCAGCATTTGATTGTAGTATCGAGCTGGATATTTGGTCTTACAACAGCTAACTCTTCATACTCGGTCAAACTGAATAGCTGGTTTCTTAGATTCTATAGTCGGTCAGGATACCTGCATACTTGGATACATGGATTCTTGGATACTCGGCCATTCTGCATACCGGCCATAGTGAGTTACGTTCCAGCCTTCAGATGTAGCCTCTCTCGGAACCGAGAATCGTTGAAGGTGAATTGATTTACCAAACTGTTCCAGGTTCAAGGAATTTTCATACATAGAAACTCAGATAAAGTGGTGTCATGATGTGGTGGACTGCATGTTTGAGTCCAGGCTGCACTTTCACGACCTCTTGATCCAGACTGCAGTGCACTTACACCCACGAGGTGATCCTGTATGGATCCTGACTGCATTGAACTTATCATCATTAGATATTCATCGTCTTTGATACTCGTTATCGATTCAGAAGGAAAATTTCCGGTCGAGGCAAGAAAATATTGGATCACCCTGGGGGTGAATGATCAACCAGGTGGTTTATTGAACTTCGACTGTGATGATCTTATTGGTTCGGAGGGGTGACGTTGAAGTCGTCTCGGATCCGAGATATGATTATCGTGGTCCGGTGTTGGCCGTGGAGGACGAAGTCGGTTCGGGTGTGAATGATTCACCTGGTATGTTTATCGTGGCTTGATTTGAGTTCTTCGATGCGGAGGGGTGATATCCAAGTCGTCTCGGATCCGATAAGGCATTTGCGAGCTAATGTAACGGACGAGCACATGTACCCTGTAAGTCCGTCAGCGTTAGAATCAAGTATCGATTAATAAAAAGTCGTGCTCTGGACCGCACTTCATACTCGTTCAAGCGATTCCTGGTTTCTGGTTGGGCTAGATTCTTGCATACTGGATTCCTACATTCTGGTTTACGATATTCAAGCTGGATTCTGGTCGGGCTGGATTCCAGCATACTTGGATCCGAGACATGCATTGCGGTGATCGATATACCTAGTGGTTCCAAGTTCCAGGAACAATCATGTACAGAACTATCATGCACAGATACACTATTCAAGTTGATTACAGTGTGACGTTATGCTCATGTAATTGGACTTTTTGATTGAGTTGTTGGAGTGGCCGGAGCAGGCGATATTAGGTGCACACTGGATAGTGTTACTAATAATTTTCGGAGGGCGGTCACATCATGTACTAAAGTTTAGACTGCATGCCAGCAGCATTTCCAACCTAGAGCTGCAGGCTCTATAAGTTTGGATCTTGCCTTTTAACAGTACCACTAAACTGTAGAATATGATCCTCTCTGACAAGATATTTGATTTTGCAACGCATGCTTCTCGGATCCGAGAACAGTCTACAAAAGTGCCTGATGAACTTTCAGATTTGGTACCTCAATTATAGTTGTCGCAGTGGTACCTGATTAAATGTACAATATGCTGCCTCGTCGCATGTTTCAAAGATCCAAGATACATCCTGTTCTAGACCCATTTCCCCCAACTTTGGAGTGATTATGATTTGTGGTGCATAATTTTATCATTGTCTTATTTTTCATGATTTGATTTCTTTGTTGTAGAAGATGCTTCCGATCATCAATGACGGTATCTCATCAGGATCTGAGCCCCCTCAAAAGGATTCAGTTCATGGAGCTCAAGTTCCTCCAACTCTTGAGGTCTCCGATGATTCGTCTTCACAGGAGGCTCCTGGAGCTGCAAATGTAAGTTGAATTCTTTCATGTTTACGATCAGGGTGCACGTTTAATGACGTTTGAAGAATTGCATGCAATCTCTATAACTGAAATATTTTGGAGGTATAATTTAGTGAGTTCACGGCGGAATTGCACTAGTGATATTTGTGAGGGCTATTCATTCCTTGCTATGTCCTTATGTGAGGGAAAAAGATCTCCTCCATGATTGAGAGATGTGATTTGTGATGCTACTTCTACTCCTTGGACCATACTGGTTTGAGTGATAATTAATTTGATTTATATTTTTGGAAGGAAATTGAATGTACTACTCGCTGAGAAGTCTTGACATTAAATCTTTCCTCGTGGTCTGTTCAATGTAAAATTTTCTACTCATGATTAATTGTGATAATCTTAGTACTTATGATTATGTAATGACAATCGCAGGAAAATGCGTCACCTACGACTCTATCTCAAGGGCACCAGGATGATGGCACTCCTGGAACTGATGAGATTGCCCAACCCGAATTTGGAGGTCAGACGGATGATGGTGAACTTGAAGGACCGGTTGATGAAGGTCTTGAGAATGAAGAGAAGGAGTTGTTTGAATATGACTTGCGTCGCCTCCAGAAAGTGGATTCCGTGACTTCAATCTCCTCATTAAGAATGAAGCCTGAGCATCTATTCCGCCTTCGCATCCCCCTGTGCAGACTGGTGTATGCCAATGGTAAGACCAACTCTTTCGTGCGACATCGTGAAACTTGAACAAGAATTTGTTCATGGATATCGAGATGGGGCTGCAGTATTTTATGTCTCCACCACTAACGAGGCGGGATTGTGCATGGAGTTCACGGCGGATGAGATTTTAAATTTTGGAACACTATGGAAGAAGGAGAATGACGTATTTGAAAACCATGTAAGTTCAATACCCGAACTCAACTTCCTGAAGAATGCAAAATTTTTTGTTTGCGACGGCAATCACCGGCTTCTAGCTTGGATGAACCACATTTCCAGGCTTCATTCAGCTGATCCCTCCTGGCACATCGCCGTTGACTGCATCGTGCTGGAGACAAGGGGACGGATTGAATTGGTCATGCAAATTATGCATGATATAAACAAGTGAGTTTTTGGCAGTCACTGAATTTTGAGATCATTTTGTCATTTGGTTTCTTGCTTTTAATTCTGCAGTATTATAATCCTTTTAACCTCAGTTTTGGTATCACCTCCAGGTCCACTGAGGACTCCCACGTGAAAACCAACTTGGTTCACACACTGTACCGGGTTCAGAAGTATGGTCTTATGCCCCTGGAGAAGTTTTGTGACGTACTCAGACCATCAGAGAGGAGACGGTGTTCAGTGCAGTTGCCTCGCAAAACTTGGTATTTACTACCAGTTGATGTCTTCACTGCATTTATTTTCAGGGTGAGACATGTTACATGTTGATTTTCAATTAACAATTTTGTTTTATATTTTTGTTGAATTTTATTTCAAAAGTTTCATTAATGGAGACAGTGCTTGATTCTTGTAGCAAGAAATTGCAGCCGCATCAGATGCCGCACTTCGACAATACCATGAGAACACACCAACTGATGAAAAAACAGACGACGGTATTGCGGATGCTATGAGACTAGGAGCTAAAGAGAAGTCCACGAAATTATATCAGAAGATGCACAAATTACTCACTGTTGCTAATCCTGCTCTTGGTCGTGGATTTCTTGAAGAGGTTAGTTCTCCACATCGCTTCAATCCCTTTCAGTCATTTTCATGTTATGCATTCAATTATATGATAATTCCCTCTCCTGGACTTATTATCAGGTGGAGAGTCATTGGAGCTCTAACGAAGTTCCAGAGATGACCTTGGAGAAACTCCAGATGGTAGCTACATGTTCCACTACTCCGTACCACAAGATTAAGTTTCTTCAGTGGTGGAACTCATCCATGCCATCTCGTGATGCTAGGCATTTTCCGCCCAAGCCTGTTTCGGAGCTCCATCTTGGTCCATTTTTGAACAAATGCGTTTGGTATGCCGGGGGTAAGTTTACCACTACTCATAGCAATTAAATTTCATACTTAACAATATTAAATTTCTGGATACATAATTAATTAAAAAATTTCCGTTGCAATCTTGTAGATCGAAGATGCTGCTGTTGAGTTCCTTGATATGGTCGTGAAGAAGGACAAAATCCCAATCAATATGAACGTACCACTCAAGCCCAAGCCTTTAAATGTTTACGTGGAAGGGTGGAGGCGCAAAATTTGGGATCACGGTTTTTGGGCAGTTATTAAAGGAGCGAATCATTTCAAAAAGATTGACAATTTCAAGACTTTTGAAGGTTCAGGGCAGGCAGTGCAAAGAGTAATTTTCAGGTTTGATTTTCCTGACATTTCATTGTAAATTTTGAATCATTTTAATGCTTTTCATATCCACACGGACATTAATTAGTTGCTTTGTGTAAAATGGGCTTATTGTTGAAGTGCATTGTTTTGAGTATTTATGTGAAATTCTTATACTGACTCTTTTTATTGTTGATTCCATTACTCTAGGTACTTCAAGTACGAGTTGGAACCAAAAGGTGCAATGGCTCATACAGATTTTCCACCTTTCTTGTCGTCTTGGTTGGACCGTAGTTCCAAGGAGTGTATGTTTTCTCCTATTCAATTCCGCACCTTTACGACAGCCCACCTTAGTGGTGGAGGGTGGTACTTGGATTGCAATGTTACTTTCACCCATCCATCAGAGGTGGAGCTGAGGAAATCCTTTGATGGACTAGGTGCTATCACTATGGATTTTGACGAGTATGTCGGCCTTACTGAGAAACAAAAGAAGAGAGCCATTGCCAAAAGGGACGCCACTGATAAGAAGAAGGAGGAACGTCTCCAAGAGATTGTGACTTCAAAGGCAAAGAAAGAAGAGGAACGCTTGGCGAAGAAAGAATTGGAACGCTTGGCAAAGGTAGCAGAGAAGGAAAGAGTGAAGGACAAAGGTAAGAAGGCTGATATGGGAGTCCCAATTCCAGCTTCTTCGACAGTGGACAGTGGCTCTCAGATGTTTGGTGGTTCTTACAGTGGTGTGATGAGGCCGGCTGCACTTCCTGAGTTCTCCGAAGATGTGATTACTCATGGGACACAAGTGATTGTCCTTGATGAAGAGAATATGGAATACTTTGGAGGATTAATTCTTAATATCTCCATCTCAGAGTTGTTGGAAAACATGGACGCTATGACACCGATAACAGATATTGAGGTTTCCCAATTTCTGAAGAAGGTAATTTTTTTTAATATCACTTGCATAACGTAAACTATTGAATGTCCATGGACATTTTGCATAATTTACTAACTGATTTACTCTTGTCATTTTTCTCTGCAGTTTTCTGGAGATAAGTCTCGAAAGATCAATGGTGTGGCAGATATCAAGCCAGCCGTGGACCTAATTCTTTTTGACTGTCAGGAGAATTTGCCTGTACCAGGGGTGTCTGTACCAGCGACTATGGTACCAACTTGGAATGAAGACAAAGAGTATGAAGATCTTCAATCAGCTTTTGCATTTGCTGAACTCCATCTTCAAGACGATGGTTGTATAAGAGTGTTCCATTCGTTCTCTGCTATTTCAAAAGGAAATATTATTGGACTTTGTGAGACATATCAGATGCTGAAGAAGAAGGAATGGTTGGGCATGAATCGTCTTCACTTGACTTCGGCATTGGATATTACTACCACCGTGAGTTTTTTACAGTGTTCTTTATTTTTAATTGATACGTTACTGAAAGTGTCTTTTATCTTCTTGATGTTGATGTTGTTTGTAAATTGACAGACGCAGAAGTTTGGAATCAGCCTCCTTGTGAAAGACCTTGGCCCGAAAGATAAATCCAGCTTTCCTTTCAAACGGTCAACCACAATGAAGAATGCAAGTGTCGACATCGGGCGAGACGACATGTTGATTAATTACACCACCGATCGAGACTTGGCGATGAATGGTGATATTCCGTGGCGAGGGCCTCGTCAGAAGGATCCTCGATTTTTCCAGCTCCTTTTGGAAGGCACGACTGTTGCTGGAGACCTGGTACTAGATTGCACTGCAGCTACAGGTGCGTAATCAACTATTTGGTTGTGTGTTTCAATTTCCATCCTCAAATTTATCTATATATTTATTTATCTAAGGTTTTGTTCTGCAAATCTAGGTGCGTCGATTACCGCCTGTCGTGGTCTTCATCGACAAATCGTGGCTTTAGAGAAGGACACCGATTTGTTTGATGCCCTTCTGAAGCCCATGGAGGTGGCCCCTCCTGCCATCAAATCGTCTGAACCCAAAGCCGTGGAGGTGGCATCTGAAGATCCTGATGCCATGGTTGTCGTGCCTCGCAAATTCAGTCGGAAGGCTAGATTCAGTAAGTGAGTGTTTACCTTTTATTTTCTTTCGTATGATTATCATTTTCTATCTTTTGTTCTAAATATTCTTATTGTACAATATTAATGTGCAGCCGTTCAGGATTGACGTTAGCCACAACATTGGTGAAGAATCAGGGTCTTCTTCTAAGCCCGGTGAAGTCATACGATCTGCCAATGTATGCGGAGAAGATGGCAACGGCATTTGTGGAGTTTGGTTGCTCTAAACCAAAATCCAAGAAGTATGATGATAATGTTTTGAAGTATATAGATGGTTCAGCAGCTGAGGATAGAGAGCCATCAGAGTCATTTACGAGTGATGATTTTATGTTAGAGGTTTCTTCAACTGAGTCTTCATCGTCTTAAACTCCTGGATTTTTTAGAAATCTTGGATATTTTGTATTGATTTTATTATGATTGGATTTGTGTGCTTTATGGCTATATAACTGGGTGATGTCTTGTTGATAATCATGTTATTCATCACATTCTTTATAGCAAACCATATACATTTGATAAATGTAATATATCCATTGAAATAATTTTTGTTGATGCTCCAATAATAATTATATAATCACAAGAGAATTTAACAATTTCGAACTCCTCTAATCTCACGGTAATAGGTCTATCACTATTTTTTCTTTATAAAATGGTACATAAATCTTCTCATGTCCTACCAATTTTTTTTGTCAAGGCTTAAAAAATTCAGCTCACCGCTCACCGCTCTAGGCTCACATAATAGCATTCCCCGCTGCACGCGCACGAGGTCCGTCCTTCGGGGTTTAGTTATGCAGTTGCTCCTCGTCAAGGTCCGCCCTCCAGGGATCTGCCCTCCGGGGTTCCGCGTCGATGATCCTCGTTTGTATGGGCTGCACGTGCACGAGGTCCGCCCTTCGGGGTTTAGTTATACAGCTGCTCCTCGTCAAGGTCCGCCCTCCAGGGATTCGCCCTCCGGGATTCCGCCCTTTAGGATTCCGCCCTCCAAGTTCCGCCCTTCGAGACTCCTACACCTGCTGGTGCTTCTCAGGTGATCCCACGTCGTGATGTGTAGCGACACCTTCCACTTGGTGGCTGTATGCACAAGGTCCGCCCTTCGGGGTTCAGTTATGCAGCTGCTCCTCGTCGAGGTCCGCCCTCCAGGGATCCGCCCTCCGGGATTCCGCCCTTTAGGATTCCGTCCTCCGGGGTTCCGTTCTTCCTCCGACTCCACCATCTGCTGGCTGTGTGCACAAGGTCCGTCCTTCGGGATTCAGTTATGCAGCTGCTCCTCGCACGAGGTCCGCCCTCTAAGGATCCTGCCTTGCTGCTTCCTGCGAGTCCTCCCTTAGCCGTGTCGTCTTGAAGCCATGTCGGGGCCCTGCCCTTTCCAATCATCCGCCCTCGGGGTTCCATGGTGTCCGCCCTCGCGCTCCTGGGGTCCGCCTCGGTGGAAGCTGCAGGGTACCATGACGTCCGCCCTTGCTACGCCGTTCCTTTACTAGCTTGGGGCCTAATTGCCTCCGGTTGAGGTGATCCGGTTTTATCCCAGGGCTTGGGTGAGTTTTTAAGATTGGATCTAGGCTTAGGTCCGAGGTCTCTTTTATCCCTAGTAAGGATTTAAAATAACCCTTTATTCATTCCTCCCTAATTCTACTTAGAGACTAATCCTAGTTTAGATTGATGCCTTAACTTAAGCTTCTGGTTAACCTTAACACCCTAAACTACCTAACTAAATAATTTTTAAAATCTGTGGTATGACAACGCACGAACAGAATCATTTGCAAGATCCTGACCAAGGGGTTGCCTCACACAAGACGGATTGGGACCAGAAACTAACCTCAGCCATTTATGCCTACAACACGGCGTACAAGAGCACCACCAGTAAGAGCCCATTCTTTCTGGTATATGGGCAGGAAGTACTAAAAGCCGTCGAGACGGAAGTAGAGACCTTCCGGATCTTGTCCTTCCGGCATGGAGACCGAACTCCGGACATACATCAACGGCTGGAGGACATCGACACTCTCGAAGAAAGCCGGATAGATGCCTTGGAGAAAACAAAGGAAATCCAAGGAAGCCGAAAGGAGGCGTATGACCGGAAATTGCCAAAGGACAACGGAATTTAGGAGGATAGTCTGGTACTCATCTACAACAGTCGGCATAAGGATTTTCCAGGTAAATTGCATACTCGCTGGATGGGTCCCTTCAGAGTCGTTCAAGTCTACAGCAATGGCTCTCTCCAGCTAGAGGATCTAGAAAGAAGAGCGCTGGACACTCGAACGAACGGCTCTAGAGTTAAGTTCTATAACCCGGAAGGTTATGCCGGAAGCGTGAGCGAGGGCGCTCACGGTTGAAAAAGGGGTAATGTGGGATTCCGTTCCCACATGGTGCCGGAAGTCAATCTTGAAATCCGATAGAAAAACAAAAAAATTAGTTAATTAGTTATGATAGTTTGTGCTAGGATACAACCAATAGTCTTCAGGTAGGAATAAAGCCGGATGGACTTGACTCCAAACCCTAATTAAGCCTAAAGCTACTAAAAAGGAAGGAAGAGTAGTTACCGGAATTCTCGGGTAGTCAGTTATCCGGAGTCGTCAATTGGAAAGGTCACCATCAGTTGTCATCATGAGCCGTACTACCGGCCAGACTACTTAAGGCTGGGGTTTGGGGGGAAAACTCTTTCTTTCATTGTTCGCGTGGTAAGGCTCCGTCCAGCAATCTCGCTCATTCTCTCTCTCTCTTGCGGTTTGTGTAACTCCTTGCCGTTAGGGTTTGGAACTTAGACGGTTAGAACGGACGTGCGTCCGTTAGGGAGAGTTTTTGTGAGGTCAGTGCGTTCAGGGACAATGTTGAGAGGTTGTGAGTTATAGGCATAACCATGAAAGCGGTACCCATGGCAAAGAAGAAGAGGACGGACAGAGGTGGGCGTGGCCGGAGAGACGAAGAGCTGGCCGCTGCGCTGCCTCCCTTATTACGCGTTCTCCCGGACATACCCGAAGACCTGGATGAGTTTAACCTCTTGAAGGCGAGCCTGAAGACAATGGATTGTGAGGGGTTGCTCGAAGTTCCCTTGGGAATGCGGAAGAAGGTCTACATCCGGGAGCTCATCGGCACCCCAGACGAGAAGTACAAGGGGCTGATGAGGGTCCATCCGGAAGTCTGGGGAGTTCCAGAATGGTCTCAGGCTTACGACTTCCGTGGTGGGCGCACCAAGGTGGTAGAACGGCGGGACGAGTTCTTGGTGGACGAATTTGCGAGCCCGGCGGACCCGAAGGACGGCTTCAACATGCAGGACCTCCGGCACCTGGACGCCTAACTCATGCTAGGGTTTTTAAACCCTATCTTCCATTCGGAAAAGCCGAAGCGGGTGGTGGCAAAGTGGGCCTGCACTTTTCTCGAAGCACTCCGAGAAAAGATAGTCGTCGACTAGGGGACGCTCATGACGGAAATGATCAACGGTCTTGTAGCCAACCTCCAGAAGGTGAAGAAATTGGCGACGCCCCTGGCATCATATGTGGTGCACCTCTACCCTCACCACCAGCAACTCTCTCAGGCGGAAATCCGGAAGTACGACGTCGTCCTTAACTTCCAAAAGTATGGAGGGGACGAGTCGGAGGAGGAAGAGTCCGGAGGGAAAGAGCCCATGCCGGAAAGAACAACCACGGGCACTGTGGAGGGCCAGAAGGCCCCGAAGAAACCACGGGAGAAGGAGCCAATGACGGAGAGCCCTGGCATCCGCAACTCCTTCGCGACGTCCGGAGAAGATGAGTCCGGATCCTCCAATGGGACCAGCCGGAAGAAGAGGAAGGTCGATAAGGGGGACTCCAAAGGGCAGCTCAAGCAGATGGATGAGCTCTCTCGGGAGGTTGGCTGGAGAGTTGGCCTTCTGAGGGAGACCAACTACATCATCACCACCGGCGTGGAGTAGATCTTCCGGAGCCTAGACGTCGACCGGCTGGAGGACGCCATCACCAGGGTGGAGGAACTCCGGAGCCAGGAGACTGACTCGTAGGCGCTACTCCTTCAGGTCTCCACCCTGTACCAGGCCAGTACGGAGATGGAGAAGAAGACGAAACACTACCTCGCGGAAGCAGCCCTGGCGGTGACGGCCCGGAAACTAGCTGAGAAAAAAGCCAACGCTTCCGTAGCAGCCTTACTTGAGGTCCGGGCAGCCCTGGAGTTTCCGATTGACGTGATCAACCGGAGCCGGCTCTTCACCAAATTGGTAGAGAAGAAGGAGAAGGTCACCCGAGCCAACAGCATCCGGTTCCTTCTTGATCTGGCGGATAAGATGGGACAAAAGTGGGGGCAGATGAAGCTGCTGGTTGATAACATCGTCGTGGAGTTTCCGGAAGAACCAGCAGCACCTGGACCGGAAGGTATCCCGAATCGAGCACGGACCAGGGCCCCTCCGGAACCTCCGACCATGACCACTCCAGCTTCGGGTACCTCAGCGAACCCGGAGTCTCTCGACACTCCGTCGCCTCGGACGCCGACGAGGGCGTCGTACTCCCCAACTCGAGTACGAGCGAGATCCTGAAGAAGCTTCCGGATATTTTGTCCCCACCCAACATGCGTCTGCCTGATCCTCCAGCGGAGCACGACCTCCAAGTGCCACCACGATCTATGTCCCGGAGACTGGCGTCCGGACCAAGGAGTCCGACCGGAAGCTACCGAGACTTGGTCTAGGAGACCAGGTCAGCTTCCGCAACAGAGGCACCAGCACCTCCGGTTCCAGAAGGATTGTCGGAACAACCCCCTCCACCACCGAACGCGAGGACTCCGGTGGCAGGTGTTACTCCAGCGACCGGACCGTCAACTCAGAGGACCACCCTTTCGCCCGCTACGTCGAAGAAGACGAAGGTCAAGCAACGCGCTCCAGTGGAGATCTCCCCCTCCCACAGGAGTGGGAGAAATTGGGGCCAAGGTGCTCCGACTTAGATTTGTTAGACTAGTTTGTTTTTAGCTCTTTCCTTGGTTTTAGGTTCCGAATCAGCAGCGATTAACGATGCGGCCCCAAGTGCACCCGGCTGCTGACGGAACCAAAAGCCAGTTTTGTAGTTAGTATAGGAATTTCGAAGGCCGGAACTGTTCCGAGATTTTAGGATCCGAGATCCGATTTGGGACTTTTCCGGATTTCTCGGATCTTTTAGATAAGATCTAGCGGATTTTCCATAGGAGTAGGTAGGAGGAAATCTAAATTTAGAGAATTCAGAGAGTACTTAGTATTGAGGTTTTGGGAAAAACCTCTCATCTTGTCTTCGCACTTTGTTAATATACCGCTCTCCTTGTATCAGATTGGCTCTCTTGTACTTTCAGTGTGTGGTATAGACTTTGTGAGTAGCTGATCCGTTCTTGTGGGTGAATATGTGTCAACATCCTTCTGAAGTGTTGTGAGGGTTAGTTCGGATAGAGAAATACCGGTCAAGATCCGTGTCGGGAGATCGCGTGGGAGAGCTGGAGGGCTATTGCAGAGGTGTGTCTGGTAGACTCCAGGGTCCGGAAGTAGCCAGGAGGGGAGGAGACGAACTGCAGAGGTGTTCTTGGTAGTCTCTAGGAGACGGAGTAATCCGTGTTAACCTGAATTTCGGTCTACGCCAGAGTTTTCCCCCACGATAGGAAAAAGCTTGATGCATAGGTCTAGACGGAGTACTCTGACGAGGTAGCACTACCGTTCCCGGAGGATCACAATTCCCTCACCGGAATGTTGTTGTAGCTCGGACTTGTCTCTGCGCGACCGCATCCGGAAGGCCTTCGGGATGTTGTGAGAGTCTAAGTCTAGCAGCAGCAATCCATTCATCTGGTTAGCAGAGTAGGAGAGTGGTGTTCGGTCACTATAAGTTCCGGATAGTGGGGGTCTAGCCACTTTAAGGCACAAGGCAGTGGGAAATCCAGCCACTTACACAAAACATGATCAGTGGACTCTGGCCACTCATTTAAAAACTCCAGGAGCCTCTCTGAGAAGGAACAAGGATAAATCAAACTACCCTCCCGACTTCTGGAAGAACCTTTCTGGGAATCGCTGTATATAATCTGGACTCCGGAAGGATCCGGATCTACCCTACTAAAGATAAAAAGATAGCTATCTCATAAAATGATTGTTGGAATAAGTTTAGTAATCCGGAGTATTGGAGAGAGAATATTAGGTCTCTGTGGGAACGAAACCAGAGCGGTTACTTTGGAAGCATTTAGTGACAATTGGATGCATTCCGGAGGAATACTGTCTCTACGAACTGCAACATGTTCAAATGACCGGTCTCCGGTACTCCGGTTCCAAGCATCGGCGAAGCTTATCATCCGCTCCCATTCAAAAAAGAATCCCTCAAATTAGACAGTGTGGCGCCACCTGGTGTTGAAAAACACTCTTCTCCTCCTAGTTGAGGTGGGCCGGGTATCTTCCGGTCTCAAGGTATTCTATGATCTCCTGGAAGTCAAAACTTTTGGTCCCTAGAACTAGGTACACCGAACATCTCTTTTGGGCTTCGGGAGGCTAGTCTCCGGGACCGTTGGGAACTCATCCGGGAACTCTGCAGGCAAGTTAGTAGAACTCTCTAGGCCTCTTTGCCTAGAAAGATAATCCGCATTGCAATTAGACTTCCCAGATTTCACTACAACGACATAATTGAACTCTTGTAGTAATAAAATCCACCTAACAAGTCTCCCGGACAAATCTGGTTTGTTTACTAGGTATTTCAAGGCATCATGATCCATGTGGAAAATCACCTCGTACCCCAGTTGATAGTGCTGGAGTTTCTTACAGGCGTATATCATTGCTAGAGCTTCTCTCTCTGTTGCCGTGTAGTTCTTCTCTGTTGGGCTCATTTGCCGGCTGGAATAGTAAATTGGATGCTCTTGGCCTTCCTTGTCTGCTTGCCAAAGTATGGCTCTCAAACACCACCCGGAGGCATCCAAAGTCACGTGAAACGGCTTACTCCAATCCGACGGAGCTAGAATGGGGGCCATTGCCAACTTCCTTTTGAGATCCTCAAAAGCCTGTTGTCTAAACTCTGTCCACACATACTCAACTTCGTTCTTTAGTAGTTCAGTTAGTGGAGAGGCTAGCCGGGAATAGTTGACAATAAATCTTCGATAATACCCCACACATCCTAGAAATCCCCTGATCTCCCGGCACTTTTAGGAGGAAGCAAGGCCAATATTGCCTTAACTTTGTCAAGGTTTACTTCTAAGCCACGCTTACTAACGATATGACCTAGTAGCAAACCACTCATTATTCCAAAGAAGCATTTACCGGGATGAAGCTTCAAATTTGTTTCCCGGCATTTCTGAAATGTCTTCCGGAGGTACGTCAAGTGATCCACCTACCGGCTAAAAACTGCGAAGTCATCCATGAAGACTTCCAGAAAATGCTTCAAAAAGTCCCGGAAAATATCAGTTATGAGCTACTGGAATGTACCAGGAGCATTGCAAAGACCAAATGGCATTCTATTGAATGCAAAAGTACCCCAATTGGTAGTGAAGGTAGTTTTCAATTGGTCGATCTTCCAGATAAACACTTGGTTGTAACCGAAAAATCCATCAAGAAAACTGAAACATTCTTGACCGGCAACATGATCAAGAACCATATCAATGAAAGGTAAGGGAAAGTGATCCTTCCGGGTTGCCGCATTTAGCTTCCGGAAGTCTTGACAAACCCGAATCTTTACCTTACTATCCGCACCTACCTTCTTAGGCACTATCACGATTGGTGATACCCATTCGGAATTATTTACTGGGTGAATAATTCTGGCCTCCAACAACTTGTCCAACTCCTCCTTGACCATCAAGGAGTAATTGGAATTCAACCGGTATTGCCATTGCCGGACCGGGGTGGAGTCCTCCTTCAAATCAATTGCATGTTGTCCCAACTCCGGGGGGATTCCTCTCAAGTCTGCCGGTGATCAAGCAAAGACATCAAAGAACTCTTTCAACAAAGCGATATACTCCTTACGTTCTCTCCTAGATAGTCTTTTCCCTAGGTAGAAGGTCTTATCTACCTCTACGTCCACGGCTTCATAGTCATCCGGGGCAACCACCGTCTTGATCTTCTCGACTTCATCCACGTCGGTAGTGGCATACAAATCCGCCCAAGTTATCGGTCTACCGGTAGAACTACATGGCACCGGTGGGAGGGCTTGGTCCTTAAACTGTTGTCTGATCCACTCCGAGGACAATAGGACATTCGATTCTCCTAAAAATGGGTCCTCCGGTGTCTTCTTCGGGACGTCTTTCGGGTCCAAGTCCAGATTGACCACTCCTATCTCCGAGACGGGCTCTGGAGAGTCAAAATCCGATTCTATATCTTGGGTGTACTGCTCTATTTGGTAGGATAGAACGGAATTTTTTTCCTCTGGGTCGGTCCAATCTGAGGTATATCCATCAAATTCTGAGGTTTCACCTTGGTGCTCTTCCAGGAGCCATGGAATGCTTACCGGAGGATTACCGAAGATAAAAGCCTTCCTCTCCCTTGTACCATTGTGGGTCGCGCGCACACCTGCCTATCGGGCCCGCACGGTTAGGGGTTGGGCGCGCGTGCTCGAACAATGCGTTGGCGCCTCAAAAGGGCTGAGATAGAAAGAATTTGAAAGAATACAACTGTACAAGGGTAACCTAATATTAAAATTATTTATTTCAATGTGGTGCCTTCATGAATGGGCACTCTCAACACCAAGTACATATTTTAAGCCACGGTACCATTGGGGAATGCTATCTTGCGAGCAGTGAGCGATGAGCGGTGAGCGGTGAGACGCGAGTGGTGAGCGGTAAGGGGTAAAAACTTCGAAGTGCATTTACTTCTAAAATGTTACTGATAATAAATTGGAGGAGACCTTAAATTCTATAATATAGGAATGAATCTGCTATCGAGAAGAGAAAGGTAATAAATATTTAGATCTGATTCAAGAAGAAGAATATAGAGGGAATCCTATATCTGCAGACGTTGTCTGTTGTGGGAAGCCCAAAAACTGGCCTTAGAATTAGAGTATAAGGTGACACCCGGAAAAACTCCTATGACACCCAGCAAAACACCTATGACACCCGGCAAAACTCCTATGACACCCGGCAAAACTCTTATGATATCCGTTAAAAGAAGTGGGTATTGGAGTGATAGCAAAGGTCCGTAGAGAGTAGAGTGTCAGAACTGAGAAGGGAAATTACTAATACATAGTTCGAATAATGAATTGAAATGATTTGTGGGGATTATAGGCGAGCAAAAAATGTAACAAACATTACTGAAAATTGTTGTGATGTGAGGAAGTGAAAGAATAATGGTTGAGGGTGTTGAAGCACTCGCAGTGGATTTGTCATGGATTTAGAGTGAAGTTGAAAGTTAAAGATATAGAATACACGCATAATAGGAACGTTCAAGAGATACAAGAAAGAGTGGTCATGGGGAAAATATTGAAGAAGAATGGGCCATATCCGCAAACTTTGCAAAACAAGCTGAAAATACATGGAGAAACAATAAGAGTCGAGGGAAAATGCTTTGAGATGTGTCACCAAGAAAATTGTTGCAAAGAAAAAGGGTGCGCACGAAAAGTATCTAGGAAGAAGAGTTACAATAACTATCCGAAGATGAAAGGAAAGTGTCAGAGTCTTCTAAAGCCTCAAGATCTAGGAAGTCGTTAAATCTAAAACCCGAACTAGAGGAAGTGGAAGCAGAAGATGGGGAGAACACGCTTGCCATCTCGTTTGCAGCGTGGGCGGCATACGAAGGGAGCAAGAAATCCCGATCCGGTGAAGCAGCCAACGCAATCAAACTGAAAACAGAAAGCGACAACACAAATTATTATGAGTGAATTAGAAAACTAGAGAAGTAAAATACAAAACAAGACTTACTCAATCGATTTCTCTTTGAGATCTTCCGGATTGGAGGATCTTCATCAATGGTGAGGTCCACGGTGGCAGGCAGAACGGGATTGAAACACGGAGGCTTGGGCATGAAAAGAGGCTTCAACACCGCCTCAAAAACAACCTTATCGGATTCGAAGCCTACGATATGCCGACCAGCAGCTCGACACGCGCGAAGGGAGTTCCCTAGAATCTCAGAAATGATTAGAATTGTTGATAGGAAAAACATCAAAATCAAATGAGTGGAAAGAAATTGAAATGATAGAATACTTAAGAAAATGAGAGGCTAATAGATGAGAAAGCAATACTTGTAGAAGCAAATGCATCGAAAATCACACCTCCCGGCTTGGTGAGTGCCTCGAATAGCATCTGGTAGAAAATGACGCCCTTCTCACGCCCAACCCTCCAGGGAACATTACCTCGCATCGTCTGGGTAGTGAGGTCGTTGTGATTGAGAAGGACGTCGGTCTCTTCTACTCCCCAACCTGTCTTTGACAACTCCACATTCACAATGAATGTGAAGGACTCCAATGGTAATGCGTTCCTCACGTAAAGGAGGATCCGAAAGCGGTGTGTCTGCAAAAGAATAGACAAGGAAGAATATCATAATTAGTAGGACCGAAATAAAAAATGGAGCACTGTGAATGATTAAGTGACTAACCTTCTTTGATGGATCAGTGGGCAACGCCAATGGCAATTCGTTTACACCCCACCAATCGCGGAGCAACTTGAAATCGTATGCAGCAGCGTAAGACCTCACGTCGGTGCGAATCTGCACAGCTTCTGGAATGATAACCATAGTACATCCCTGATCATGTAGGAACGAATCAGCAAACTCAAAAAGGGCCTCAACGATCTGCTCAGAATAAACATTCCACGGTGGGATGTCCTTTGCATCACGCGAAACTGATGGTACCCACAGGCCTTCCGGGATGTCTCCGAGAATGAGATCAAAACCTCGGTGGAGGCATGATTTGGAGGACACACGTGCAATAATACCTGATGATGATTAGATTGAGTAACGAGGCTGAGAAACTGATTATTTCATTCAATGGGTGAAGCTCACCGAATTCTGCTAGAGATGTCAAGGAGTATAACAGAACTCAATAGATATTGTAAACTGAAATGAACGGCATTGGAGTGCCGCCAACGGCACTCGACGAAGATCAGATATTTTATTGAAAGGAAATACTAGACGGAAGGCATATAAATGAAGGAATTGTGAAGAAGTTAATTTACCTTCAGCATGAACTCGTTAAGTCGAATCATGCACGGATGGTCTTTCCCTCCATTCATCATATTCTGGACAGAAGTGAGCTCAACTCTAATGCCCATCTTCGGAGCAGAAGCGCTCGGAGGAGAAAAGGCATCATGAAATGCCTTCCGTTTGACCACGTTCGAAGGCTGACATGGAGGGGAGTCCGTTACCTCCTGAGTCGGTTGTACATCTTGAGAGCTCTTAGCAGCTGCAGGAAATGTGTCGGGCGCGGCGACAGATGATGGAAGAACGACTTCAACCTCAGGGTTAGGAGTAGATCCTCAGGTCTTCTTAGTGACAACTTTGCCCTTATCCTTAGCTCTAGTAGCCTGAGCAGCCGCTTCGACAGTGGACTCCACCCCAATCAGCTCGGGTTGAATGCCATCTCGCAGAGATATGTCGAAATGAGGTGGTTTCTGAACAGGGCAGTCCAGATACCAACCGCAGCGCTCCCTGTGTTGAGGACCCCAATCAGCTTGGATTCCCACAGATAACATGGTGGATGGGCTTTTGGGATCAAGGTACGATGCAAAGAATGGAGGGTTGTGGGTCACAACCCTCGCCGACATCAAAATAAACTTGAAATATCTATGTAAGGTGCGCCGCAAAGCAGACGGAAACCCGCATTGATCCGCTGGTTCATAGTTCTTGTGAACTCTCTTGTCCACGCTAAACTCTCGGAAAAATGCGGTCTCTCACAATTGAATCCGCAGCTCCCCGATATAGTCAGAAATACGAGTGATTGGATCGCCAACATCAGGGTCGTAATTAACTTCAACGCCAATATCTAACAGAGAGTCCTCCAACCAGGGTTGTCATACTGGACGGACGTCCGGTACGCCCGTCCGTCCGATTCGACCGTCTGGTAGAACTCTCGCCCGTCCGGGTAAGTCAACTGAGGGTTGACTTACCCACTAGGTAAAAAACAGGCGACATGGCAACCATGTTGGCACCACATAGCTGCCACGTAGGAGAGGGTCATGTTTGAGTAGGATCGGGGACTAATGGCAAGAGGGAGGTGGGGCGGAGACGTCCTCGCCCCTGCCCGTGTGGGGGCGGGGACGTCTCCGCCCCTTCATGAGTTAGTTAATAGTGTTTAACTATTGACACTATGTTGGTAAACTAAAATTTATGTTTACTGTAGTATACACTAAATGTGAACCCATACACCAATTGCAAATGAGGCACTTAGTGTAGTGACATAACCGGACACTAAATGCCATTTACTACACTATGTATCAGTTTTTGTAGAAATAATAAATTTATTTCTTTCACTTGTGCACATTTAGTGTATCAATACTGTATCAATTGTTATTTGTGCTTGAACAAATGCAAATCTCGGATTTAGAATTTAAGATTTGGACGTATCCAATTTTGATTAAAATATAACGTATGGCAATTGCCAATTACACATATTCTTCTACGAAGATGCCGTATTGCCTATTTAACCACCACATGCAAAACTAATGCAGCTAATTAACAAAAAACTATTGTTGGTAACAACATAGAGGCATAGTCCAGTTGTGGGGGGGTTTCATTAATGTGTCTAAAACATCTGGTACAGAAGACCGTTCTTCGAGCACTTGTTTTAGCAATGCTGTAAGCTTTAGCTTCAAGTTTACATATTGCTCCGTGTTTTTGCTGGTGAAATACGAAGTGTCCCAATCTTCTTTCCAAATTTTTTTATAAATCCAACCCACCGCAAATGCATCTGCTGCCTTGGAGTAGAGGTGTGACCGTTGCATGACTTCAAGCGAGTTGGTGGAGTCCTGCGGCCCAAAATTATAGAACAGTTCTGGTGCCACAAACCGTCGCCGCTCTCTCTCTTGTTGAAGCTCCTCCTTGAATTGATAACCATACCTTGATGGCTCATTCTCCACAACCCGACTAGAAAGCCCCCAATCGCAAATTCCGATGTACACCGTGTCGGGTTTCCACTCATCAAAGTGGAGCAAAACATTCGATGGAGAGATGTCATTGTGTATATAATTTGCGTCGTGGCATTTTCCCACAATGACAAGCAATGATAGTGCGAGGTTCACTCGATTTTGGCGGTAAGTTTTTACCCACCGAAGCTCTTGGATTGACAACCCGATATTTGGATGCATCTCAATCTGTTCAAATGGCAATGCTTCGTCCACTTTCGAGTCAAACTTGGACCAAAAAGAAGCCAGAGATCCCCCATTCCACCAGAGCGTGTACCCTTCCATAGTTTTCGGGTGGATGTACGCAAGTCTAATGATCCCTAGATGTACTACCGGACACCCTCCAGCCTCGTTGATGATGTTTCGTCGCTTCTCCCTCTCGTTGGTGTTGGTCAGAGTCTTTCCGGCGAAGTAAATCCAACTTGGAATGTTTTCCAATTTGGTTATCATCACCTTCCGTACAGTTCCATAGCCACCCACCGCACTCTGCCCTGGCATTGGAATCACTTTAGTGCAACTTTCAAGCCACTTGAAAGTTCCACCAAGGCAGTGAGCCAAAATTTGTTCCTCAATAGTCGCTTTCCAAAGAGCTAGTTTCTTCTTACGGGAAGAAGAGTACTGTTGAACGAAGCCCTGGATCATCCTCATCTTCGCCACTAGTGCGCGCTCCTCCAGGTTCCAGGTGCTCTCATCCTCCTTCTTCCCTGTGACGTAACACCAGTTCACAACGATATTGGTGGTCAGTGCGGTCACTTGTGTGTCCAACCACTCCGAATGCAACCAATAATCTGAGAAATTATTAAATTTCTCAGATTTATCAAGGTTTGACATTAATTCGTGTCGCATGTCAACCGTCAACTTGTGGTATCCCTCTTCGTTGTGGGTCAAATAGCTCCTCGTCAACGCCCCTGTCGTCCGACGCTTGTAAAACTCGACGGCAATCCCTCTACATTCAACCATATATTCGTGCGGGGGCATATCCGGATTTGGTGACTTCTTCCGCCTCTTCCCGCTCGATGACGACGGATTCAATGATCCCGAAGTCAACTCCGTGTTGGTGGACGGAAGAACCGTCTCATCAACATCATCCAAGTCCATAAATACTGGGCGCTTCTCCATCGACCTACTTCCTTCTCCCGCCATATGTGATTGTCAACTCCCTACCGTGGTCGAAATTCCAAGTTGATGGTTTTAAAAAAAACCGCAAAGAGTCCGGGTACAATAAATGGGCCAAGCCCGATCACCCACCAAACTCACTTTCAGGCCGCAAAGCGAACTGACATGTGAGGCCTAGGGAGTGGACTTGGCAGAGAATAAGGACAAAATCTCCCCTATTTATATGGTGTAGGGTTCCTTTTGCGAAGACGTCCCCACCCTACCTGGGCAGGGCGGGGACATCTCCGCCCCTGCCCGGGGTGGGGCGGAGATGTCCCCGCCCATGCCGCGGAGACGTCCCCGCCGCTGCCCGGGGACCCTAGACCAGTGGTTTGTCTATCGGCTATATAATATCGTACACACCCCTAATTGTCCCCGCCTCACATACTCCCTCTTCATCCACCTCTTAATTGAGTTGGTTGTGGGCGTCGTGTGAGGACTTCATCCATTTGCATTACATATATTATTCAGATTTTTCCCACCCATGGCCACGTCGGTAAAAATGAATAAAGAAGAACGAGACAAGAGTCGACTACGATCGGGAAACAAGCAGCGGAAGAGGTTGCATGTGCTTCGGAATCCTGTTAAATTGGCTTTTAAAGGTTGAGAAGAAGTTCCGGAGCCTTGGAGTTTCGAGGATTGCGCAAACTTCATCGAGTGGTGCCATATCGACAAGGCTTTCCCGGAGGAGCGACACAATTATCACCGACGCTTTCACAAGGCAAATTTATGGAAGTGCACCGACGAGGCGTTCAAAAATCGGTGCATTGAAGTATACCAGGTCTTGTACGACATCCCTTATATCAAACGCAACGAAGTAAATCTCTTCCTTGCGCGAGGTGTCCATGCGGAGGTAAAATTGGGCAAGAGGGTGGATTGGTCCACCTTGAAAGCCATGGGAGATAGCATAAGAGTTCCTTCTCCGGCGAATGGATTGATTCCAATGGAGACACGGAGGTATCCAGAAGGCGGATTGGGCAAATCGATGGCGAAGACTGAACCGGTCGACACGTACGAGACCGATCTCTCAAACACGGATACAGACTCTGACGGATCCCACGTTCGAATCACAAGGAGCCAAAGGACACAAGCGCACACCAAACGAAGGAGGGCGGAACAAACGGATAACGTAGTCGTTAATAATACTATTAATGAAGTTGGGGCTCAGGTACAATCCCCCGCGGTTGTTGATCGAACATTAGAAGCCTCTACTGGTGCTATTTTTGCCAACACTATCCAAACCTTGCTAAACCAATTGGAAGGGAAGACAACAGAACTATTGTCATTGCGCGATGAGGTTCGCAAGTTGAGAGTTGATGTCAATGATAAAAACATTGTTATTGACCAGCAACGACGTGATATGGAGGAGCTCCGACTTGCCCTTCAAACTAGTACAATGACCACAGAAGATCGGAATCCACGACGGGAGGAAGAAGTGCTTGTACACGTGTCAACCCAAGACGATTCATTGTCGTTTGATGAGGCCCTTACCAACGCAGACAAAGCTATGGTCAACAAAGAAAAGGGTGTGGGGGGTGACGGCGGCAAAGAGCTCACTAAAGCGCTTGAAGAGAATTCAAGACTACAAAGTCGCTTGGATGTGTTGGTAGAACATTACTATCAATGGAAGTTGGCATGCGTCTTCACGGTCGATCGGTCCCGACAATTGGTGGCGGAATTCCAAAAAATCGACAACAACTATACCAAAAACAACTAGGAGAGGGTGTTTGGTTTGACATCGTGGGCCCTCGTAGATGATCTTTTCAAGATGGATGAAATGGCGATGGTGAAAACCGCTGGTGGGCAAACAACCATCGATTGGTCCCGTTACAAATGGGATTTCAAAAAGGAGGTTTCATCTACCTTCGATCATCGGGGCAAACCCATGTTATTGTGGCCACAACCTTCGAGCTTCGTATCCGACGGTACGACTTGCTCAATTTGTCTAAACCCATTTGGTCCAGAAGGTGGGATGCATCTAGGCACTTGTGAGCACTTGTACCATCCATTTTGTTTGATTAGCTTGATGGTCGTACGCCGGCGGTGCTCATTGTGCAAGGCCCCTTTTCACGAGCGATTGTACGGACATTTTGGATTAGTTCCATACATGCCCCCGCATTGGGAGTTCAATGTGACGAACGCTCATGATCAATCACATATGTGGGGAAAAGATTTGGTGTGGAGCTGGAAACTGAAGATGCACTCGTTGGATAAGATGCACCTCTCAAACGAGTGGGGTTGGGAAAGGGACCCGGAGCAGATTGTCCGGGTGTGCAAGAATTTGATCCCGTTAAAGGACAAATACAGTCAAGGAAAACGAAATTTCTTCTACCAATGCTTTAATGGCCATTGGGATGAGAACGGGGAGCAATTTCGTTTCGGACCTCATCCACGGCAATGGTTGTGGGCCGTTGACGGAATTCGCATCACAGACGACAACGGGGATCGCATTTCTCACGACGTTGACCAACCAGACCCGCAAGAACTAAGACAATTATCGGAATCAGAGTGGAAAGATATTTTCCGAAATGACGGAATCGACTTCTTGCTCGATAATAGTGGTGTTAATCCGTGTGATTATGGATGTACTTAAGCCTCATAAGGATTTGTGCGTTTGTATTAAAAAAAATGGTGTGGACAAAGTTTTAAACCTCCAAACATTTTTAATCCCTAAAGGACCAAGGCATTTTTGCACCAAAAACACTTCAAAACTGCGAGGCTATAGTATAATGCCTAAGAATGGAGACAAAACCTTTTTATTTCTACATCTAACCGTAGGATCACAATAAATACTTCTTTGTTAATGTCCCCACAAAATTTCATAAATTTTAACCACACGGATTGAAAGGCTTGCATAGCTCCCATGCTATTCACTGCTTGGTATCAAATTTTTGTACTAGATAAGGCCTAAATCCATTACTAATGGTAGTTTAGGATGATGTTAGTTCCTTATACACCAATTGTTAGAGGTAGAAAAAGGGTGTATCTTATTCAAGTCAACTATGCTAGTAGTGGAAGCTAAAAAATGGGCAAGTAACGTTTTAGTTTTTAGATACTTGATATGTTTTAGATTGATGTATATTTATGGTCAATATGAGGGTCTACACCACATATTGTTGTGGAAAAAATCAAAAGTATAAAAAATTAAAATCTCTAAGTTTTATGTGGTAAGACGTTTTTGTTTTTGGTACCTTGCCCGTTATATTTTTGGCAATATGTGAAAATCTTTGACTTGAGTTGAAGCGTTATTTTCCACTAAAGACAAGGAATTTTTTTTTTCTTTGGAAGGAAATAATTTCCTACACTCTTATGTTTGCTCCAAAACTAATAGGGAGCTAATAAATGTGTTCCTTATTAGAGAGCATGCCGTCAAAGTACAAAAGTTGTAATTTCCATTTCGCCTTCCTCCCTAGAACTAGGAAGAGACATAATCTGCATGTTATTTTAAGTGCATTAGGATCTTGTCGGAACCAAAAATAAATCACCCCATATTTAATTGTGCACCCGCCTCATGGAGATGAGGAGTGCTTCGGGCAAGAAGGAGTGGCCTCAAACACCTCCTTGGAAAGTTTTGTGGGGACGAACCCCCCCCCCCAATTTACAAGCAAACGTCCCCGCCTTGCCCTGGTGGGGCGGAGACGTCTCCGTCCCATACCCGGGCAGGGGCGGGGACGTCTCCGCCCCCACCGGATTACTATTTTAATGGAGGGGGACCTCATTTGTCTCCACCTCGCATACTCCTATCCACCATCTCTTCATTGAGCTGGATGTGGGCGTCGTGCGAGGTCTCATTCATCCATCGACGCCAGAATTTTGCATTCACACGTGCACACCATGTCTTCATCCGGACAATTGGCCAAGGAGGAGCGTGACAAGACCCGTGCAAGAGCGGGGAACGCCCATCGGAAGCGGTTGCACGTTCTTCGAAATCCCGAGAAGTTGGCTTTTCGAGGTTGGGAGGACGTAGTGGAGCCATGGAGTTTTGATGATTGTGCGAACTACATTGAGTGGTGCCACATCGACAAGGCTTTCGCAGAGGCGCGACACAACTATCACCGGCGCTTCCACAAGGCAAAATTGAAACATTGCATCGACGAGGCGTTTAAAAACCGATGCATCGAAGTTTACCAGGTGTTGTATGACGTCCCATTCGTCAAATGCAACGAAGTAAATCTCTTCATTGCGCGGGGTGTTCATGCGGAGGTGAAGTTGGGCAAGATAGTGGAATGGTCCACTTTGAAGTCGATGCCGGGGAAGGTGAAAATTCCTCGCCCTGAAAATGGAATAATTCCAATGGGATGGCGCAAGTATCCGGAATGTGGATTGGGCAAGTTCATGACTGTGATGGACGACACACCTAGCTATGATACTAACACGTCAAGTTCAGATGATGACTCCGACGAAACCCACGTCCAAGTCGCGAGCGAAAAGGCACAAGCAAGTGGTAGGCTGAGGAGGACCGAACGAGCCCTTCACCAACGTTACTATTGACTAGGAGTATTTAAAGGTTTTAGGACGTAGCAAATCAATTTTGTGAACAATACTTTTGCTCTAAACATTGTATGGTTTTAAATATCCTTTTTGTTTGTAATGGTACAATTTATTTAGAGAACTTGCACATTACATTCTACTAGAGGCTTATACTACCCGTTGTGGATGGGGACTTGCATAGCTCCCATGCTATCCACTACTTGGTTTATTTTTTTGCTTTCATGGTATGTGGTACATTCCTAATCTTTTGTGGGGCAATTGTGTTTAAATTATTAATTTAGAGAACTTGCACATTACATTCTACTAGAGGCTTATACTACCCGTTGTGGATGGGGACTTGCATAGCTCCCATGCTATCCACTATTTGGTTTATTAGGGAGCTAATAAAGGTGTTCATTATTGGAGAGCATGCGGTCAAAGGACAAAAGGAGTACTTTTCCGAAAGCCTTCCTTCGTAGACATAACCTGCTTCTAATTTTAAGTGCGTCGCAATCTTGTCGGAACCAAAAATAAGGTACCCTATATTAAAACCTCCACCCTCCTCATAGAGAGGAGGAGTGCCTAAGCACCCAAAATGCCCCAGAGGCCTCCTTCTCCTGGGTTGGGGAGACGTCCCAGCTCCTACCCAAGTAAGGGCGGGGACGTCTCCGCCCTGCCTTGGTGGGACGGAGACGTCCCCGCCCTTACCAGGGTAGGGGCGGAGACGTCCCTGCCCTTACCCGGGCAGGGGCGGAGACGTCCCCGTTTTTACCGTGCAGGGGCGGGGACGTCCTCGCCCTTACCCTGGAGGGGCGGAGACGTCCCCGCCCTTACCCGGCAGGGGCGGAGACGTCCCCGCCCTTACTTTGCAGGGGTGGGGACGTCCCCGCCCTTACCCGGGCAGGGGCGGAGAGTCCCCGCCCATATCGTGCAGGGGCGGGGATGTCCCCGCCCTTACCCGGCAGGGACGGAGACGTCTCCCTATAACAGGGCAGGGCGGAGACGTCCCCGCCCTTGGCCCTTCAGGTCCCACCCGTTCTTGGCTCGTGTATAAAAGGTTCGGGGAGGGCCGATTGTCCTCACGCTTGTCACTTGGCCTCTATCTCTTGGACCTCAATACAGTTTGAGCTCCTTGCGAGTCTACTTGGGTGGCACGCGGCACTGGTGTGCGGCTGAGGTGATGTAAAAATTGGTTCAAGCATTGCACCTACGCTATCGGACCTCACATTTTCACCTGATTCTATACTATAACTAGCCCCGGATTTTGGCTTAGACGGGACTTGCACATTATTTGGCATAAGCCGTGAATGCAATGGGAAGTCAAAGGAAGCAAACAAAAGAATGGGAACCTTGGTACAATTTTGGTGACAACGGGGGCAGAGTGAGTTGTGTTTTCTGTAACTATACTTTTAGCTACAAACGTGAGCGTGCGTTCGCTCACTTTGGATACGGCGCCAAGTCAGAGAGGTCGATTTGTCGTAGCCTACTTCCCTATGTACGAAGTCGATTTGCCAATTGTGGAAACATTGTTCCGCAACGAATGACGGGCGGGGACATGTATGGCGGAGATTCAGGCCCGAGTGGTCCATCGAGGGCACCAACTATTGACACTTCAAGCCAATCCGACGCTCAAGATAATGTGGCGGGTGGGGTAACAAGTGGGCCTCAAGAAGGAGTGCCTAATCTCTCTGAAGGAAACGACCGCGAACATGTGTCGGGTGGTCAGGCCGCCTCGAATTCCACTAGATCTGGGCAACTACATCAACAACGGATGCTTGATGCTTTTAACATTGCAAAGAGGAAGGAACTTGATGAGAAGTGGGCGACTTTTTTCTATCAAGCGAATGTGCCTTTTAATGTGGCACGAAATCAAGCGTTCATCGATGCAGTGAGGGCGACATATGTGGCAAAGTTTGAGTACACTCCTACATATCACCAGTTGAGGACTAGATTGATTGAACCTAAGAGGTTGCAAATTGAGAAAGAGATTGAAGCCAAAGTTGGTTTTGCCATCAAGAATTATGGGGTGTCGATATGTACGGATGGTTGGGATGATGTCCATCGGAGGCCCCTCATGAATTTAATGATGTCGTGCCCCACTGGTGACGTATTCTTGGGGAGCATAGACACCAGTGGTGAGAAGAAGTCCATGCGGTACATAGCGGACCAAGTGAAAGTTTACATTGAGAAGGTGGATTCCAAGAATGTGACACAGATTTGTACAGACAATGCTCCCAACATGCTTGGAGCGATGGATGATATTATTCTCACATACCCACACATTCACAAGCAGGGGTGCATGGCACATGCATTGGATCTCATGTTGGAAGATTGGGCGAAGGTCCAAGAATTTAAAGATTTAATAGAGAGGGCAAAGAAATTGTGCTAATATATTAGAAACCATCATTCGACAATGGGGACACTTCGTGAGTTGAGTCCAAACCTGCATGTTGTAGTGCCCACTGAAACCCGCTTTGCTTGTAATTTCCTTATGTTGGATCGATTGGTAAGACTCAAAGGAGTGTTGGAGCAGTTGAAAGACCACCCCCGTGTTGTAAACTACTTTGCAACCCAACGGAACAAACAAGATGGAGAGCAAGCAACAATCGCAGCGCGTAATGTGGTGCTCACCATCGAAGATGTGGCCTTTTGGCAACGATGTCAGAATTACGTGCACATGACTGGGGATGTTTTGAAGGCATTGCGTGTGTTTGATGGCCGCGAACCAGCCATGGGTCGTGCGTGGCTCGTGATGCATAATTTGCGAGAACACGTGTACTCTTTGAGAGAGTCACCCTTTACTCTACGAGCTGACATAGCATCCACTCTTGAGCAATCTTTTGATGCACGGTGGCAAATGGTTTTTACCGATGTTCACTACGCCGGGGCTCTTTTGAATCCGTACCTCAAGGATAATGTGGCGCTTAGGGCTGATGGAATCGCACAAAGAGCATTGAATCGGGTTGTTCGCAAAATGATGGAGGTATTGGAAGTCTCATATGAGGACGTCCAATATGAGTTAACACAGTACGAGGAGGGCACAGGACCATATGGCCCTACTGAGGCATCTGACATCCGCCAGACAAAGCTTCAACTCCACCAATGGTGGGCCAGGATCGCAGACAAGGCATTGTCTAAAATAGCTATTCGTATTCTAGCCCTTACGTGTTCAGCAAGCTCTTGCGAACGAAATTGGAGTATGTACTCGTTTGTCCACAACAAGAGCTGAAATCGATTAGCGACAGAAAAGGCTGCGTCATTGGTGTATATTTATACCAATAGCCGATGCCTTCAACAAAGACCGGGGGCCGATCCTGTTCGATGGTACGATGCGAATATTCACTCGGAGGATTCCGACCCAGATGCCCTAGGGCCAGTCCCGGTGGGTGAACCTAATCGTGAATTTGATGTGTTGATAGCCGAGGAAGAGGAGGATCACAATATGGCAACTCCCCGCACTCCGCTCGAGTACCGTGGACACCCTAATCTTTGGGCGGAAGGTGCCAATCATCTTGAGGAAACGAGAAACTATTACGGAGATGATGACGATGTGGAAGAATAATTGGCTCAAGGTCGTTGGGGACCTTGGAATCAAAGTCCTCGTCGCAGTCCTTTGCCTCATCTTCATCAAAATGAGGGCATTCATGAAGTGCAACCTTTGTCTACTTCCTCAGAGAGCGACATCCCAAATGTGACTAACCTTGAAGAGCCTGAAACGGGGGGGGCAATGTCGGGAATGTTCGCAACGAGGACAATTCTTCATCAGACTATGGTGGTGGAAACGGAGATGGCGACAACAATGGAGCGGGAGAGAACGCAGTAAATACTGCGACTCAAAACAACTAAGCATCGGTTGAAATCCGGTATGGCCAAGAGAGTCCTATTGGAATGGGTGCATCATTTCATAGCACTGGAGTCGTTCAATGAGACTCTAACGCAAATGTTGTAAACACAACAATTGTAGGGACGACTCGAAGAAATGAAAGGGTTGTTAATCAACGAAAGCGTTTTGACCCAGAATATGTAGACCCCGATGATGCTTTTGCATTCACAGAGGAACTTGAGCCACAACCATCCCCAGTTGTAGTGTTGCCTACGGTTATCAATGACCAGAATGTACCAGCGCCGCCTTCCCGGAATTCCTCTTCTCCTAGAACGGCGAATGCCATGTATGGACCTTTTCAACAAAGAGTAGGCGTTGAGGGGATGGGTCTAAACACTTCCGCTACTACTACCAGAAATGGCAGACCCCCTTTGGCCGCTACAAGGACGCCTCTTCATCCAATGGGTCAATATATACAACCGAGTGCAAGGACTAATGCTCGTGGAGGGTCTAGAGGCCGTGGAGCGGCTAGAGGCCGTGAAGGAAGAAACAACGGTGAAGCATCCTCCTCAAGGCATCGTAGACGTCCCCTCCTTGGAATAGGGGCACGAGATTCGAACGTGGTTGTACAACCGTTTTTGGATACGTATGTTCCAGGACGCTCTTCAACAACTCTGGCGTTTGTTGTTCCGAATCGAGAAATTCGTCCTACCAGCGGCCCAACCATAAATTTCGACGGCGATGATCCTCACGCACATCGACAAAAGAGATTCAGACGCTCGCGTTGTGATGGTGAAACAGTCGTCGAGCTTCACAATGACAACTCTGAAATAGAGGGCTTTTGGACTACGGATAATAGCAATGGAGAATTCTCAGATGAGAACGGTGAAGGAGCTGATGATGACAACCGTCCAGATTGCGATGAGGCACCAGATGATGATGATATCGTACTTCGAGATGCGGTTATGGGTGGCCCGTCCACCGAAGGAGTGCGCAGATCGGGCCGTTTGAATAGGGTGAAAGTCCACTAAGGTGGTATATTTATAGTGTCACAAATGGTTTTGGAAAGAGTCACGAACCTTCTTTTGCTGCATAGTGCAAATGTGGGATTGATCTTGGAATTCTATTGATGGAATGTGATATTTGCCTTGATTTAAAGTCTAGGAACCTCAAAAATGTTGAGTTTTGATTTACGATTTGGCCAATATAGGTATATCTTTCATCAGTATATACCTGTCACAAGTATATGACATTTGCCAAATATACCTATTTTGAGAGTTCTAGGAAGTGAAACACTCCAAAAGTTTTGGGACACATTCAAGCCATAATGTGTTCATATATTATAATTGAAAATTCTAGATCGGGAACTTATTTTCACTTTTATTGCTAAAAAACGAGATATTTCTTCAAGGCTCCTAAAATAGGACTCAATGTTGATTTTTTCTTTGATTTTTTATCCAATAAGATACATCATGCATAGAACCATCTTGAAACATAATTTTTTCGGAAGATAAACCTTTTTTTTCCATTAAATTGGGCAAAATTAAGTTTTTTGGCCAAAAAAATATACTTTTGGGTATATTTTTTTTGCCCAAAAGTGAGTAACCCTAGCTGACTTCTACCCAATAATTAAAGGACAAGAAAAGTAACTACATATATGTATGCGAAATCAAGAGAGTTGTGATAATTCATAGAAGAAGCTAGGAGAGAAAAAGGTTTCTTAGATAACTACAAGATATTACTTGGTTTGGAAGTATGAGATTAGGGAATTGTTGTTTTATCGTATTTCTTTTTAATGTAATAAACAGATTTTGCTTCCAGACATTAAGGCCTATCCGCTCAATGATGCAGGGGCGTGGACGCCTACATGAGGGGCGGGGACGTCCCCGCCCCAGGGGGTAGACGTCCCCGCCCTAAGGGCGTTGACGTCCCCGCCCCTGGGGCATAGACGTCCCCGCCCCTCACGGAGACGTCCCTGCCCTAGTGCCATGGTGGCGTAACACGTCCGTATGTGATGTGGCAATCACAGTAAAAATTTCTTACTTGCAAAAAATTACTGGGCGCACTTCGGGCAATCCGTCCGAACCTTCCGTCCGTGCCGTCCGGACCGCCCGTCCGGTTGTCCCGTCCGATCACCTCAACCCGTCCGTTATGACAACCCTGCCTCCAACAGCTTCTCTGCTTCGCATGACAGCTGACAAAGGAATGAATCGTATTAGAATGACACTGTAAACATAAAATTGGGAAGTCACAAATAATAAACGAAGAATACCTGAGCCCACCAAGTAGCACGGTGAAGCCAATCAGGAAAATCACTATCAGGAAACTTCGACTTCGGAAACCTAAGAGATTCTCTAAGGTTTCCATCTCTGTTCGAACGCTGAAGCCATTTCACTTTCATCGCGGGATCCATCGCAGACGTCGCGAGCATGCTGAGCTTCTCTTGAGTCATCTCAGTGTCGTCTTCATGAGCTTCGTAGTGAAGCTTAACTTGACTCAAAAATGCTGGAGTGTGCTTAGGATCAGCATTCGGAAGTTGCTTCCGAAGCTCTGAAAGCGTGGATAACCTCATCTTCTCCACAGCTTTTCGGACGAAATCGTGCGCATCACTTGTGGTCCACTCATTAGGATCGGGAAATTTTTTAGCAAACTTCCGCTGCGCCACCGCAGCTGCTTCACCGATCTCTTGCTGTGACATATTTGAAGAATATTGTAAGCAAAATTGTAGACTGATCATGAAATACTGACTAGAATGGTGCATTGACATTGCACAAACACGAATCAGATATGCAACTCTGCCGTTGGCGGCACGATTCTAGAGTATCATAATTGTCGAAGACATGGGAATAAGAGCGCAAACACTAAAATTTAATGATGTCCAGAAGGCCATAGACGATCAATTACTGCCGTGCCCACGTTTAGAGGTAAGTGAAGTTTCCACATTAGCTTAGGAGGAGGTGTGCCGCCAGCGGCACACCTCCCTTGGCGCTCACCAAGCCTCAAAATGAGAAAAGTGAGCGCTGGGGGCGGTGTGCCGCCAGCGGCGCACCTCCGCCAGCGGCACACCTCCCCCAGCGCTCACTGTCGTCTCATTTTGAGGCTTGGTGAGCGCTGGGGGAGGTGTGCCGCTGGCGGCACACTCCCTACTCAACACACTTCTCATCACTTCTAAACAATGCCAGACTAAAATTTGCTTCAAACATAAGACTCGTTTATGCTAATCCGAATGAAAACGAATGACGAAATCGAATCATCTAGTCCTCGATAATTCAACAAACATGGAATTCGCAAATGAGCTTATGAGTACAAACACTAACCTGATAGAGGACACTGTTCAAGGATTTTAATGTCAGCGTGTACCACGTCCGCTTTACGGAGTTTTGCTTCGCTTCCGCAGCATTGATTTCGGCTTTGGATACAAGTTTCTCAAAGTAACTCAAAGGCTGCCCTGCCATCCCTTGAATGCGGTACAGCTTGTGAACCAGGTTCGGCGTAACAAATGACTTCTGGTTTCGCCTACATCAAATCAATATGCCATTAGGACTCATGGTAAAGATATACTAGCGAGAATACTGAGCACACACCCCAAATTCTTACCAGTTAACTTGATGCAACGCTGAAAGAAGGACATGAACATATCCATTCACATTCAGCAGAATGGACTCGACAGCAAAATGCCAACTCGGATCATCACGATGATCTCGGTTTATAATTGGAAGCCAGGCCTGGAGTCGATGGTTGCCATCCCAGACATGAAACATCTTTCTTGAGAACACTTGCAGGTCTGGATCGGAATTCAACCTCCGCTCCAACGCCTCGTTCGCAGCAATCCAGGATGGACTCCAACTCTTGTCAATATCTTCTGAGATGTCAACAGTCTTCCCGTCGTGGTTCTTAGTTGCAACATAGAAAACTCCAGAGCCTTCCATGTAACCGTTCTTCAAAAAGTGGAAACCCAGCCCCATGACATCGTTCTTCAAGTAAGGTCGAACGATCGGCAGCCCAATCATGCGGCACAGGGGGATGTCAATCTTCGATTTCTCCTTTGGCTGAAATCGGAGTCCATCAAGAAGTGATGATGTGTTCACAGTTTCTTTCAGAACCAGATCATCCATCTGCTTCTCCAGATCCGAAGCCGAGAGTGGTTCTGAGGATTTCCGTTCCGATCTTGAAATATCAACATCCTCACTTTCTCCCCCATCCTCATTCAACTCTGCAGGAGAACTCCCTGCACAAACTTAGTTCTTAGTTGTAATATCAGAGGACAATTTTTTTTTTGCAGATCACCTGAAAGTTGAAAACCTGAGTTCAATGAATTGTGAGTCTCTTTTTCGATATCTGGATCGACTCCTCGATCTGAAATATCCGACTGACTTTGCCTCTCTGCAACGCAATCACCACAAAAAATCGGGCTCTGAAATGACTGCAAAAAATGACTCAGACAGAGTCATTCAGCAAACAAATGACTGCACGGTGACTGGGGTTCCTAGAGTCATTGTGGAGAAGTTTTAGATCATGACTTCAATTGTATTATCACCATCCACTTCAACGTTGGATGAACTGAAAATGGAAGGGGTCCGTAGGGCAGCAAAGTTTTGTGGGAAATATTTTGGGAAGATTTCGGGCAGGGTCCCTTATTTCGCTCTACCCGGACGACGTGGCATGCCAGCTTAGGGTATTGCGATGTCACTCTTCAGTGACAATTCAGTGCGGTTTAGAGTGACGTGGACTGCCCAGTTAGCTTTAGAGTCAGTCACAGAGAAGTCATTTTTTAGTTTCGCATTTAATAGGTTTTGGGACACGTGGCATTTGCTGCAAAATGATTTTCAAGTCGGGTTATAGTCATTTATATGACGCTCATTATCACTTCGTCAACTGGACAAAGTTACGATTTAGTCACAAGTGCGTCACGTTTGTGTAGTGTATGAGAAGGGTCCCTTTTGCGTAAGAGTCACCCCGATGTCATGATCAGTTGCTTCGTATAGTTACGCAATAGAGAGGGGATTTACACGGGATATGTTGTCCAAATGACGAAGACTGGGAATCAAAATTTTTATTCAGCAACATGGACACTCCTGGACATGGGCAAAGGCATGCACGGGGAACAGCGTCGGTCTAATCCATTCATGCTCTAATCCATTCATTCGGAACATGGCAACTTAAAAAGAGGTAAAAAAGGTTGAGTCAAGAGTTTATGGTACTGTTCCATGAAATGTCAACGTAAATGTGCCACTCAATTTCAGCGCATACATATACAAATCACTATTTCTCATAGAAGAGTCACCATGAAATATGCATCACACTAACCCTACGCAACTAATCACTCCCACGTTACCACTCACTTGAAGGTTTTAAGGTACTTCTGGTCCCATAGAGTAGTTGTCCCTTTCACATCCTCAATCTTGTTCTGCTCATCGTCAGGATTGGGAAACATGAGCTTCACCCCTGGAATCAAAATGTCATGTACATCTATCTTGAACCAATTTTCAGGGATGTCCTGGAAGTGAAACTTATGTTTCCGTGAAATCCCACTGATCTTCCCGAATGCGGCTTTCTGGCGGATGGCGCGTGGGTTCATGAGGAAGACTTCATCGCCGATCTGGTACTGTACAAAGCAACATGTGCATCAGCTGTCTAAGGTTTAGGTGGTACAGGCACAGAGAAGATATTCATGAAGGGGTCAAGAACATGATACCTGTTTTGTCGAGGGTACAGTAGCTTTCTTCTCTGCGGCGGAAGCCGCCTTTGGTTCGGTTCTTTCCTCTGCGCTATCACCTGCACACTCATAAGATTTTGTTATGGAGGATAATTTCGGGAAGGTGAGGGGCCGCTGTCCAGGCCGACGTCGGGAGGGGAGATTATCTTCTACGGTGACTTCGCTGGTCTCTTGCACTTCCTTTGCGATGGAGATGCCGCGGCTGGTGCTCCTTCTCCAGGCCTCTGCTGAGCGGTCGGTGGCGACTCATGGGAGAAGAGTTCCTTTCCAGCGGACACCTCGCTATTCATTTCTTCTTGCGCTGCGGGGCCATCGTCCTCAGAATTGCTGTCACCGGAAGGTCCTGTACTATCAGGTGCTGATGGCGTGTTAACAAAACCGGAGGCGGCTACAACCTCCACGTGCTCCAAAGTTCGCGAAGGTGGTAAGTCCTGAACGCCCGCTGAGGAGAAAAGACTGTCCACCTCAGTCGTGGACGTTGGTGGAGGCTATAAGAGATGTTGTGTTTCGGGCACCTCCAACGTTGGGTCCCCCACGTCCACTTCATTGGGCCCCTGCCAAATCAATTTTTGGGCCTCCTGATCTACATTTGGGACCAATCTCGACGTGACCAACTCAGACACAGCCCACTCTGCAGTTTCTGGCAATGAATCCACGTCAAGGTCAGTCACGAAGGGGAGGTTGTCATTGGAATTTGCAATTGATAGATCCACGCTCGCAAGCTTCCGTGTAGTTCGAGCACCTTCCTTCCTCCCAATTGTGATCACAACTTGCTGCTTCTCCTTTCCCGCTCCCTTCCTTGGTTTAGAGGCTTGCTGTTGTTGGTTCTCCAATGCCGATTCCGTCACGGAGGGGCTGCCTTTGTCTAACAACTTCTCCTTCCCTACAATGGTCTTGAACATGGAGCGCAATTCCTCCATTGCGTCAGCCTGGGCTTTGGAATGCGATAGGAATTGGTCAAACTTGCCTTCCACCTCCTTCTTCTAGGACTCTAGGGATTCCAGTCGAGCCGACTCACCGTCCCCCCTAATCTGAAGACTCGAAAGATGCAGCAATGTCAAATCCCGAAGTCATGTGAGAGGGAGGTCACTGCCCCTAAATTTCAGCCAAATTATTCAAATAGCCGGTGCCACTGTCATGCTTAATTTTTTTTGGCCGCCGCGCGAGGAACTTGCCACCCACGTTTAGGAGACATCTGTGATTCCCGGGCTAGTTTCACGCCCCTCCCTCAGCCAACATATGAGCATGAACCTATTAGTTCCAGGACTTAGATTACTACAAGAGTTAAGAGCAAAGTGGACTCTCACCAGTCGTGCTTCCCGAGAAGCCCTGCCTCTCCTCCCCACGAGTCCATCACTGCGAACGCATTGTTGAGCGATGGTCATCTTCTGCGCTTTAATCTTCTGCGCATCTCTGCTCGAGTACGCCTTTAGCTTGGCCCACTCTGCATCGCTGATGTGAAGACGAGGCGCGGTGTCTTTGTCTTTGAGCCACCAAAGTTTCAATCGAGCTCTCTCTGCCTTCAAGTACTTCATCACAGATAGTCGGAAGCCGTGAATGCTCAAGGGATTTCCTAAGTACTCAAATTCATTGTCTAGGGCAGCTCTAAGTCTTTGCAGAGTGTGATCCTCGTGCTTGGACCACAAAATGACTGACATGTCGAGATATTTCGGCACCAATTCCCGTAGGGCTTCATCCCATGCGTTCTTCCCCTCGCATGTCACGTCCACTTCTCCGCCTGGTAGAACAAAGACTCGATTTGTTTTCCTCCCGACTGTAGCCCTTTGTCGGCTCTCCAAATCGTACTCAGATTTCCTCTTTCGCCTGGATAAGCGGTCCGCACTGTCTGGGGCTAGGTCAACAACAACTCGGGCTTGTAAGGCTGAACTCTGGCCAGACCAAGGAGATCCATATGATGGTGGCGGGCTTGCAGCCCAAGGGTTTGTGCCGGTTGCCTGGCTAGGAACGTAGTGGCCTGGGACCCAAGACCAATTAGGCTGCCCGTAAGATTCCGATGAAGCTTGACGAGGAAGAGGATGCGGTGCTATCTTCTTTGGGGGCAGAACTGGCGTTGGGTTCTTCTTCCTTGATGTGTGGCGATTTAACAGGCGGTCAGAGTCGGAGAGGTCGGCCTCCTCTTCAGATGAATCCACGAGCCTGCGCTCCGATACTGCAGCAACAATGTTGGATACAGGAGCAGAATTATGTTGCACTAATTACGGTTGAGGCATCAGTCAAGCAGAGCCGACAACTTCCTTGGTTCAAAACATATGCAAGGCCCAACCCAAACCCTGAACGCAAGAATTGAGGAGCGGAGTGTTTTGTTACCTGCGGCTCTATCAAATATGTTGGATTGCCGCTCAACATGGGTACAAGCAATTGCGAGGTGCATCATACCTGTGGCAATGTCCTCGTCATTGGTATTCGTCGCCTCCGACGAAGACCCCCGCGCGCTCGACATTTTGACGTTCTCCTCACCCCGCTTCTCAATCCGATCTCTCCCGGAAGCCTTTACTGCCTCTTGCCCTCCAAGATACAGCTGCCTACCACTTCGACGGACAGGTATCTCTTCGTTACAGGTGGGCTTCTCTAAAAATCGGACCTGCTTCTGCTTCGCTTTCGAGGCCTTCCTGCGCCACCCCCAAGGCCTCCCACACGCATGACTCAATAACGCCAAGCACAAGGAGAGAAGCACGACCTGAACGAACTGAACTTAGAGAGAAGGCGATGGCACTCACAGCCAACTGACCAAAGGGAGAAGAACACAAACATTGGCTAGGGTTTGGCGAGACTCTCACGTGGCTACAATGCTCACGGCAGGGGTGCTGATTGGTCCTCCACTTCCATATGACTAGTTCCCAACTTCTGAGATACTAGGACGTCACTCATTTGTAGTCATATTCTAGTTAGGAGACATATCATGTGACTTCCGTGTAACTGAAGGCTAACTGCTGCATATCCCACGGGAGAGAAGGACTCACAGACGGCAATAACTTCCACTAAACCCTAGAACAGCGCCGCAATGAGAGCTGTGATGTTGTTACTCACCAGTCCTGTAGAGCTGCCATAACCGGAGCCATTCTCTTCTGCACCTCCGCCACATTACGGTCGCGAGCAAGCTCGTAAGCACCTTTTTCTGGCGGCGTGCCCTCCATCTCCAATTCCATGATCTGCGGTAAGTGCGTTACGATTCCTGTTGCTTGCGTGAAACTCTAACCAATTGCTTGCGTGAAACTCTAACCAATTGCTTGCGTGAAACTCTGAACCAATTGCTTGCGTAAAAGTCACTGAAGTGAAAGTCACCGTGTACTTCCAAGTCACAGAAACAACAACGCTTGCAAGAAATGTACCAAGTCCGCAGCCTCTCTCTATCTCTTTCACGAAAATATAGAGCTGAAAATGTGAGTTTAGGAAATCACTTGCTAAGGTGAGTTGATAAAAGCTGTAATGTGAGTTGAGGAAATCACACGGTAATGTACGATGCTTGATTCTCTTATAGGTAGTTCGATTGCTGGCGGCTCTCAATTAGGAACCATCAAGCGAGGAGGCTCTCCGTTTCTTGCAATGATCTCGCTCTGAGTGAGTCTCAATCCCTACTTTCAAGCCTTTTAGGTTAGAGGTACGGTACTCTCACGGTCATCCTTGAATTAAGGGCATAAACTCTCACTGAATTCAGGGTTTAGGGCATAAACCCTCACGGTCATCCCTGAATTTCTGTAGTCACTTTGGAGTCCTAGTTGTAGAGAGTGACTTCCAGTAGTCATACTGAAGTCACTGTCCCCCAAATTGTAGTCACTCATAAGTGAGTCAAAAGTCATTGAAGAGGCATTTCTTAGTCATTCTCATTGAAAATACTGTGAATAATGTGTTGTGGCAGAGCATCCTTCTCCGTGGCTACGAAATCTTTCAGCAATTATGTCGCCCTGAAGTATTCCGTCTCTTGTCTTTCCAGTGCTAACGAGACTTTGTTGACAGTGATCTGAGACGGAAGAGATGATACCCAACAGACTACCGTTGTCTGATAGTGGAAGGCAGCGATTACTAGATGACAGACTCTGGGTGAGGGAGTTAAAGCGAGCCAGGGAGAGCAATGTTCAGAAAATGCATTGCCCTTACATAAATTGTAGGGGGCATAAGAGACTCTTCATACGGAACGTGCGGGAGCATCTCATCCAAAACGGTCGACATCCTGAGTCACGGATTCGGAGAGGCCCAGGCGAAAGAGATTCTTCGGACGAAGAGTGGGAACATCAATTCTGGGGACCCATTGAAGAACGCGATGGAGGACATGATGTTGGTGATACAAGTGTTCCGAGTGAGCAAGAAAAAAATGGGCTGGATGCCACCGAGGACACTCGTGGCATGGTCGAGTAGGCACTACCAACAGTGGACGTTCAGACATATTTAGCTGAGAGGCTTGGCGAGGAAGTCAGGGATGCCTTTCACATTGCCGATTCTGTTCATGAAGATGCCATGGATGCGGAATTTGGTGACGAAGCTGAGGAACAGGAGTGTCGTGATGAGGCCCTAGAGGATTCACTGGAGCACTTATATGAGGGGTCTCATTGCAGCAAGCTTGCGGCTACAGTGTTGTTGATGAATTTGTGCACTGTGCACGGCGTTAGCAATCAGTGCGCGAACGAGCTCTTTAGCATTTTGCATTCGCATGTGTTGCCGGAGAACAATACATTGCCGAGAACACATCATGCAGCAAAGTCCCTTACTACAAAGTTGGGTTTGACATACAACACCATCCATGCATGTGAGCACGCGTGTTTGCTATTCCGGGGACCCCATGAGGATGCACTACGCTGTCCTAAATGTAGAGGCCGTAGATACTGAGATGAGGAGCGGCGTTGTTATCCGTTGAAGGTGCTTCGTCACTTTTCCATCATTCCATGGTTGCAGCGCATGTACATGAGTCCGAGAATCTCAAAGCTGATGGTATGGCATGCAGAGAACAGGAGCAACAAAGACGGAGGAGATGGCTTGGTTAGACACCCCTGTGATTCCAAGGCATGGCGACATTTTGAGGAAAATGTCGACCCGAGCTTCGCACTTGATCCTCGAAACGTCCATTTTGCTCTAGCAGCCGACGGAGTCAACCCTTACAAGCAGAATCGATCCTCATGGTCAACGTGGCCCATTTTATTGTTGAATTACAACTTGCCTCCATGGCTGAGCACCAAAAAGTTTTTTATGATGTTAGCTCTTTTGATTCCAGGGAAGGAATCTGTGACATCTGATGTATTTGACGTGTACTTAGAGCCTCTTCTGGATGAATTCCTCGAGTTATGGGCTGGAGTGCCTGCTTACGATGTATCAAAAGATGCGGGCTCCAAGACTTTCCAATTGCGCGCCATGTTGCTGTGGACAATCCATGACTTCCCAGGCTACGGCACCGTTGGCGGATTTGCTCATCAAGGCTACGCCGCATGTCCCTGCTGTGGAGAGGATCTAGGCGCAGAGCATTCAACCGAACTTGGGAAGCAAATTTACGGTGGTACTCGACGTTGGCTCCCTGAAGATCACCCGTACAGGTCACCTGAAATGAAGGACCACTTCAATGGAGAGATTGAACATCGACCAAAACCAAAGGAAGTGATAGTGGAAGACCAAATTCGTCATGCTCTGGAGTGCAAGGCTTGGAAGGCCGATGGAAATAGGTGGGGTGCTGCTGGCGATCCTTCCAAAATACATGGTGTGAAACGTCTGAGCATTCTCTTCCGCTTGCCGAATTGGAAGGTCAGTGACTTAATCCCCACTAATATCTCCAGGGATGACTTTAAAATGACTTGAATCAAACTCCATGGGGTACTGTAGAAAGTGTTCCGTGAGCCATTGCGTAGTCATGTAGTCGTTGCAGTGAAGTTATGACGCACATGACGTGCCTGTAATGTAAATTCTCACTGTCTTCCATGTTCAGAATCTTCTCATTCGGAACACGTTGGACGTCATGCACTGCGAGCTGAACTTAGCAAAGAATTTCCTCAAGACCATCGCACGGAGAGAGTTGAGAGCTGTAGCCCACCACTACGTGCTATCAAATGCCTCGGCTATGTAGGATCTGTATAGGTAATTTAAAACTGACCCTTGTATGTGTTGCTTATGCTTGATGTTCTCGAATCACTGTATTGTCATTCCCAGTTTTAACCATATCCTGGGACACTCATTCCCTTGTTTTTGCAGAGAGTGGAGCCGAGAAGCAGATGAGAATCCTCGAACTCCTGTTCTAGCAGATTGGATTGAACGCACGGTGAATGCATCTAATTTAGATTTGCGGAAGCCGGAAGACATGGACCGGTTTCTCCTGAGTAAGAGGCCATCACAAAGAGCGACTAGGTATGGCAGAGTGTTGGCGTTTGATAACCGCTTTCGAGTGGACAATAAGAAAACAGTACACTTGCTCAGCTACAACTCCGGGGTGGCGTCAGTGTTTCAGGAGGTGTCCGAGAATTCCCAAGAATCTTTTGTGAACTACGTGGGAGTATTGAAGGACATACTCGAGCTGGATTATGGTGCACTGACTATGAAGATCATTCTTATGCGATGTGAGTGGATTAAAACCCAAGACAATCGAGGCAACCCCACGTACATCCGCGACGATGGAGGATTCCTTACAGTGAACTTTTGCCACAAACTCCCTCGCTTGGCAGACCCTTTCATCTTTCCGAGCCAAGCCACACAAGTCTTCTTCTCAGATATTAGTGATAAACCTGGGTGGAAAGTTGTGTTACGGAAAGAGGCACGAGCCAGACGGGAAGTGGTTGCAGACGCATTTATTTGCACATCAACGGAGAATACCGGTTTAAGAGCTCTAGACAGATTGCCCGTTCCTAAAGGTACGGTAAATCTAGTTGGTGCCATCGAATTGTCTGAGGAAGACAATTTGCTAGCAAATGCAGGGTATTAGGCATTATTGCAGGTTACTAGCTACGACTGTTTCGTTGATGCCAAACGATGTTAAGGATAAGTGGTTTTCATGTAGATTCAACTTAGATGGTACCGGAACGAGATTTGACGGGACAGTGCAACTCTTGCACATTTTGTAACTGAGGAGCTCCAGTGTAGGGTCACGTATTTGTGGCGGCTCTCAATTTTGTGCACTGTGTTCCCATTTTTGTGCAATTAATGAACAAATTCAGCCACCAATATATCCTCATTGTCATGCGAGTGAATCTGACACATACATATTATGTATAGTTGAGGTTTTTGGATTCTTGAAATCCAATTCGTGTCAATTCATTTGAGTGTACACTTTCTGAGTTGCCTTGGCTCCATCTATCGTAGATGCAGAATTAGGTCATGCTGCTTCTACAGCAACAAATGCTCCACTCAAAAATGACTGCGACCACGTCAGCATAGCGAACTGCCCGTGGTCATGTTTGTGAGATGACCCAATTGTCCATGTGAAACCATAAAGTCATTCCGTAGTCATGTGACAATGGAATGCCCTCGCATGGTAAGTCACCGTAGTGGACTTATATGACTGCGCCACTTCGTGAGACATCCGTCCTCTCCATCCAGCCTCATTCCAGTTTGTTCAATGAAAAAATGCAGATGAACGTGGCACGTCACAGTAGGTTCATCTTTAGTCATACAACATGACTATGTTGTGACTCAAAGACCGTGGCTAGAGCTTCAGTAGTGCCAAGCGTGAATCTAGAGTCATTCAGAAGTAACTTCGGACATGAAGTCATTTCCTAGAGTCACATTTAATTCCGTTTTCTTGTAGTGAATGACACTCAAAATAATATGACATGGTGGAGACTGAAAGAACGAAGAACAGAAAGTTTTTTTTGACATTGTGCAATAAAATCCTAGCGATCAATATTGAAATCTGAATGCTCAACTCAGATCATCACGTATAATGAATCCCAAATTTTAACAAGGATCTAGTCCTCCAAGATTTGAGCTGGGGGTTTGGGGTGAACAGATTCACGGCATTAATATACACGTTAGCTTGTCACAGCACCAAAGTTTGGACACATCAAATCCATCTTTAACAACTACTTGGACTAAAGAGACTCACAATTGCAAAAAAATGTCGGCAATATTTTTATGGACAGACCGCCTGATTCATCGGAAAATAAACACCTGAATTCTACGATGACTCCCAATGCCTTGCTATGCTGGCACAAAATCCACAAATTTTGTCCACATTGACAAACTTCGCTGATGCTACGATTTTGTCGTCTCAGTTCCCCCAGAGCCTTAATATCCATCACGCATAGTTAGCTCGGAAGGTGTGCCGCTGCCGGGACACCTTCCGCCAAGTCCATGTCCACATTGACATGGAGTTGGCCGATGGTGTGCCGGCAGCAGCACACCTTCTGCGTTCGCATCCCATCAGACTACGCGGAACGAGTTGACATACCCAACCAGTCAAACCTCACAAAAGCAAAGCTAGCATCACCTATGGATCGCCCCGCCGACACTGCCTTGCCGCCGTCCATCTTCGTCGAGGTGTCGTCCCCCACTGCACGCTCTTCGCTCTCACCTACAAATCCATCGTCAAGGTCAGAAATCATCAATATACTGCGGGTTCTCACCAAGTGATACGCACTCTGCAAGAATGCCACCCTGAAACCCTAAAACAGAAAATATCCAAATTTAATGCACGTGAACATCAGTACTGGATCGCGGATACTTTCATTCGCAACATAGATCATGCGACCATTTCACTAAACCCTAAGGAGGTCAGACCCTACACAAAAGATAACCGACCATCTCATGTGAATCGCGGTTTTCGTCGTTCCCTATGAGGATCGCGCTGCCATAGCACTAAAACCTTAGGAAGGTCAATCCTCACACAATGCATTCGATCATCACCTGTGGAGCGCGCGGCCGAATCTGCCTCCCCTCCCACTATTGACCTACCGCCTCCTCCCGCTCGGTCTTCGCTCTCTCCTGCAATTCAAAACTATTCCAGGTCAGAAAACAACATAGCTCTGCGTTTATCTAAGCCTGATGTCCTCAATACTAACACGATGTGGGTCAGTCGCCGTATTCTCAGTACACGTTCACTCACAACAGTTCCAACATGCCTTCTAAGTCCGGATCAGAGAATGACGGAGTATGACCTTTGGAGGGAGATAAGCTACTTCAGACCAGATGACTCTAATCGCGCTCAAGTTGCCAACTCGCTCTAAATGAAGTTTACCTTCAACATATGCTTAATTCACACAAGAGAAATCTCTTTTCACATGTCCATCTTGAAGTTTGCTCATAAAAACAAGAATGGCCAATCTACTCAAGTACCTGAGTAAGCTGTCATTTTCTTCATTTCCGATTTTAATTTGGTTCCCTCACTCGTTTCAGCATCACTAATATGATTTGCATCATTTGGGAAAGGACGGCTCCCATTGGAGCATTCTGCAATTACAGGTAGCCCAGTCCTCTCCCTTTCAACACCACTCTGAACTCCATTGAACTCTAATCTCTTTGAAGTATGAGTGAAAGAATCCTTGGACTTTCCCATCGCAATTTCTCTCACGCCTCTGCTTCTCATCAAAGTTTTCCGATCACTAAAATAGAGCTTCTGCTTTCATCTTTTCATATTATCCTGAGGCTCATTGGCAAAGACTAACCTCGTTTGTCCATGTGGAAAGCCTTGCTTGAATAGACATAAGCTTTATCATTCCTGGATGACTCTCCTAAAGACTTGGACAAATTTAGCTGCTCATTACTCTATGCCCCGCCCTGTAGGCGACAGCTCCAGCCAGTAAAAATGCATCGAGCCGGCATTACCAATTTGAAATTCATTCAGTTCACCTTAATGTTGCCTAACCACCACAGACTCCATTGTCGTGCCCCCAACTTTTTGATGACACCTGGGTGAAAGTCCACTAAGGTGGTATATTTATAGTGTCACAAATGGTTTTGGAAAGAGTCACAAACCTTCTTTTGCTGCATAGTGCGAATGTGGGATTGATCTTGGAAGAAGAAGAACTCCGGTCCCCGAAGGGGGCCGGCGTGAGTAAAGTGTCCGTTCATTCCACCACTAAGTCCATGCCCACCGGGCATGGGTTAGTAGTATGGAACTACTTCCCCCTTTCGAGGGTGGACACTATGTACCCAGTAACAAGTAACCGATCCCAAAGGACCCAAGGTCCCAGAGAGTCTTAGCAGAGGGAGGGTAAGTATGGTGAAGTGCAAAAAATGAAATTGTAGATCTATGGAGGGGGGTTTAAGGCGTCCGGAAGGGGTTGTTTGTTTTCAAGTTTACGTTTATGTAGGAGTATCGACATAGCATGTTGGATTGCAATAGTGTTGATATTTGAAAAGGTGGTTTTGATTGAAGTGATGGGGATTTTAAAGGTTTCTTCAAGAGTTGTCATTGAGGGGATGTAGGTGGTGGCTCTAGCACCCGCGGTGATGACAATAATGGGGTCTACTTTCCATCCTAGTGCATGAATATCGTCAAGTAGTGGTTGGTATTTGTTTGTTTTATTTGAGATGGTGTCTGGAGAGAATCTATCATTGCAATATGTGAATTCAATAAATTGGATAGTGAGACTAGGGTCTATGTGGTTTGGTGGGGGGTCTTTGTATGAAAGTCCTCTAACACATAATAGATCCGGTTTAAATCTTGCATTACAGTGGCATCTTTGAGTATGACAGGTGCAGGGTAACAGCCAAGGAGGGACCGTATTTTCTTGTGGGTTGTCATCAAAGGTTCCAGCATTCATAAGAATGAAACACCGGGATTTGGTTGATGATATAAGTAGTTTGCGAATAGCCCATACGGCTTTGTTATGTCTTTTGACAATTAGTGAGTGTATATGGGGGTTTTGGCACTTGAGTAAGACATGTAGCCATGTGTCTGGGTCCGTGGAGTTGCAAATTGGACATGTAATTGTAGGAAATCTATCTATTCCAAAAAAGAGTTGTTTGCGGGCATTACCCATGTATTGTCCCGTGCGGAATTTAATTAGGCATGTGATTTGTGGATCCGTTATAAAGGGGTTTTTCCAAAAGTTATTGGACAGTGCGTTGTGAATGTTTGGGTTGCCAGTCCATTTATCAATATTGGGGAAGTTTTCTGTAAGTTTTTCTAGGTTATTTATAAGATCATGTTTTTTCAGGTATTTGTCCAAGAATCGTATGGGGCCTTTATCGGGAGTTTCTCCCATGGAGGGCCATTCATATCTATGAAAGTAATATGGGGTGGCATGAGCGTGTTCATATGGGTGTTCGGCATTCTTGTGGGATTTTTCTCTTCCTTCTTTTGCGAGTTTGTCGGCTTGTTCATTACCGTCGATATTAGCATGGGCTCGGACTTTGTGGAGTGTAGTGATCTGTGTACGGTTTTGGAGCATTTCAACCATAGATGTAAGGATAGTTTTGTCCGGATGACTATTGTGTAGAGTAGGGTGTTTAATGTGTGTATTAAGGAGGTATAGTACATTTACACAATCTGTAAAAATGTGAGCCGGTTCATTTGGGTACTTAGTTGTGATTATTTTAAGGGTTTTATGTATAGCCATCATTTCGGCTCTTAGAATATTTTGGAGTCCATGTAGTCTTTTGCCTGATTTAATTTGTTTGGTTGAATTGTATATCCCATAACCGGCTTTTTCTCGGTGCCAGTGTCCCGGGCTTACTTCCGTTGGTTCTTTAAAGGAGCCGTCAGTGTAGTAACTAAAGTTGGGGTCAAATTTAAGGTCTGTATTAATTTGGTAGTAGGAGAGGGGGAGGCTTAGTTCGGTAATTGGTGTTGCGGGGATGTTTGTGTGGGGGGTTTTAGACCATTTTTTGTTGCGGTTTACACGGGTTAGAATGGGTGTGGGAGAGGCGGTTGTGGTGTATACTTTGTTAATGTTTAGATTTTTTGCTATCAAAGTGAGATGAGTGAGGTTTTCTAGTTTACCAATTTCTTGAGTTTGGTGATGTATACATAGGATACGTAGGGTTGCTGGTTCGGGGCGGGGTGTTTGTATATGCGGCGGTATAGTGGGTTCTTTGTAAGTCATAGTGTCAGCTTCAAATAGTACTATGATGTGTGAGTCCGGGAATGGGCCTGAGTGTGGATTGGAGTTGTGGTACCAATGAGTGTCGGGAGTGATAATAATGGTGATGTTGCGGTCAGGGTCATTGTTTGCCGCTAGGCGTGCCCAATGTATTGCTTGTTGGGTTTCTTCTTTGTTGTGAGGGTGTGCAAGGCCTATTCCGCTCCACCTATAATCAAAAGCTTTTCCAAGAGATCCAAAAATCTGATCCCGTTCGAATGGAGAGTAGAATTTTGAGATTTTTGTGGAACATGTAACGGGGGATGAGAAGTAGGAATGTGTGATATTCATTGATGTAATGAGGTAGTCTAAGATAGGATCGGGTAATGTGTAGTGTGCATTTTTGAGGGGGTCATTTTTGGGTATTCGGTAGTTATATCTTTGGTATAGCCAAACAATTTCGGTTTCGAATGTTTGGGGTATTGGTTCAATGTTAATGGGGGTTTGTAGTGCATTGTGATATTGGTTCCACAACCATTGTAGTCTAGCGAGTGGTATGGTTATTAGATGTCTCCCATTATCTTCGTATATGTCGGCATTATCTTGTTGTATTTGGATTGTATTTGTTTGTGCGAGGATGTCAATTTCGGGATTACATTCGGTTGTAAAGATGTTAAGGAGGGGGATAATAATAGGTGGTGTGATAAATCTTCTATCACGGGGTTGTGCTTGAGGGTGGTGTAGTTGTGTGATATTTAGGTAATAATTGTTTTGAGTTCTGAGGTAGTATTGTGTGAGGATTTCAGTGTTATGTAAGGAAGTATTTGGGTTGTGCCAAGGGAAAAGATTTCTTTGTGGGAGCCATTTGGCGTAGGTGGTGTTGTTGTGGGTCCAATGGCATAGGTATGACGTGTATTGTTTGTTTATGTTGTAAGAGTCAATGTACTTCCTGTGTTTATGCGCGGTTATGTTGTTTATTGGGTGTATGGAAGGATTTTTTAATATATGTGGTGGAGGGGTATATGGTCGTGAATGTGGCGGGTTTGGGGGGATTAGTGGGGGGTTGATGTTGTGGTGGGTGTCGTTGTGATCAATGATGTATGAGTCTTTGAGTGTGTATGGTGTGGCGTGAGTGGTGCAAGGGTTGGGGCATATAGGGAGACATGGGGGATGACAAAAAAGTTGTTTAGCAATATTTAGTGCACTTTTTATTAATTTATGGGGGGTGCCGTAGAATGTTTTGTAGCTCTTGTCGTCCATAAGGTGTGTACCATTTGGTAGTGTAATTTGTTTTATATCGGTAATGTTTGCAGAAAAAAGTTTTTGTAATAGTTTGTCGGATAATTGACGGTTCAGTCTTGGGAGGTTATGTATTTCATTTATCCAGTTTTGTTCGAGTGGCGCGGGGCCTAGTAGGAAATCTTCTAGCGTGCTTTTTAGGAATGTTTGGCCTTTTGTTTTTAGTAAAAAAAGTGTGCGGGTAATAGGGGACCGAAGGCAATCAGATCTTTTAAGTCTTTGGAGGTATTGTGCTCCTCCATAGATGGCAAGGATGTGCCGAAGGAGTCCATTATAGATTAGTCCTAGTCGTCCTTTGTCGTTAAGTGCATTCTGGAGTTGTTCTCCAATGCACCGTAGATAGGCATTTTTGAGGGAAAAAGCTTCTAAACCAAATAGTTCGTGAGGGAGTTGTGTTATGACATTGGGAGTACAATTAGGAAGTCCGCATACTTTCTTTTGTAGGGCTATGATTTTCTTATCCAGTTTGTTTATGGCGGGCATGGAATATGGGACCGCATAGAAACTATATGAGATACCCGGGCGTATGACGGTATCAATCATTTTTATTTTTTGTTGCAATGTAGCCGGACATAATGTGAGTTCCTTGCATTGTTTAATAAGTTTTGTAGTAGTAGCGTGGGTTTGAGTTTTCCATTTTAACGATGGGACTAGATTTATTCCAAGGTATATGTAGGGTTGGTTTTGGTTAAGAACCGGAATTGGTTGTCTACGATATTGGATATTGGTGGCTTGAATGAGGGCTTTGAAGGCGGTCGGATTAATTTTGGATTTGTTTGGGCAACCAGTTACGGCACATTTCTGGACCCCAAGTTCCATCCCAGTCCAAAGACAAAATTTGTCTATTTTGTCTAGTTGAATTTGGAGTGATTTAAGGTGACCGGAGATGGCTGCTAGATCGTCGGCATATGCAGCCGAGTTTACGGTAATTTTTGAGGTGCCAAATGTGTAGCCATTATTACCTCTTTGGAGCCATCTCAATAAAGGTTCTAGAAAGATAATAAAGAGGTATGGGCTCAGTGTATCTCCTTGGATGGTACCTCGTTGGATGGGGATAGGGCGTGTTTTACCAAAGAATTCTCCGGTGTATGTAGTGGTAGATTGAGAGTATATATTACCAACCAGCGTGACTGCGTCTACCGGATACCCAAGGTCGCTCATTATGGCTAGTAATCGAGGATGGTCAATGGAACCAAAGGCGTTTTTAAAGTCGATGTAGAGTATGTAAATGTCTTTATTAGTGAATTTTGCATCTTCGAGTGCAGCAATGAGGGTTTGGAGTTGCCGTGTGGTACTCCTCTCGGCTCTAAATCCCTCTTGGCTTTCATGTAATATTTGGTGTGTCTCCCCGTAAGCCGATAATATTGATGTTAGTGTGCTAGTATATAATTTATAAATGGTGTTAGCTAAGGCAATAGGTCGGTGGTTAGGTAGCTCGGATGGATTTCCTTTTTTGTATAATAAGATTGTTAGACTTGTTTTCCAAGATGTGGGGATGGATTTTTGTTTATAGCAGTGGAGGAAGAATAGTGATAGGAGATCGTGGAATCTTGGGGGCATGTTTTTTAGGATTGAGTTAGGTATATGGTCCGGACCAGGGGCCTTGTTGGTTCCTAAATTTTTTAGGCACATGTTGTATGTGTCTCTGTTATAATATGTGTGGAGAGGTGTTGTTGGAACGCCTCTTTTATCAATAGTAAGTCCGTCCAAGTCATGCCACGGGTATTGCCTAACACCGCACGTGCATGTAGGGATATGTTGTGGTTGGAAGTGGCATGGGGGGGTGGTTGGACTATTGTTTCTAGATTGTTGGAAATGTATTTCATTAGCGATGTCATCTGGGTTGGTTAGAATGTTGTTGTTTTGATCTGAAATGCAGTCTAGTGGCAGGTTTGTGTTATTTTTAAAGACTTTTGTATGGATCTTTTTTGGGCTAGTTTCGTATAGTTGACGGTACTTAGAAATGGCTTTTTTGACACATTCTCTTGCATATTTTGTGGTAATTTTCCGAGCTTCTTTATTGGCGTTTTTTGCAATGGTTGCAATGTCTATTAACCAATCTTCGTGATGGATGTTGGGTAATGGTATTTGTGGGATTTCAGGGTGGCGGAGGTTTTGTAGTTCGGAGAGTATAGGGTGGGTTCGCCAATTTTGGTTAGTTTTAGCGATATGAATTGTTTTACGAATCGTGTGGTATGTGACAAGATGTTGTTTCCACTTTTTTGCTAGCTTTCTTGGGAGGTACCCCCCTTGTTTCGAGGTTCTAGGTGTGAGTTGTGGGATTGGAGGTGCTTTGCAAGTCTTTTCTAGTGTACTAGAGATTTCATTAATGATTTGGTCAAGAGTTGTACAAGCTTCCTTCCATTGTATTTGTGTGAGGTGTTGATGGTTAGAAAGAGTATCGGTAAGGGAGTCTATTAGTAGTGAGTTTTTTTCAAAGAATATTGTGTTAAAGTTAGCAAGGTTTTCTTTTGGGATGGGGTTTAGTATTTTAATTTTATTTGAGTTAATGGTGATGGGAGGTCTGCTTATAAGGGTGTTGTGAGGTATATTGAGTTGGATAGGGAAGTGGTCCTAGTTTAAATTGGTTGTGGTATTGGTAGTGGATGTATATTGAGTATGGTTAGGTGTTTTAATGTAGAATCCATCAATTAGGCTAGTGTGTGTGTAATTAAGTCCACCTTGACGAGAGTATTGTGTATCTGTTGGGATTAGATGTAAATCTAGATCGTTCGTGTACCTTTGCCATTGATAGTCTATGTCAAGTGGTGGGGTAAGGATCACTCCGTTTCGTCGTCCAATAAGGGCAATATCCCGGTTAAAGTCTCCGCAGAGTATTATGGTGTGGTTAGTGTATGTGTTTACTTGTGATGTGATGGAATTTTGGATTACCGGAATAAGCCTAGAATCTTCTGTGTGTGAAGGCATGTATAGATGAAGGATGAGCCATGGTTGGAGGGGTCGGTTAGTTAATTCAATGATTTGAAGATATGGTGAAATATTTGCCGGGGTAGGGATTTTAGTAATATTCCCGGGGAAGGCATATGTTTGGTGTATGAGCATGAGTAGACCTCCTCTTGCCGATGTATATGGTCTTCGTTGTTGGATGCATCGTGTGAGGGAGTGGGTATTGTTGAAAATAATTTTATATTTTGGGAATAACTTTTGAATGTATTTTGTGGATTTATTGGCGGTTAATTTAGTTTCTTGTATGGCAATGATGGCGGGTGGTGTGTTGGTGTGGGTGGTTAGGTTGTGGATGCATGGTAGGGCAGTGTTTAACGTTGAGGCGTTCCATGTAGTAATGTATGTATTTCTATTATCTATGTTTTCGTGGTTGTAGAGTGGGGGGGAAATGTGAGCGGGTGTTGGAGTGGGGTGTGTGTAGTCATGAATAGGTTCAAAGCATCTAAGGGCTTCAAGGATAAGATTGTGCGGGAAATAAGGAAATTTTAGTTGTAGTTCATCGGGAGAAGGGGGTGAGGTTTGGCTATGAATAAAGTTATATAGGTCGTTGTGTAAAGAAGTTTTGTGTTCAAGAAGGTGTTGGTTTTCTTCTAGAAATTTAGTGTAGGGGTGGGGTATATCTATATGTCTTTCAGGGGGATTGTGTAAGGAGGATAGGGTGTTTAATAGTATATTTGTCCAATGTGTAGGGTTTGTGTTGGTAGAGTGTTGGTTGGTGATATTGTTGCATTCATCTATTGAAGGGTGGAGGGTGGTAATTAGGGCGAATAGGATATGTGGGGGTGGGTGGTCATTTTTTTGTTGTATGTAATGGGAAATGTTGGGGTAGAGGGTGGAATAAGTGTGGTGGAGTATGTGGTTATTTTTTAGAAGTGGGGCAAACGAGGATGCTAGATGTTGGTATTCGGGGTGGAGTTTTATAGTGTTCGGGATGAAATAGATTTTGGATATTTTTTTATGTGTTTTTGGGTGGTTGAGGAAGACATTTGGCATTGGGCCGGGGTTAGTTTCTATGTCTCCACCAAGTATAATTAGTAGTTTTAAATGAGTAATGTTTATGATTTTTTGAGTGAGGGGTGTAGAGTGTTGTTGTTGTTGTTGTTGTTGTTGTTGTTGTTTTTTGTTGTTGTTGTTGTTGTTGTTGTTGTTGTTGTTGTTGTTGATGTTGTTGTTGATGTTGTTGTTGTTGTTGTTGTTGTTGTTGTTGTTGTTGTTGTTGTTGTTGTTGATTTTTGTCATGTTTTTGGTTTGTTTGGTAGTATATAGATATACTATGTTATTTTTTGTTTTGTTTTTGGTTTGTTTGGTAGTATATAAATATACTATGTTTTTCTTGGGGTATATACTATATATTTTAGTATCAATATATACTATATTATTTTTATTAATTGTAGCGTTGTTTGACGCTATTAGTTTGACGTATCCATCTTGTTTTCAGTCACTCTTTGTTCCCGTTCCGATGCTTGAGTTTCTGCCGCCATAATAGTAGCAATTAGTTGGGATCTAAGGGTTGACATTTCCCCCCTTAGTGATTTGACGGTATTTGCTTGTACCATATCCGCATATTGTTTTGCTTCTTCCACTATTTCTCCTTTCATGGTCTTCATTTCCTTCCGAAGTTGTTGTAGGGTGACGCCATTGCTGCTGTTTGGTCCGTTCTCCATGGCAATTACCGCGTTTGCCACGGCCGAGTTTACATCCGAGAACCCAAGCCTAGTTAATTCATCCGAGTTTGGTTTGTTACTACCATCTAGGCTTTTAGGGTGGGGGGTGAACATGATGTATTTGCCATGGAGTTTTTTACTTTGTTTGACAAACTTCTTGTACACTGCTGCGTTTAGGCATTCAATGTTGCAAGTTCCTACATGCCGCCCATGTTCGAGTTTGAAGAATGTATCAACCACATTCTCATCCCCGAGTATGGATTTGATTCCCTCTACTAGTTCTTTTTCACTTTTTGTTTTATTGAGGTTTTTTGCAATAAGAATTAGGCAATTCTTTTTTGCAATCTCATCCTCATCCATCTTCCGGGTTGCGGCAACTGATACAAAGATCTCATTCTCAAGAGATACTTTGTAGTCTTTGACTTTGGCCGCTTGCACCGGGGAGGGGGTTTTTACCCATGCAAATTCCATAAACACTTTCTTTTCTACTCCCGTAACCTCAAAGTCGTGTCCTCTTGCAAAGCTATCTCTCACAATCTCCTCATGCAAATCAAATGATTCTTTATCCACCAGACTAGGGCCGGATATTTTGACCGATAAGAGGTGTGAAAAGGCGAGGGCATCATATGATTTACATATTTTCCCTTTGTGTGGGATTCCTTCATTCAAATTTAGAATGAAGGGTCTCAGCCCTTGTAATAGCCCTTTTCCATCCTTTTTTGGGTTTTTTAGATGCAATTTGATACCACCATTCCATTTATCGGATTGATGGTAACAAAAAATGGCTATTGGTTCACCGATCTTGGTGCCAAGGGGAATTTCCATCTCTTTTAGCCGTGCTTTTGTCATATCCATCACTACCTCTTTTGACCATATTTGGTCACCAAGTTCAAAATGGATTGAGACTTGGTAGTCCAATGCAAAGCCATCTACATCTACCTCAACTTCACTTGGAAGTTGGGTGAGATTGAAGTGGTTGCCATCTTTCCCATCAGGCCTTTGTGATGCCCATTCCATTTGTGGGACAAATGGATATGATGGCATTGCTTCGAAGCTTTCAGCAGCTTCTTTGGGGTTAAGACCTTTCTCTACTAGTTCTTCTATAGCTACAATAGGGACTTTCGAATTGCCCTTTTTCCACGCAAGAGTGTTCATGGTGTGAAATCCTAACCAGTATTCGGTGTGAGGCAAACTTGTTGCCTTCACCTTTTTCTGGATGGTGTTTGCAACAATCAAGGCATTTTGGGAAACATTCACATCATACGATCTTTCTTCAACTACTTCAACAAATAACCTCTTGGAAGGAGTGGTCGTTGTTTGGAGTTGAGCCATGCTGTAGATATCAAGAGGAAGAGTGTCACTAGGAGTGGTGTGAGAGATTACTACAGTTTTACTCCTTATCATCTTGTCTTTAGCTTCTTCCCACAACATATGTTGAAGGCTTGGTGAAGCTAAAATGGTCAAGAAGGAGTGTGTATGAGCTATGAACATGTCATACAAGCATTTAACTAGACAAGTCTTATTTTCTAACGAATTTGAGTGAAAGAGATCAAGACTATGACGCTTAGTGACTTTCATACATGCACACACATGGGAGGTGCCACAATGGTGGACACCTCCCCAAAAGAACAAGTTTGGTATTAAGAGTTGTGTAAATGCCAGTGGGTTTGCATAATAAACCCAGCGAGAAAGAATACTAGCAAGTTTATGTGAGAAGAGTGGTAGAGGGCTATGACCTGGTTTTGTTCTTTTCCCTTGGCCACCGTAGTACCAAGTCTTGGACCACTTCTCACCTTCAGCTGAGGACCTCCTACGATTCTCAGTTGAGAGCTGCGTCCAACCTCCAGCTGTAAACTCTCCACGACCTCTCACGGCTTGCCTTGATTTGTTGCAGCTTCCTATCTTTGCACTCCCACGACCACCCACGATCCAGGGAGCCGTTCGCACATCTACAGCAACAGCAGGTCTTCGGTGGAAGGCCGTTCGTGCTCCTGAGGCGAGGGCGGGTCTTTGGTATGGGTTGATTTGTTCTTCTGCTATGAGGTCGGATCTACCGCAAGGGTATATTCGCGTGCCAACTGCAGCAGTTCTTCGGTAGGTCTCCGGTCGCTCGCAGGCAGCAGGGGTGGGTCTCTGTTGGACGTAGCGCGTACTCTCAGTCTTCGTAAGGCTTTGGCGCAGCCTTGCAGGGGTTTGTGAGTTGTGGGACGTGTGAGTTCTGTAGGTCTTCGGCGCGGGAGCTTGGAGGTTGAGGGTCGTGGATGGCCTGCAAGTCTTCGACTCAGGAGTTCTGTATGACGCTCCGATCTGCGTCCCGTCCACCCCCAGCGCAGGAGCTAGGGTTACGGCGCCTGAGCTTGCGCTGTCTGGCCTACGACGTGGACGGCCACCGATTGGGCGTGATCTTGGTGTGAGTAACCGCCAGGGCTTCAGCGTAGGTGATACCTTAGGTTTCGGTGAGGATGGCAGCCAGAGCTTCGGCGTGGGTGGCGGCGTGGTGTGTCCAGCAACTGCGGGAGGTGGTAGCGCTCTTCGGCTTACAGGGGCGGCTTGCTGCGGTCGCGCTGTGGTAGGTGTGGTCGTTCGTGACTTGGTGTGCCCTTCTGTGTACTGGACTTGTGAGCTATCTCCTGATCTGCTCTCTTCTTGTGTAATGTGCAGGTCTTGTGCGATCTGGGAAGAAACTATCAGTATCAGGTTAGCATCATCTACTTCAAGAGAAATCCAAGCACAATATAACCAAGCAGCATAAGTGAGTAAATCTTCACAAGTGAGGCGCGTCTTCATAAGCTGTTGAAGTGGTGGCTCCTTCTCCCGCAGGTCTTCTCGCAGGTACGCGTCCTTCGCACTGATTGAGCAAGTGGATCTTTGTATTCCAATGGCAGAGAGAGTGCATCTGCGCATTAGAGCAAAGTGAGAGGGTTTGACAGTCAGGTGTGAGTGCATTATATACCTTTTGTTGGATTGTCGTTCGGTGGATGTTTCCATTGTGTTCGATGAACAACAATGTCGTTGGGCTTGTAGTCGTTTAGGGTCCGTTCTTTCGGGATGCTGTTTGGATGCTCTTTGGAGGTTGAGATGTTGTAGATGGAAGCTTGAATCTTGGTCTCTCAAGGATTTGGCATTTCTGTGGATGCTACGGCGGCTAGGGTTTTGTGGCAGCTGTAGTTGGCAGTTTGATCTTGTGCGTTCCGCATTGTACCTGTTATCATTTGGTAGAGGTCTGCAAAGAGAGGGGGACAAGGGAAATGAAGTGATGAGGCCACTTACCTGAATATATACATACCTTGATTTCGTTTGATGTCTTGGCAGCTTGTTTCCTTGATGATGCTGGCTTGTTTGGGGCTGTTGTTGTTGTTGGCGTGTCAATACTGGTTTGCTGAGGATTCTTGTGTTTCGTAGCTTGCTTACTCGTTGTCCTCTGGGTTTCGCGTCTTGTTCCTTGGGAGGTTGTTGTTCGGCAGCGAAGGTTGTGATGTTTCCGCCCAGGATGCCCAGATCAGTCTTGCGGTGCTGACGACTCGGGGGATGTGGAGTAAATCTTTTAGCAGGGACGTGAAGAGGCGTCCAGATGGGCTTGCAGCTTTGGTGTTGCCCCTCGTTCCTTCGACTGTCTGCTGTTGGCGGATTGCCTTCAAATCTGCAGTTGTGTGGTCCTTTAAAATACTTGTATCTCGCTTCTTGCTTCCTCGTCGTCACTTGTGGTCTTTGTCTTCGTGTGTCTTGGTCTTCGTGTGACACATTCTTCGTCTTCGTGTGTCCTCGTCTTCGTGTGTCTTCGTCTTCGTGCGCCTTGGTCTTCATGTAATACATTCTCTTCTGTGGTCTTCGTCTTCGTGTGTCTCGGCGACGTAGGTTGTAGCATTTTCTGAAGAAGAGGGGGAGGGCGTATATACTGGTTAGATAGAGAGTACGATTTCTTACCTTAATCCGGGAGGGTAGAGTTGTGGCGTCGTTTTTATTGTCCCTTGTATCTTCCATGCTGTCCTGATCTGATTTGGAACATTGATGCCTCATATAATTTGTGGTGGATCCTGCAGGTGTACCAGGGGCGTGTATGGGCGCCCAGGTGGTTGCGCGTATATGGTGTCGTCCCGCATAACGTCGTTTGCCTGTCATTGATAATCTGCCATCATGTCTTCTTCTATATGTTTCTTGAAGGTACTTGACCTTCGTTACCTGCTTCCACGTTGTCTCTTGTGTTCTTTGTCTTTGTGTTCCATGAGCTGTTGCTGCTTGGGAGCGTAGGTTGTAGTATTGCCTGATGAGAAAGGGAGGGGCACACATGATAAATAAATGGGGAGAAGGGCTGCTTACCTTGAGCCGAGAGGGAGAAATTGAGACGTCGATTTTCTTGTTCGATGTCGTGCCTTTCTTGTTGTCTTGGTCTGTCATGCGGTACTGATGTATTCGGTGTTGTGGGTCTAATTTCGCAGGTGGTCCAGGAGCATGTGGAGGCGCCCAGGTGGTCATGCTTAGTTGTTGACGTCCCGCCTGACTTCGTTTGTCTGCTGCAGACGAACTAATTTTGTATCCACTACTGTATGGTTCTTTGGAACGGTGGTCAGTCATGTATGTAGTATTAACGTAGGCAGATAGTAAACGTCTATCCTCCTTGTAAATGCAATGTTGCAATATATCAAAGTACAAAATATAAAAGGCAAACTTAGCTGGTGTTGTAGAGTGTTGTTCTTCGCGCGTGTGTCTTGAAGCTAGTCGCTGATTTCTTGCGTAATGTGGGCAGAAGTCGTTCTTCATGTGCATGTGGTTGTATCCTAGTTGAGGAGGTGAAAGGTGAGGTGTTTCTAACTAGTGGTATGGTATCCAGATCTAGATCTATTTGTGCAATAGTTGATATGAGTGATGCAGGATCTAGTGCTAGATCTGGGCCAACACAGAGCCCCACTTCAGATCTACTCTCCCATACTAGTATTAGATCTTTGCAACCCAAACAAGCTAATGACAATGGATCTAGATCTTACAATCCCTTCCAACACAACTCACCACATAAAAACACCATTTCAGCAACAAACAAGATGCACCGAGGGATCTGCAATGAGGCCCAGCAACCCTCATTGCCTTGTGTGTCTCGTTTGTGCCTAACACCTAACCTCTCCTCACCAGGTTTTGCGGAGCTACGCCTTCATCTACACACACAATCTAAAAAACCGGAAGGCCTACTAATGATCTTCGAACCACAAGTGATTGATCTTGGAATTCTATTGATGGAATGTGATAATTGCCTTGATTTAAAGTCTAGGAACCTCAAAAATGTTGAGTTTTGATTTACGATTTGGCCAATATAGATATATCTTTCATCAGTATATACCTGTCACAAGTATATGACATTTGCCAAATATACCTATTTTGAGAGTTCTAGGAAGTTAAACACTCCAAAAGTTTTGGGACACATTCATGCCATAATGTGTTCATATATTATAATTGAAAATTCTAGATCGGAAACTTATTTTCACTTTTATTGCTAAAAAACGAGATATTTCTTCAAAGCTCCTAAAATAGGACTCAATGTTGATGTTTTCTTTGATTTTTTATCCAATAAGATACATCATGCATAGATCCATTTTGAAACATAATTTTTTCGGAAGAAAAACCTTTTTTTTCCATTAAATTGGGCAAAATTAAGTTTTTTTGGCCAAAAAAATATACTTTTGGGTATATTTTTTTTGCCCAAAAGTGAGTAACCCTAGCTGACTTCTACCCACCTTCATAATCATTATATAATCCACAATCATAAATGTAGTGTACCATTCGACTACAGTCTCAATATAAATTCAATTCTGTTCAGCATACTCCTAATATCCTATGATTTGTAATGACTATAAATTCGAATTCCTAATTTTGCTGCACACCAAATTATCATAATGGCAACTGTTCATAAATTTCCATCTCCGCCATCTTAATTGGTGCAGAGGAATGCGGACTTGACGGCCTGAGATCTTTTTTGGCACAATCCGCCATTATTCTAGCAAATGCATTAATTCTGAACACATGAGGATTTGACCATGCCATGCTTCACCTCCAAGCCAGTACGAGGAGGACCCCTTGTTCCGATCTGATTCTTTTCATTTCCTGGTTTGTTGTATACATAGAATGGCTTCATTGGCGGACCTTGAGGCGGGGTCCGTCGTTATCCGCGGGGATTGTGCGTTCGTCCCTATCTGTTTCACAGCTGATTCTGAGGGAAAAGCGACTGTTAGTTCTCTTCACTTAAGTCAGCGTTTCCATATCCTTGAAGGGGCCTTGAATGTTGAGAAAGAGGAATTTGATGAGAGTACCAGAGAGCTAACACACACCATAGCTCAGTCATCTTTTACTCGAGACAACGCTGTAGTCTGGTCACTTCGGTGTGGTAAGTACAGAGTGAATGGACCCAGGGAGTTTTTTGAGGATTCCCTTTCAATTTCCTTAACACCTAAATTGTCTACCACTGCAACCCAGGTGACACCTTCGATGCAGAAAGTGAAAATAGAACCGGTCGAGAACTTGATTCACATCCTTAGCGATGACTCCGATAGTGACAGTCTCGGTTTTAGTCCCTCTGAATTCGAGAGGAAATCGTCTCTTCCGGCCATGCCTCCTAAAACGGCTGCCACTTCCTCTCTACCTCCAAGGCCCAAACCCATTGTGTTTCCTATTCCCGTCCAATCTTCTAGTACAATCGAGTGTTTCGTAATCTTCGGTCTCGATCCAGATCAAAATCTGTTTTATCAAAGGTAGATTTTGATACCATTAGAGTTGAGAAGGTTGACTTCCTTCCGGCAGCTTTCAATGGAGATGTTCTTTTCGAGCTTCCACCCCTTGGGAATGGAATTGCTTCAACACAGGCTGGGTCACTCTTGGGTATGGATAAGAAACATGACGGACATTCTTGGACAAGAACCGTGACCACTCACATTGTGAATGATTCTAATCTTACCTTTAGGTCATCTTCTTGTTTGGGTCACTTGCAATGTCTCAATCCTCAATGCAAATACTTAGAGCGGAAAAACAAAGCGTCAGACGTTAATGAGACCAAATGAGAGGACACATCCTCATCAGTTTTCAGGGTCGGTGGGGCTTCTCCTGCTAGTTCGACAGTTGTCTGCAAACTTTGCCGAGTTCAGCCAATCTGCTTAGCAACCTACCCTGCAAAAATTTACTATGTGCTGGGAAAGGACACCATGTCCCGTATATGTGTCCATATTGGGACTCATGAGCATCCGGTAAAATTAGGCAACTGTCGAGATTCATCCACAAAGCTGAAGACTCTGATTTCCGAGCAAGTGGAGCGCACCCCATCTGCAACAAAATCTGCAATTATTTTAGAAGCAAGTAAGGAGTTCCTCGGTGAGCTTCTGCTGTGTCCAGAGGGAGTTTCACAGAAGCCACTTGTCTTAGACGAACTAGTTCCGGTCCTGGAGAAATTTAAGCAAATGACAACGCCTATTATCCGAAACGAGGTTACAAATTTTAGATATTTGCGACGCCTTGGTGTAATGGATAGCATCACGAAACTTCGAGGATCAAGCAATTGGGCTTCTATATAGGAGAATCAATTTCCGGGGCAAGGCGCCGATTCGGACAAGGTGTTCGTCTTCAAGATGGCAGAAGTTGGTCCTGGCAGCGGCATAGATCTGGTGAAGCAAATGCAACCTGGAGGAGACCTTGAAGATTCGTGGATCATGTTTGACCATGTCAAACGAGTTAAGGGATGGACCACGATGGGTTGTCATGTGTACGATTCAACCTACTGCCGTGTGATGACGATTGCCGTATGTGACATGCAGTCCGAGGACGTCAAAGCTCAGCTAGTGTTTTGGAAGAACTTAAATGTAGTTGCTGCACGACACGATATCTTGACAGTTTCTTTCAAGGGATTCATGGCTGATAGCGCACAGGCCAACTGGAATGCAGTCCGCATTCTGTACGGAAGCGGTGATGCGATGGTACCGATGGACAATCGGGAGAGAATGTGCCTCTTTCACTAGACTCAATCCCTTGAAAAGCACACAAAGGCTGACATTAGAGCCGACCTTCAAGAGCAACATCGTCAGCTATGCAAGCTGTACAAAGATGCGAAGACAATGGAGGAAGCCGAAGCTAAGTACTTGGCGATTAAGGCGTGGTGGTTATCGTCGGGCGCAACGTCTGATGCTGGTGCCGTACGTCTTGATTTATGGCTAGCCTTCTGGCATTTTCGATATCGTCAATGGGGTGGGTTTATGGTATCGGTATGTTCATCATCATTCATGCCACATTGATTACATCGTCGCTGAATTCTTTTTACTCTATTTCCTTTTTTTTACTTATTTGGGTACTATTGTAACGGCAGTCTAGATCATGTTGTCTTAGAAGGTATGCCGTTAGCGGCACACCCTTGCAGTGCCGTCAGCGGCACACCCGTGCAGTGCGGTTAGAGGCACACTGTTGCACTACCATTAGCGGGCAAGCCTTGAAAGTGAGTCCTGTTCCACTTGTTTGGAGTGTGCCGCCAACGGCATACGTACTGGCTGTGCTACTTTAGCCTTTAACTGGTTTTTTGCAAACTTTCACGCCTGTAATGTCACGCCTGTCCTGAACGATGACACCGCTTGATGTGAGACGTGCATTGTTCTCTGCCGCTAGCAGCATAGCAGAATATGCTATTGCATTGCGTTAGTTTGGAGTCCTTCACAACCGATCCGCCGTCTTCTGTCCCTTATGGAGATTATTTTCACTCATCTCAGCAATTATTAATAAAGTTTACAAGTTTCCCTTGACTTCAAATTCCAGTTTCCAATTTATTTAACCAGCTTGCCCAGGTCTTCTAGCTAGGAAAATGGGTGTGCCGTTGCCGACACACCTTCCTGGAGTTGTTTTTTTTTATATCGCCTTACAATTTCTTCCTTTTATCGACGATCGACCTTGAATTGTGGATCAACTATTTTGTACGTTGAGTAGCTTCCAAGTCTCGCTGTTGTGAATTGGTATCGATCCCCATTTTTTGCTTCTTTTTTACAAGTTCCTCTCTCAAGTTTTCTTGATTGTTGTCTGTAGGAACTTACAGATTCTGAATTGGCTGAAATGCCATCTTGCAATTTTGCGGAGACTGTCCACAATAAGTGGTTGCAGCAGTCGGGAAAGCGTGGTAATGATTTATACGTTGCGACTGTTGATGACATGGTTCGTGCATTCATGCAAGTCGTGGCTTGCTATCAATTCTCGAAAGGAGAGCGTGGAGGGCAAGGGCCTGAGAAGGCAGAGCTTCGACTTCGTGCTGCTCAACGCATTGCTCAACGTTCCGGGAACTCCAAAGCACTTCATGAAGCTTTCGGTAATATGCCTGGAGCTGCTGAGTTTTGCACTCGCCCTCCGCATTTGGAAGGAGAGGAAGTCTTCCCCTCCTTGAAACGGACGCTTGACCTTCCTCCAGGATCTAAGTTCGATTCACATCGCCCAGACAAAATCAGTGTTTCACGTCCCAGGGTGACGACAAGGGCGTCTTCACAAATTACTGTGGACCTTACTACTGACGAGTGTGGGTATTCAACAGTAGGGGAAGCTCCAGCCATCCCTGCCAGTCTCCCTCGAACGGGAACTTCTACAGGGGCAACCCATATTGTGGGTGTGTTGGAGACTGCTTGTGACGAAAGCAACTGGCATATTGCAAGGCTTCCAAGGACATGAGCGAAAGCCTGTTTTGCACAACAGGTTGGTACAAAGAAGAAGTGTACTACTCGAATTGTGCAGAACAACAAGAGTACTGCCGCACCGACCTACAGTGGCATGATGAAGAACTATAAGAAGACAAGGCTGGAGAGAATGCAGTTTTTCTTTTGTAACGATGACATCCATCGCTGTGTTATGGCTTCGAAGAGGGACTGGGTTATTTCTAAGCCAGCCATCCCTGATGTTTGGCCGGTGAAAGTTGGCACGTCCCTTACGAAGGCCGAGATTATACGTCTTGCAAATGCCGGTTTTGGACTCGCCGAACGGATATTGCTCTCTCCCCGGAAGTTGTTCTCCCAGGATGGTGTATTGTTTGATTTAAAATCTGTTCCAACTCCAGTGAACTCAGATGAGCATCCGAAGCGGAGATTTGGCAAGAACATCTGTCAAAATCCGAAGGCGCCAACCACGAGTCATCGAAACACCAGCGCATCTGCGCTTTCTGTTCTTGGAAAAGTCAGTAACCTTCTTATGCTCCCTGACCCCACCTTTGGCTGCATTCTCTCGTTCGGGTCCAAATCCATATCTAAGGTTTCTAAGTACATGATCTCTATCAGTCAATTTCCTAGTTGTGACTGCCTTTCTTTCAAAGAGATGTCGAGCAAGTCTCTTGGAAGACGTCCTCAGTGGTGTTATTGCAAACACCTTTATTTTATTTTCACCATTGCTTGTGAGCTAGACCCAGAGGTGGATGTCTTTATGCACGCCCCAAGTCTTAGCTTCAACGAGATTAAGCGTGTTCTCGAAGTCTTGCTTCAGAAAGAAGGCTGCACCTAGTGACTGATATTACAAAGTAAACCTTGTACCTATTTCCTATAATATCAAAGACACGGTGAGACTACAGGGCCACCGTTGTATTGGCAAGAGTTTGAACTGTTCTTGAATCGCTCAATGTTTTATGACAATTTTTTTCTCACATTTTCTAAATTTACCTTTTTCCCTATTTTTTTCACTTTTTTTTCCTTTCTTTTGTTTTTTTTTCACTAATTTTTTTCCTCGAGGCCGCAGTCGTTGCTGCAATTGCCTAATACCTGCTATCTCGTAAAGATTTTACAGCAAGGAATCGAATCCTGGACCTCATTCTTCTAGGTATCCGACATTATTCCCCGGGTAGTTTATGGTCGTCTCGGACCGTCGATCAGATATGGCTCCTAAACACTTTTTGAAGGACCCTAAACCCTGTTACAGGTCCACGGTCAACTACGTGAAAATGTTCTGTTCTTTTTTCGGTAAGAAGGCCGTCTTCGAATCCTTATTTCAGATTATGTTTGGTAACATAATTGTTCAGTTCATGTACTTTGATTATTATCGTATAGTAAAAAAAATTCTTTCGTATAGTAAAAAAGTTACTTTTGTCTAGTAAAAAAGTTACTTTCTTAAAGTAAAAAGTGACATTTCTTAATTACTTTTTATCAACTTTTTTCTTACCGCTCACCGTTCACCGCTCACGTCTCACCGCTCACCGCTCATGCCTCACCGCTCACCGCTCACACCTCACCGCACGCAAGATAGCTTCGTCCCGGTACTATTGTTCCATGCAATCACCACACCACTAAATGTAAGTTTAACTTGTAGTACCATTGTGTCCGTCATCTTTTAATCATCTAAGCTTGAGGATTCTTCATTGTGTTTTCGCTTCCGTTTTGATCGGTAAACATTTTGGAAAAGAGAGAGCCCACGAAGCACCACCGTATTGTCGCCAGGTACCTCATCGCAATCCTCATCGTCTCCATCATTGCCCCATGATGAGAAGTTTTCCGTTGAATTTTCCAAGACTGGTGCCACGTACTCCTCTATCTCCAAGGCCAAGTTTCGTAATTGTAGCTCGGTGTGAGCCGCAAAAACGGCTCACGGTGATGAATGGACCCCACGTCGGGTCCATTAAGGCTAATGAGTGGTGAAAATGGGTTATCCCATGGACTAGCTCGTGGTTTGTTGATTAAAATGGCCAAGTGGTCTTTCCCCTCACTAAAAGAGGAGCCATTTATGGGCAATCGCGGAATTTATGTAGTTAGCCAAAGAGGAAGAAAGAAAAAAAAGGGAATAAACCAGAAAAGAAAAACAAAGAGAGAAGGGAAAAAAGACAAAAGAAAATTTGAAAAGAATTAAAATGAGTAGTGGTGGAGAAGAATTTACCTCCTATCGAGTTGTAGACCGTATTCGGTCACAATGAAGAAATCACGAAACCAAAAAAAAGAAGAAGAAGGAGGATGGTGAGGAGGAAAGAAAAAAGAATGGGGCGTTAAAAGCCCTTAAAAAAATAGTCAAAAGGGTCCAAAAAGAAGTGGAAAAGAATCCTCATCAATCACTAAGTAAATTAAACACCATATTCGTTATATTGGGAGATTTAGCAACTCCCAAATTAACACATGTAGATCATAAGAGCTAAAGTGCACATCTAATTTCTACAATATGGAGGGATATGAGTTTCCATTAAATTGGGAGGTCATGTTTTCTACAAAAACCCCTAGTAAAATAAGTACTACGGATAACATTGCATTACGAATCTAACTATAATATTGAAAAGAAGAACACATTAGTCGACACTTTTTTTATACCACATGTGTTCATTGAATATGAATAGCTAAATATTCACACTCGATCCTATTAACCCGGATTAACACCATGCTCCAATTTAGCTAAAAGTGAGCTAAATGACGGACAAATATCCACTTGTAAGAGAATTAGCTAAACACATTTTGATGAGCCTTTTTTTATTTAAAAGAATTTCAATTCTCCTTGTGGAATACACATTGGCTAAAAATATATAACGAGTTTCAAATGATGGTGCTCAGAAGTGGGAAAAAAATTGCATACACACTACCTCTCTTCGAACTAAAGTGTCCCCATCACTTAGAGGTGCAATGAACTCAAAAAGGCAATTCCACACACTTTAGCTCCACTTGACCTAAAGTGCGCACCATTACTAAGTACAATGAACTAAATAAGAAGATTTGCTCACACTTTAGCTCCACTAGAGCTAAAGTGCGACTCAACATCTACTTTCTATCATTCACCATGAAGACAATTACTGGTATTATTGGTTTCAAGATTAGAAGCAATTTCTCATATTGTTATTTTAAAAAGAAAATAAAACATATTGCAAAATATCACCGAAACGCAAAAATAATGGAGAGAATATTTCATAGCAATCATTGGCATCACATATAATAGTCATACAAATGTCTATAATCTCAGCACCAATGGATCTAACCATACTACATGAAGTATTACGCATCAGAATCCAAAATCTTGGAAAAGGAAAGTCCATTGATCTAAGTCCACTACGACTCGGACCTGGCAAGTGCTTCTAAAGAGGCCTTGATAATCGCTACTTGCCCCTTCGGAATTTTTGTAGTTGAATCTTGCACATGACCTCCATCCCTCTTTGAAGACCTAGGTTTCCATGCTGTCAAGATTGAATCGGTACTCTCCCACGTTATGGCTATCCCCTTTTCAATTGTCCAACAAAGGTTGCTATCAGTATCCCAATCTTTGTAGAACTTCACAACATCCCAATCGGGCGATATAGGGCGGTAGAATTGGATACGCACGGTGTTTGGCATATCCGGATTAGAATTAGGATCTGAAATCGCTTGAGCAATCCAAAATGGGCGCTCGTCCCCATCACAAGGCCGCAATGCAACAAAATAGCCAGCAAAAAGATCACGGCCAACTCTAAAAGAAGGAGGTGGACGATCGCGTCTCTGGCCAACAAAATGCTCATCTTCACGGTACTCCTCACGAACCTCACCTTCCGCTGAGAACTCATCTTCAATGGCATGGGCAATTCGCGTTGTTGGCCAAAAGCCGTCTTCCAATGATATCGGTGTATCCATTGGAAGTATGAGAGCATCTCTAACATCGCGCCAATAATACGATAGCGGCTCAAAACGCGAACGGGCTTCAACAGACTCCCGCGATGATTGCTCCCAGTGATCGATGAATCCTGAAAGTCCCTTCACCACCTCATGGAGATGCCGCATCGTAGAAGGCTTCAATGCATCAGGTTCTCCGCGAGGCCATAAAGACCTCCCTTCAGAATCCTCCTTCCACAATTTGATGCCACTACCTTCTCCTCCCTTAGGAAGCCAATCCTCATCATGGCAAAGGATTTTATACTTCATTACCGGACAACCACTTGAGTCGACATAAAACTTGAACTGATGAGCCTTCGTATGACCCTGCAAAGCTTCATCACCGTCCGCAATCATATCCCCAATGAACTTCTTAAAGTCAGGAACCTCTTGAATGAGATGCGGGATTGTGGGAACACTCTCATTTTTCATGAATGACTTCATGAGCAAAGGAATGGTTGGAAAACTCTCCTTCCTCAGTGTCATACTCCAACGTCCAAATAATGCATCTATATCATCATGTGTATGACCAACTAGCATAAAGTTAACATATACCTCGCGGAAGATGCGTTTTGCAACAAGAAGAGACCAAAAACAGAAAACAAATCTATTTTTGTTATCACCAACAGCATTGTCCATTTGCACGTTCAATATTGGTGGCAAAGGCCTCCCAGGAATTGGGATATCAGGAATCTGCCCTAATGGATCCAAACACATCTCTGCACCCCGTAACACGGCCGCATACAATGGATGAGAGCAAGATTCAGGAAAGAGTTGCCGGGACGATGACTTCGGAGGCGCCTCCAAGTCACGCAATAGTTTTGCGAACGACCCAACCGTGTAATTGGCATCATGGGAGTATAAATCAAGGCCGTAATGGGCGTAACGCTGGTCCACATGACCATGGGCAAGCATGCCTGTGATTGCAAGAGGCAACTTCATAAGCCCATCTAAGTGCTTTGTTTTATGTGAAAAAACCGGGGACGCGGTCTTTGAGTGATCCATCTTATCATGCATGATGGTAAGAACCTCTTGGGGCGACGACTTTGATCGAAATCGGTTCAGGTAGTACAAGTCCCGATGTGAGAACGCAGAATCGATGTGAACCTGCATCTTCTTTTGCCATAGCAACGATGCTTGTGTTCCAGGTTGAGTAAGCTTCTTCTGATCCTGGTATTTGTCACATGTAGAACAACGGGCGAAGTTGTCCCCACCTCTCTTGGCATAGTACTCAGGAAAGCTCACTCGCCGAATCTTACTCAAGCTTGAGGTTGAGATTGGCGGCAATCCACAATCAGCGAGATGATCATCAAGAAGCGGTATCTGATCCTTCCACTTAAAACTTGCAGGAAGGACCTTTGCCACAGCCTTCTCACCAGATGGGAGAACACGGGACTTGTGAGGCATGTGGTCCGCATGTCTATCGAGAATGGCTCCAAGAGCGGCAGTAGCCACAACTGTATGACCTCTAGGCTTATGCAAACCCGTATTCCCATGGTGTTGAGCCGCATGACCAGCGGCAGCGTCCTTCGCATTCCGATAGAAAGTACTCGAACTTACACCCATGATTTTCATCCAAGCATGGGCACAAACGTCCACACCCTCTAGGGTCACAACCTTCCTACCCGAAGAGTTTCTATGAAACTGTCTATGAACGTCGAGTTTGATATGATTTCTAAACTGCACAATGGTCTCACAGTACAAGCGCATCCGAAGGACTTTTATTTTATCTCTAGGATAGTGTTGTACACAGTTCTCACTGCAACAACTATTGCTCGCAACTGCGTTAATGGAAAGATGGGTCATGAGGAATTCAGCATTCCTGGACACTGTTGGACGAGTATTCCTTGAGGAATTGTCGTAAGAACGGGAGCTCCCACCTAGAGGTCTGTTACGCTCAACCAATCAGACATTGTAAACGTCCCTAAGGCAATGATGGAAGAGACTCACACCGTTTAAGAAGACTTGTTGAATAGGCCAGGACTTAAACGAGTACCTCCACTCATCAGGAGCTTCCTCCAGAACAAAAGTACTGGACACCTGTACTACAACATTCGAATCCCCAAGAGGACCAGAGGAACCTAGAATTGCACTGGACCGGACATTGCGAACCAACCCCTCCGCAACGCGAACACCCGAACCATTGTGAAGCGAAACAGTCATCCCGACCCAGAGACGGCGAGGAATAACATCAAACTCAGGAAGGTCAGGGTTCACGGGAGCGTCAACATGAACATTGTCGCCCTCCGAAGACGACATTCTGCAATCCAATGAGGTAAACATTAAATAACCCTGCCAAATAATAATAGGTGAATATCTTGTAGGAATAGACATCAATGAAGAAGCATATGAAGAGGTAAAGTCTGGCGCTTGAAAATACATTTGATACAAGTGAATTGACATTGAAGAACAGGCAAATTTAGCTCGACTCGAGGTAAACTGATGCGGTATTATATGACAAGTGGAAAATTTCATGCGATTAGTTTTTATCCGAATATGAAATAATCTCACCCTCGACAGTGACAATTTGGCCCGATCCGACCTGATTTAATGACTATAAGACGTAATCTAATTTTATCCCGAGTCGAGATAAAAAGGCATAGAAAATAGGGTAGATCAGTTTAGCTTGAGTCGAGATAAACTGTCCTTCGAAAGAAGGTAAGACAGTTTAGCTCGAGTCGAGCTAAACTGTCGAAACATTATAGTAGGACAATTTAGCAACATACGAGCTGCACTGTCCTACAATATTGAATCGACAGTTTAGCTCGACTCGAGCTAAACTGACAATAATGATATTGACCGACAGTTTAGCTCGACTCGAGCTAAACTGTCCTTCGAAAGAACGTAAGACAGATTAGCTCGAGTCGAGCTAAACTGTCCTTCCGTGATTCTCGGCGCCTTTGTCGGGATTCGTATGGGAAAACTCTTCCGCCTATGAATCTGACTCTCTGTATACTACAACCCAAATCTTTCCGTTAGTCGTCAAGAAACTCTCACTGATGCTTCAAAATCACAGTAGCAGCTGGAACCAGCGCAATAACCCTACACACTGTCACATCCTAATTGCTAGAGACTATGCACGGAGAATCCAAGAAGTATACATTGTGTACCTTATGAAGAAGACAACCGGTACGTTGTTGCCTTACCTGCTCAACCGTGCGCAACCTATAGGTGTAGCCCTCTTCAAGCTCCGACAGTCGCACTACCTCCAAGCCTCTCCACAACAACCTTGCACAACAACCAAAGTGAGAAACAAATGAAGAAAGTTTTCGAGTATCGGCGAGGTCACTCACCGTTTCAGAATTGGCGGGATGAAACTTCAGAATTGGCGGGGGGGGGACTTTTTCACAGCCCCTAAAAAGTGCAAATTCGAAATCTTAGCGGGAAACTGAATCAACTATTTCCCGGTTGACTAAAATAAGGAAAGGTCAATACCTCGAATATACTCGCACATGCGAGTTATATACACGGTTTTAGGGTAACGCTCAGGGTTTTGGATAGGTTTAGGTTTTGGGTTTAGGGTTAGGGTTTAGGGTTTGTAGTTTCGGGTTTAGGGTTTGGAGTTTCGGGTTTAGGGTTTGGAATTTAGGTTCAGGTTTAGGGTTCACGGTTTAGAATCCTTGATTTAGGTGATATCTTTTGATGTCAATTCATTTCAATATAATAATACTTTGAAGATTCATGATATTGACAATTCAACTAAGGTATAGGGAAATGTAGAGAAGATATTGAGATGATTAGAAATAGTTTTTATTACAATCCAAATAGGACTTATCTATTATGTTTAAATCAAAGACCTTAAGAGACGAGTAGCATTTTAAAAAACAAAAAAACATATTACATGTGCACATGTATTTATAGCCAAAACAAATATATTCAAACATGCTTTGGACATCATTTCTTTGGGGTTTTAAAAATGTTCGTCATGCAACTATTTCGTCATCAATTTAGAATGTGCATTCTTTGGCAAGAATCCCAATGTCCCCATGGTCTGGATTTGCAATTGAAATTGGTTACTTTCCACTTAGAGGTACTCAAAGACTTGAAATATGCGCAAAGTAATATTAATTTTGGATTGAAATATCTTATATTTGAGTTCACATTGTATTTTCATGACTTTAGGGTGTGGCAATCTAAGCATGACATAAAAGATGGAAGAATTCTTGACCATATACAATTTATTTCATGTTTTGACGTGAAATTGAAGACTTTGTCATTTGTAAAACATAGAGAGTGGAACAATATTAAAAGATTTAAATAAGAAACGGAGAGACCTCCTCATGACAAAAAAAGGATAATCAAAATATAAAATATAACTAATACAAAGTGTATCACTTAGTGCATCAGGCATAATTTCATGTTCGTAATGTAAGTAATTTTGAATTTATTTATACATGCAAAAATGGAATAATTAGTTTTTGAGCACGTTCTAGTGGTCGCAAATTATATTTAAAATTCTCAAAATCTTGTAGAAGGATGATAAAAGTAATGAGGCATATTTATAAGTAATGTATTTTCTCAATGAGAGGCATATTTATAAGTAATTTATTTTCTCAATGAACGTCTTCATTAAAAGTTATGCGAGCCAAAAGAGAAACTTCTCGATTGCCGGCACATCGAGCAACCTAAAAAACCTTTTGCTATGACACAGTATGGAATGTGGTATTTTCAATACATAGAAGTAATATTAGAACAAATGATATTGTGAAAAAATATGTTATTTTTCTAGTGAAAAATAAGATTACATATTCATTCATCTATTTTTCACATTGTCACATATTATTGATTTAGGGTACCAAGAATACTTAGACTTCATATCCACTAAAAACTAGGGGATCGTCATATTTTTTTGTTTTTTAATATTACTATTGGAGATTTAGATCCACATATTATGAAAATCCTTTTAAAATTCAAAAGATAACTATTCCACTTGTGAAATACTTATCCATAAGGAGAAGTACGGAGTTCAAAATGATTGTTTGTAGAAGTGGAAATACACATTGCACATACATCAGATCGGTTTTTAGCAGAGGTGTGCACCATCACTACATGCAGTGAACTAAAAGGAGTGTGCGCACACACTTTAGCTCCACTCGTGCTAACGTGTGCCTCATCACTAGGTGCAGTGAACTAAAAAGATAATATGCACAGATTAGCTCTCCTAGAGCTAAATTGTGCACCATCACTAAATGGAGTGGATTAGAAAGAAAAAATGCACTATGTAGCTCCAGTATACAGAAGATGGCTTCTAGAGAAGTGGAAACTAAATAGGAATGCACACAGTAATTGTAAAATTTACAATAAGTGTAGTGACAAAACTATATTACACTAAATGCCAACTACTACACTAAATGTCAATCCTAGTAAATAGTAGAACATAAAGTTTTTACTTGTCGACAATTACTATAGGGAAACTTAATCATGATTTGATTACATCTTGAGCATCATAGTAAAGAAGGGTTGAGTGCATGTAGAAAAGGAAGAATTTGCAAGAAAGAGCTTGGAAATAAGCGGACGTAGGTATGGAGCAAAAGGAAAATATAAAAATTTGGACAAAGTAGAATGTAAAATATGGAGGGAAAATGAAACTACAAGTAGAAGACTGGAAATATAAGAACATTCTTCTGGAAACGAAAATGAGAAAAGAATGGAATATTGGAAAAGGAAAAAACTTAAACATACAACAAATATAGGAATACAAGTAAAATACTCATTAGATATCCATCACATAATACGCATTCAATGTGCATTACATATTCAGTAAATATTAATTAAATACTCATTAAATATTCAAATACACATTAATTTTACATTAGAAATTTATGCACTATTCATTAACTATTCATTAACAGTGCATTAAATACTCTTTAAATAATCATTAAATATATAAATATTAATAAACTATCATAAATATACTTTTAAAACTTCCAACATTCAATAAATAAAATTCCAATATTCTTTAATTGTGCATAAAAGTTACAGATATACCAATATACATGAATTATCCTCTAAAAAATCATTACAAAGTCATTAGTTATTGGCTAAATATTTGATTACACATTAAATATTCATTAGATAATATTAAATAATGTAAAGAAAATGCAAGAGATGGGAATGAGAATAGTTGTGGATAAGAGGATAAGAAATTGAGGTTGAAGATGAGACGAAGAATGAATGCATGGCGACCGGTAGGCTAAAGACTTTGAGCTTATACTATTTATCAAGTATCAAAATTGTGTGCTAGGGAAGAGTTTTGATAGAGGGCTATTACGAAATGAACTGTAGTAGGTGAACGAATGAGGGATAATATTCAGGACAATGGTGGCTAAAACTAGTTGCCAACTTGTTGACAAATAGTGTACTAGAAAAAGATAATCTCCACCGGGACCGAGTGACCGGAATGCAAGAATAAACACGGTAAAGCCGACTCCGTGAGGCCTAGGCCGGTGTACCGGCCCACTGCAGTGGCGGCGCTGGTTCCTCTAAATAGTAAATTAACAAAAAGTACAGGGGACACCAAAATTCCCCGAGAGCATGTGTTCAAGCATGAAATTACACGAGGGAATTAAAAGAAATCAATAAAAACCTCCAAAAAAATTAGCCTACTATAGAGTTAGTGCTGGGCGTTGGCGTTCCCTCATAGTGGCCAATTCGGGGACGGTGCGGGGGGAAAAGGGTGACCCCCCCACTTCATCTCAAACTTGGGCACCTTCCCGCTGGCGTGGAAAATTCTCCGTCAGTGGGGGAGATGCTCTAACAACTGTATTTGTACCGTTACAGTAAAAGCAAAATGAAGTGAAAAGTACAGAAAAAATTCACAATTTAGCTCTATTAGAGCTAAAGTGTACACCATTAGTAAATGTAGGGAACTATAAAGCTAATACGCACACTTTAGCTCCATTAGAGCTAAAGTGTCCACTGGCATTTATTTTATAATTATACAATTGCAAGATGTGGTCTTAACATACTTATTGTCTATTTGATTGTCATAGAAAATAATATCAAACTCATAAAAAAGCAAAACTTGAATTCAAAGTAATAGAATCTTAAAATCGTAGCTTTAAAACTCTCTTAAGTGTGCTTGACCTAATAATTGGTGTAGGAGGAACTTATATATATCGATGGTAATGAATTTACTCCTTGTGTAATGCAAAAATTGAAATCGAGTGAAGTGAAAGCCAGCTGATCCACTAAAACCATGAAAGAAAACTAAACACTAAATACTATAAACGTTCACTTTCGTCCAATTTAAATTTGTGTATTATTGAGAAAATGTCAATTTAGAAGTTTTAATTGAGATCATACGAAAGAGATTGGAAATAATAACTTTCCTTTTGCTACCTGTTCGTTGCCCCAAAATATCCAAAATTGTAGTGTTAGTGGCTCCGAAAAATTGTGTTGGAAATTTACGAGTACACAAATACTTCAGGCGCGTAATATCTTGAACTTATTTTGGTAAAATTAAATTGGCTTCTTAAAATTCCGGGTATCAGTAACGAAGGTTTAGGATTTGTGGAGCATCCGGCATAATACCCGGGAGTTACACCCCAATATCGCAAAGGGTATCCCGAGGGTATCTCGGGACCACCAAACGGCCACAGGGTTTCGACCCTCACGGCTATAGGTGGCCCAGAAACTTCCCCACGAAGTCGTGGCGCGAGCCATTTTTCTATTCATTTCCTTGCAGTCCAGGTTTTCCGTGTACTTCCAGGCGTTGTTGTTTTCTGAGTTTTGTGAGTTGATGCGTTGGTTTGTGTTAGTTTCGTTATCTACAAGGATTGTTATGTTTGTGTACACTGTAGCGCTGCGTATAGGCTTCCGTGTGCAATTTATTGGAGTCTAGGGTTTCATGCGCATAGGGTTTGTAGGACGTGCAATTTGTTGTTGTGTGACTTCGTCTCCACTGCAGCGCCAGAGTTTAGGGCTGTTTGCGTGAGATTGTGTGAGTTTGTGAGAGTTTGTATGAGTTTGTGAGAGTTTGTGTGAGTTTGTGTGAATTTGTGAGAGTTTGTGGGAGTTTGTGTGAGTTTCTGCGAGTGTGTGAGTTTCTGTGAGCGTGTGTGAGTTTGTGTGAGTGTGTGTGAGTTTCTGTGAGTTTCTGTGAGCACGTAGAGTCTGAAACGGCCGTGCGTGGAGGATTGACGTGATCAAGTAACAAGACTTCCAGCTTTTCCAGTCGGATTTCTCAGTTCTAAAGGTAAGTGCACTCATTTAGTCTTGCATTTCTTTTGATATTTGTGTAGTTTTGCTTTTGATATGATGTGTTGAAACATAATATATGTGTAGCATTGCTTTTGATGTATGTGTCAGCACGTAGATGAGAGTGTATATTGGTTTCAATGTGCTGGTTTGAATGTGGTGATTTGAATGTGGTGGTTTTGTGGTGGTTTGTGGATATTTGTGGTGGTCTGTGCTAGTTTAAATGTGTTGGTTTGAACTGGTGTAAGTGTGCTACTTTCTGCTAGTTTGAATGTGCTGGTTTCAATGTCATTGTTTCAATGTGCTGAATTCAATGTGTTTATTTCAAAGTGCTGAATTTCAATTTGCCCATTTCAAAGTGTTGATTTCAATGTGAAAGATTTCAATGTTTTGGTTTCCATGTGCTACTTTGATTGATTTTGTGTGTGGGTTTGTACTTGTTGTTGCAGGAAGTCTAGTTCCAGCAGAATTTGTCTGGGATTAAGGTTCATAAGCAATGGCTGAAAGGTAAAATCCATACTCTCACCCAGGAGCCCTGAACCCTACGCCTTCAGTATCATATAACGAATGACGAATCTGTACAATCTGCGATAAATACGCTATTCATTGAACACAGTTTAGCTCGAGTCGAGCTAATGTGGGAAATCCATATTTGCACTATTGTCCACACTTTAGCTCGAGTCGAGCTAAAGTGTGCCCCCACTGTGCACTAATATCCACACATTTGCTCGACTCGAGCTAAAGTGGGCCTTTTCTGTGCACATAAGGCCACACTTTAGCTCGAGTCGAGCTAAAGTGGACCTTTTCTGTGCATCTTTGGCCACACTTTAGCTCGAGTCGAGCTAAAGTGGACCTTTTATGTGCATCTTTGGCAATACTTTAGCTCAAGTCGAGCTAAAGTGGACCTTTTCTGTGAACATTTGGCCACACTTTAACTCGACTCGAGGTAAAGTTTGATCAATGAAGCAAACACAAAGTTGCACTTTGGCGCAACAAGAGCGTAAGTGTGCCAAATGTGCACAGAAAAGTCCCAATTTAGCTCGACTCGAGCTAAATTGTGGACGATAATACACTATCGAGGTCACATAATATCTCGACTCGAGATAAAATGTACGACTTCGTACGTCTTCGGTTGCGCTAAAAGAGACTACTCGAAATAAAATCTTAATATCAACTCTTAAACACTGGGTTTAAAATAAAACGTGGCCTCTCTGTAAAGCCTACACACTTTACCTCGAATCGAGCTAAAGTGTGAGAGAATGATCATAAACAACAACCCGAACACAACACTATTCGGACTTTAATCATTCCAAATGTATAGTAATCCAATGATACCGACGACCCAACTCATGTCCACTTCTCGTAAAATTCTCAAATGCGTGCAAGAACTTCAGTCACGCTTCAACCACTTGAGAACCTCAAAGAGTGAGGTTCGTGAGCGATTTAAGGGTGAAATGAAGTTCTTTCACAGTTCTGAGAGTTAAACGAGAAGTAGCCATGATTTGAATAAAAATGTATAGGAAAGTCGTTTGAATGAATATTGTAAGTGTCAAAATTGTTCAGCTATGCATTCCATGCATGAGCACTTTAGCTCGAGTCGAGCTAAAGATGCAGCTAAAACTTGAATACAACATTGATACATTGGTGTAATTGCAGTCTCCTAACTCAACTCACGACTACTTTTCGTTCACCTCTCATAAATCGTGCAAGAGCTTCAGTCCCGCTTCAACCACTTGAGAACCTCAAAGAGTGAGGTTCGTGAGTGATTTGAGTGTGACCTGAAGCTCTTTCACGGTTCTGAGAGTTGAACGAGAAGTAGCCATGATTTGAATTAAAATGTATAGGAAAGTCGTTTGAATGAATATTGTAAGTGTCAGAATTGTTCAGCTATGCATTCCATGCATGAGCACTTTAGCTCGAGTCGAGCTAAAGATGCAGCTAAAACTTGAATACAACATTGACACATTGGTGTAATTGCAGTCTCCTAACTCAACTCACGTCTACTTTTCGTTCACCTCTCATAAATCGTGCAAGAGCTTCAGTCCCGCTTCAACCACTTGAGAACCTCAAAGAGTGAGGTTCGTGAGTGATTTGAGTGTGACCTGGAGCTCTTTCACAGTTCTAAGAGTTGAACGAGAAGCAGGCATGAGTTGATTGTAAGCGTCTAAGAGAACGGTCAAATTGACTAGATTTTCTTGCAGAGTATTACTCACATACTTGAATAACGGTACACTTTAGCTCGAGTCGAGCTAATGTGTGACCTCGCCGTCCTAATCGGTTGATCAATAGAGCAATCTAATATCTTTGCTCTATTTTGTGTTTGTGCAGATCTGAGAGGGACAGGATGGTGTCGCAGCTGCAGCACTTCTTCCAGCCAAAGCCTGTCGACCTTGACGATGACGATGGAGACGACAACAACCACTTGGACTGCTGGGAGCTCAAGGACCCATCGATGACACTGAAGTGGACGCTTCTGTGGGCGACCTATACGGATCATTTAGTGTTTGGTTAGACCTTCGCTGGTGCTATCGTCGATCCCCAGCACATCGACTTCAAGACCAAAGTTACTGATGTAGTCCACAAAGATAACGATCACGTTAAGTTGTCGTGTGAGACGACCTCTGAGTCCTTAGATCCGTATTTCTTTACTATTATAGTAAACAATAGTTCATCTCCCTTCTGTATCTTGGATTTGGTCGATTCTCTTAGGTCATCCAAATTTGAGGAAATAGTGACTCAGGTCGAGCATGAGATCTCCCTTAAGAAATGGGAGACTAGTAGCGGACAGCCACTGAAAGCAAAGGCTATAGCTAATAAACTGCGCGTCATTTTCTCTAGAATGAGTACCTTTGCCGCTCTAGATAAGGCGAAGAATATCGCGGCAAGACGCCCGATAGAACTTTCAACGGTTTCGGGGGCCGTGACCGGTAGCCAGGACATGAGTCAGGCGTCGGTACCGGTTAGAACTCCAGGTGCAAGAACAAGTCGAAGCACTCTGTGCAACACGCTGTCTGCTTCCCCCGTCAAGAAGCGCTCAGCTGCCAAGAAGCCGGAGACCTCTTCAAGAAAGAAGTCGAAGCTCGTATCGGAGGATGAGCTAGCCAATTCGATGGCCTCTGCACTCTCGGAGCTCCCCAAGGCGCTCGGATACGGAGAGACAATCGACTACAACAACGTCCAACAGATTTACCAGAAATTCTGGACGGAGTGTCAGAGCTGCTTTTTCAAAGGCGACAGAGAGATGAAGATCGAGCTTGACGTGATGAGGTTGCATAATGCACCGCCGGAGTGGACGATCCGTGCGTTCGAGCCTCGGGGCATGGAGGAGTTGAAGCATTACTACCTCCAAATGCCAGACAAGACGCAGAAGCAGACTCTCTGCGTCATGCCGAAGCTCGACATTATGCCGACGACTGTGGAGGAGCTCAGCGACTGCGACTTCTACATCATCAACGGCCAGCACAGCGTTGCTGCCTCAAAGGAGATGATTAACGGCAACGTTCTGGAGGTGATGAGAAGACACTTTCGAACATGGCAATGTTACATTGTCTGGACGCAAGATCCGGAGAAGCTGAGGAAGATTTCTGCGTATTATAATCGCGTGAATCATTTGGTCCAGTTCAAGCCGACGTGGGCAACAAATGTCCTCGGCTCCCGTGCTTTGTGGATCCAAGCTGGGAGACCAATGCCGAAGCACTCTGCCACAGGCGTTCGCGGGTCTCACAAGTCAGGTCGGAGAACTGCAGTTGAAATGGCCAATGACAAGAGGTTTGAAGTAATATATCTTAACCAAGGTCATGCACTTTAGCTCGACTCGAGCTAAAGTGCAAGTTCGCTATGTATCTGTATAGTCATGTGTTTTGATTGAAATCGCTTTCATTGTCTGCTTTTGCGTTGCAAGTTAGCTCGACTCGAGCTAACTTGCAGTGTTTTGGACCCTACTAGACATGATAATATTCCTGCTTTATTGTATACTTAAACGACCCTTTTACGTTCTGCCCAGCCATTTCTCAACGCGGTTCGTGAGCGCTTCGCAATGATCGACGTCGCGAAGAGCCAGGCTGCGCTCAAGAAAGCCGGGAAGGCGAAGGAGCTTTCAATTATGAACAAGGTGAAGATAATCACCGCGACAGATGAGACCTTCGAGCTGTGGTCCGATGTCATCTCTTCTGCGGCGCATGGCGACCTCATCAACGTCGATTCAACTTCGACGCCCTTGGCAAAGTTCAAGGACGCGAAGTCTTGGGTTCCTGAGAAGGATGGGGTTCTGACGCGCGAGTTCTTCAAGTTTCTCGGCAATATGACCGAAGCCGATCACGCGAAAATGTGCAAGCACATTCTCAATCGATCAGGGCCATCTCGGAAACTGCCCTACCCTAAGGTGGTCATCAAGCTGCCAAATTCTGTGCTGGAGGATTGCTATACAGCCCGGGACTGGGTGGATCGGAGGAAGAGGAAGGAGGTCGCTCGGATGGAGCTTCAACTGATCAGGCCGGAGCTGGCCTTCTTCAACAGCACTGGAGCGTACAGACGTTCAAACTGGCGGACGTTCAAGAAGAACTACAACATCAGCAAGGCCTCAAAGCGTGCCCTCTTGGATTGGGGTCCACCGGATTCGTACTACGCCAACTTGAGGCAGACGCAGTTTCGCAACTGCAAATGTGAAGATCTCTCTCCGTACGCGAAGGAGTTCTTCAGAGTCTTCATCGATGTGCGGTCGCGGTTCGTTTCACCAGTGGGAGCGCTGCACTTCCGTTCTTACAAGGCGGCAACGAATTCGCTCGGGACGTGGCCTTCGGATTCATGGCGCAACCTGGGCTGCAATGTGAAGCTCGGCATCATCGACTTCCGGAACATCCCTGGGTTCTCTGGGACGTCGTCATCGTCGTTGGAGAGGCCCTTCTTCGACGAGTTCATGACGATGTTCGCATCGAAAGGGCAGCCTCCCCTCACCGATCTTCCAGCCTGGCTCTTCATTTGCGGCAACGAGCAGTCACACCTTCAAGTGACAGCGTTTGCTGAGGGCCCGTCGTTGTGCCATGCATACAATGTGCTGTAGTCGAAGTATCTTCCCTCCGAGAACGAGCGCCTCGGAGGATTCGCGCCGAAGACCAACAACGCTCTAGACCCGGTTCGGCTCCTCTTCCTCTTCAAGAAGGAGCTTACGGTGATCCCAGCCGTAAAGAAGATCTACGCAGCTCCAAAGCATGTGTTGTACACGAAGCTGCGCAAGTACAACGAGTTGGCGTACTCCATGAACATGAACGAGATGAGGATGGAGTTCTTCGTCAAGCTCCTGGAGTTGTTCTGCAAGAGGGGGATTCTGTTGTCCAGCTGTTTGGCGGGACGAAATTACTGTCAGCCAGTGTGGTAAGCATCCCTGCAGTTTAGCTCGAGTCGAGCTAAACTGTTTAGTCCCTTTGTGACTCGTGCATAGTTTCAATGTGGTCATGCCTATGCTGTTCGGTGAAACTTTAGCTCGACTCGACCTAAAGTGTCGGCTTTTTCTTGTATGATTTTATGGATGTCATTAACTTCGTTCGTATCATTTGAAGTTATAATAGCCAAGTTATTTTACCAGCAATTGTTTGTATTGAGTTTAGCTCGACTCGACCTAAATTGTATCTTGTTCAATCCATTGGTATGTAGATGCTGGACCTGGAAGCGTTCTGCATTTCTCACGACACCGATGAGCAGGATCTCGACGACGCCTTTGAGGTCGGCTTGACGTTGGATCGCGCCGATTTCGATATTTCTGCGTATCACGCCAACTCGGAGATCTTCCCCGAGCTTGGAGATGCCGTTGGGAAGGGGAAGGGGAAAGCCATTATTGACCTAGGCGATGAGGAGGAAGATGCGGAGCCGAGCGCTGTGGTTGCGTGCCCGATCTCGAGCACCGTCACTCCGGATAATGAGTCCCAGGATGACTTCGTTGACGCTACTCCGCCTGAGTTTCAGAGTGCATCTCAATCTGAAGCAGGGGACACAATCGCTTCCTCGCGACAACGACTGGACTTCCCGGAGTTGGATTCGTTGGAGATTTCCGACAGGCCTCATTCAGCTCCCACCTTGGGCGCTTCAACCGCTCGTCCCGCTTCCAAGAAGAGGAAGGTTGCTAGCGCGAGCAGCGCTCAGGATGACAGCAAGTTGATCTCCCTTGAGAAGAAGCTCGAAGAGGAGGCCACCCGGATGAGGTTGATGGAGCAGCGACTTGCGGAGCACGACGAGGAGCTCAGGGATCTGCAGCGGAGGCGTGACGATGAAATGAAGAGAGACCAAAATCAGAGGCATGCCGAGATGATGCTCATGATGCAGAGATTCATGTCGGCTAATTTGCCAACTGCCGCCACAGCACCGCCCGTAGTTATTGCTGCAATCCCCCAGCCTCCCGCATCGCCGGACGGCGGGTCTGCGAGTCCGTCTCGCGATTTGCAGCTTCCATATCCGTCGGTTACCTCCCCCGTCTCCAGTGGGGCTCAATTGCTTCTTGTTCTCCCTTCCGCGTCGGCCCGCCCCTCTTCCCCTCCGAAGTCGCCCGATCGGGACGAATCTATCGCAGATGTCCCCATGTCATCGTCAGGTTAGTGTAACGTAGTTGCGAGTGTATAGAGGCAGAACATTTTATAAATGTCCAATTTTGTACTCCAATATTTTTTTTGTTAATATTACAGTGCACGGCGAGCACTTCAGCTCGAGTCGAGCTAAACTGCTTGACATCTAACCACTGTGACTTGTATCCGTGTTCTCTGTGCCCATCCGCTGATAGGTGTGAAGTTGTTGAATTTTTCCAGATCTAAGTTTCGGTGATGACGCGATTGCTCAACCAGTCATAGAAGAGGTCGTCCAAGTTTCTGCCGTGCTCGTAGACGAGATCAATCATGATTCTGAGCCACCTCTTCTTGTCCCAGAACCGTGCCCCCAAATGGATGTCGGGCACTCTGGGCCCCTTGACAGCATGCAGGGTTCGTTGGGATCGATGGGTGCCCGAGACGAAATGTTGCAGGACGATGAAGTTCTCGAGGTATTCTTCTAACTCTTATCGAACTCCACTCATTCCCCCATCACTCCTCCCCCATTTATCTCTTTCGTTCTACGTATTGTTGAATCGTCGTTGTTAATGAATCTGTAGTAATATTGGTCGTTCTCTTGGCATTTGCGAACCAGGTCGGCGAGGCATCAATAAGTGATGCCAATAATCTAGAAGAAATACCTAGAGTCCATTCAGATATCGAGGGCAGGTGGTTGAACATTGTGCTGGACCTCAATGGGATTCTATGCACGTGTGAGCCGTCGTGGCAGGCCAGAGGATCCAGGGGCTCTATCCCGTCCATTCACTCGGCTTCGCTGCCGGCCGAAGTAGGCCCTAAACTAGTTCGAGTGCGCCCTGGTTGTGCTGAATTTCTTACGAAGTTGTCTAAGATTGCCACCGTCACGATCTGGAGTTCGATGATGGAATCTACAACGCGTCAGATATGTAATTATCTTTTTCAGCATAGTTCTTCGTACCCTCTCAGGATCTTTGGTCAGGAGAGTTGCGATAGGGTTCCCGAGCGTAGAGTCGGTAGCAGAACATTCTACATGAAGGAATCTAGCACTCAGAAGGACATCTTCTTGAAGACCTTATCGAGCCATCTCTTCAATAGGTTGGGTCGTGAGTATACTCCGGCAAATACGCTTGTCATTGACGACAGCCCGATTAAACACATGCTCAATTTGCCGGAGAACGTCCTTCTTCTTCCATCATGGTCGCACAAACATGTTGGCGCGAGAGACGACTCTGTATTGTTGGAGGAATTACTGCCATATCTCTCTGACCTTCATCGGTTTCCGGGTGGTCTAGCGCAGTACCGGGCCGAACATCCCTCTGGCCGGGAGATGTTTTATAATGATCAGAAGACGTGTGGTCAGTCTGCAAGTATCTGCAACGCAATCCAAGCGTTTCAAAATCTCCGCTCTTAATGCCGTTGGGAACGCTTAGATTCCTTTTACACTTTAGGTCGCATAGAGCTAAACTGTATCGATTGACTGCAGCTCGATGTTGTAAATTTTGTTGGGCCCATTTTTTGTGTATATTTTTTTTATAAATGAAACTGAGATGTTTCACCGCTTTGTTTGTTGTGGGAATTGGATATCTACTGCTGATGGAATGTCGTGCTATTTTGAATGATTGGAATTTTCATCTATTGTTCTAAGGTATGTGAGTGTCGCTGCGGTTGAAATTTCTACAGGACTGTGACTGTCGGGCATCCGTGGATTCCTTGCTAGGGCCAGAGGAGTTCGTCCTTTCTCTTCGGAGTAAAGGGCTTTTGTTGCACTCTGCTGCAACCGCACAATCAACCATGGATTATTCGACCATGGCAGTGGACGACGGAGTTGTTGAAAGCCCTATTGCGCGGGAGCCAATTCATGATAGGAACAACTCGCCTTCGCCGCAGTGGCCTCGTTTAGTTCCTGGGTCCCCACCTTTAAATCCGGATAATTGTACTCCAGCAAAGCGTATTCTCTACGACGGTTTAAGGGATGGTACTTCCCAACGCTCGCTTGCGGTGCGTGTTATGATGACCTCCAATTTATTGCACTATTGCGATGTTTTTGGCCTAGACAATTTTGGTTTGTTGTTGAGCTACATTGCACTAATGTAGTTTTGGTTCATTTAAGCTTGTTTTTTTTGTTGGGGGTTAAATGTGCTTTGTGGATCTTTCCTTCTGCATTTTAGCTCCATCCGACCTAATGTGCGCTAGGATGGATCTCAATGATTAAATTTTCATCAGTGTTGTGTAGCAGTATTCGACCTAAAGTGTATTTCTTTGGATTGTGTGTGTCGCCTATTGTGCAGGGACCATTCGGTAAATGTCTCCATCCGCAAACTTTGTCTGGGGATGCTACTAGAGGAAAATGCTCTCCTTCCCCCACCCGCCGGCACTCGCTGCCCAAATCAAACAGTGACGAGGTGCGTAGGCGGGGTTTGCAGCGTCTTCTAGAGAGTCCATTAATGCAAGAGAATGGCGCAACATGGACAAGGCAACGTCAGAGGGCTTTTTTGAAAACGCGTATAGAAGCTTATGGTGGAACTCCGTAGACCATTTGATTAGTGATAGGATGATTGTGTTTTGCCTCGGGGTGAATGAGTGTTGTTTGTGATTTTTTTTTCATGAAGTTTTAAATAAAGCTTGGAATAATGGTACATGCTTCTTTTAGCGTTACCATTTTTTGGGACATTCGGCTAATTTGGTCCATCCATGTAATGGTATATAATATTCTTGGTGCATTGTTGATATGCTTTGCACCTACAATTGTCTATATATATTGATACTTTAAAGATCATATATCTTCAAAATCATGGAAATCTCCCATTATAACGAATATTTTCCTAATTTAGGAATTACCCCAAGCAAGGGGAATTCAATTTAGGTAGGTTAAATTAGATTTTTGCACCTTTGAAAATTAGCTAATAGCTCACTTATTGAGATCATGCGCACCCAAGTGGCTTGGAGTTAATGTTTAGATCTAGATATTCCTTGGTTAGTGGGACACCCACTCTTGTTAAATGCAAGGGTGGCACGGAATTAGTAGTGATAGGGTTAGTAGGGTTGTAAGAGGGAAGCCATTTATGGAAGGAGGCCAAAGGCGGCAGGGAACGTCTTTGGGAACTCAAGGAGAGCAAAAGTTGGAGGGGGTTACCCCTTGGAGAGGTCTCATTATTTTTTTGGGGGGGGTGTGTGTGTGCGTGTAGGAGGAGAGACTGATGTTGTGTAGGAAGAGAGACTGATGTTGTGTAGGAAGAGAGACTGATGTTGGGTAGGAGAGAGACTGATGTTGTGTAGGAAGAGAGACTGATCTTGTGTAGGAAGAGAGACTGATGTTGAGTAGGACAAGAGCACGAAGAAGAGCAGGAGCTGGAGACGATCAAGACCACGAGGAACAAGACGATCAAGAGCACGAAGAAGAGCAGGAGCTGAAGACGATCAAGACCACGAGGAAGAGTAGGAGCTGAAGACGATCAAGAGCACGAAGAAGAGCAGGAGCTGGAGACGATCAAGACCACGAGGAACAAGACGATCAAGACCACGAGGAAGAGTAGAAGCTGAAGACCATCAAGAGCACGAAGAAGAGCAAGAGCTGAAGACGATCAAGACCACGAGGAAGAGTAGGAGCTGAAGACGATCAAGAGCACGAAGAAGAGCAGGAGCTGGAGACGATCAAGACCACGAGGAACAAGACGATCAAGAGCACGAAGAAGAGCAGGAGCTGGAGACGATTAAGACCACGAGGAACAAGACAAGCAGGAGCACGAAGAAGAGCAGGAGCACGAAGAAGAGCAGGAGCTGGAGACGATCAAGACCACGAGGAAGAGTAGGAGCTGAAGACGATCAAGAGCACGAAGAAGAGCAGGAGCTGGAGACGATCAAGACCACGAGGAACAAGACGATCAAGACCACGAGGAAGAGTAGAAGCTGAAGACCATCAAGAGCACGAAGAAGAGCAAGAGCTGAAGACGATCAAGACCACGAGGAAGAGTAGGAGCTGAAGACGATCAAGAGCACGAAGAAGAGCAGGAGCTGGAGACGATCAAGACCACGAGGAACAAGACGATCAAGACCACGAGGAAGAGTAGGAGCTGAAGACGATCAAGAGCACGAAGAAGAGCAGGAGCTGGAGACGATCAAGACCACGAGGAACAAGACGATCAAGACCACGAGGAAGAGTAGAAGCTGAAGACCATCAAGAGCACGAAGAAGAGCAAGAGCTGAAGACGATCAAGACCACGAGGAAGAGTAGGAGCTGAAGACGATCAAGAGCACGAAGAAGAGCAGGAGCTGGAGACGATCAAGACCACGAGGAACAAGACGATCAAGACCACGAGGAAGAGTAGAAGCTGAAGACCATCAAGAGCACGAAGAAGAGCAGGAGCTGGAGACGATCAAGACCACGAGGAACAAGACGATCAAGACCACGAGGAAGAGTAGAAGCTGAAGACCATCAAGAGCACGAAGAAGAGCAAGAGCTGAAGACGATCAAGACCACGAGGAAGAGTAGGAGCTGAAGACGATCAAGAGCACGAAGAAGAGCAGGAGCTGGAGACGATCAAGACCACGAGGAACAAGACGATCAAGAGCACGAAGAAGAGCAGGAGCTGAAGACGATCAAGACCACGAGGAACAAGACGATCAAGAGCACGAAGAAGAGCAGGAGCTGGAGACGATCAAGACCACGAGGAACAAGACGATCAAGAGCACGAAGAAGAGCAGGAGCTGGAGACGATCAAGACCACGAGGAACAAGACGATCAAGAGCACGAAGAAGAGCAGGAGCTGAAGACGATCAAGACCAGGAGGAAGAATAGGAGCTGAAGACGATCAAGAGCACGAAGAAGAGCAGGAGCTGGAGACGATCAAGATACGAGGAACAAGACGATCAAGAGCACGAAGAAGAGCAGGAGCTGGAGACGATCAAGACCACGAGGAACAAGACGATCAAGAGCACGAAGAAGAGAGCCGGAACTGAAGGAAGGAGGGTGAATCGAATCAACCAGGGAGCCTCTCCTCACCCCCCCGGCTAGTAGTAAATTCCTTATGCAGTAAGGAACCCTAATTTTTTTTAAAATACTAAAACGATGTGGAAGCGCTGCCAATTTTTTGCTAGAATTAGGGTTTGCTTCACACTCAACTAAACAACCAGATAAAGGGTCATTAGTAAGAAGGAAAAAATCAGCTGGAGGTTCATTTGTACCAAGGTTGAAGTGGGTTCTCGTGTGAATGGATGTGGTGTATGTATGGAGATGTGGTGCATGACCTTGAATAAAGCCATATGTTGAAGGTGCACTGTTGGTCGCTGGCGGGGAGGTTCAGGGTCGAGTCAAATGACCAATTGAATGCTGCCATCATGTTAAGCACAAAAAACTAATAAGAATAAAAAAAACAAACACAAGAATCGGAGTTAGAGGCAAAGAGATAATTAGAATCATAATCCTGTAGAAAATAGGGAAGCCTGTCTGCTGCCGACTGGTTCCAGGGTCACACCTAAGCCTGAACCTAATCACTAAGGGTCTAACCAAGTTTGGAACGTTGAATTGAACCCTTAAGAGCTGAAAAAATTGCATTCGGAGCCCTAGAACAAAAGTTACACTCGTTCAAAGGTAGGGTCAATTAAAAGGCTGAATTGAGTCACCACCTCACTAATCAACCACAAGGAACCTAAAGGGCATGAGATGTGTCACCATGGTTCTATGAGTTGTAAATAAATGGGCTGAAGATGGGTTGCACGAAGGATTGGGCCCCGTATTAGGATCTTGTGTTCAAGGTAGGCCACCCTTTAGGGGTGGTTTATTTGGCTCACACTCGGCTCCAGTAGTTGATGTGGCGTTCACAAGTCGTTTTACTTGGATATTCTTCCTTTTGTCTATTACTCCATCCATGTTTTAGGAGCAGTTGCCTTTGGCCCCAATGACTCTCTCCGAGGTTCCGCTTCGCCAAGGTCCCGTGGAGAAAGGGAGAGTACCATTGTCCTCGCCCCTCCGTGTCCCTAAATGGCTGCTCATAGTAGAGGACCCAACCCTCGTGGAGGAAAGCTGTGGAGTTAGTATCGGGCGCTCCACACCACCATTTGGGCCAAGTGCGCTACGGTGGACGGGTGACCAAAATATGGTTGAAGAGGTCTTTTTCTTTACACGTAAAAGAGTTCTTCTGATCAATGCGATACTTTGAGCACGTGGCCGCCGAAAAAAATCTTGGAGTGGCATGTCTTCCTCTGAGTCCGGTTCTATTGCTTGAGGCAAAACCTGAGTGCTCCTCACAACTTCAATGGACCCCGTAGTCGCCATTGGCTCATGGGATTCATTATTGTTTCCACCACTGCTCACTTCGTTTCCATCGTGAGGAAATGCATTGTGCGCTACAATGCCAATGCCTTGACCGTCGAGATCAGGGCCATCGCCACTAGAAGGGCCTGAGGCGCTAGAGCCGTTTGAGTTGGGAGATTGATTCTCCGAGATGTTGTCATCTCCATCAAGATTGCCCCCCAATGCCGACCCATCTTCCTCAGCGCTAGCTTCTTGGGCACGGTCTTCACCCAATAATTCTACTACAGTATGGACTGCTTTTGCGTTGACATCATTAAACACAAGAAGATCCACTGGGTCGCCATGGACGTTGTGAAAATGGTCATGTAGTGCATCTCCACCGTGCTCGTTGTTTGCAGAGTTGTCCCTAGGTGGGCTATGATCAAACACGGGGTTGTTGTCACCGGCAAGGTCTTTCCAATCACCGCCCATCCAATTTTAACCCCCATCATCCGACTCCAAGCCCTCGTCCTGTGTTTGAAGGAAGTCCCCCATCTGGATGAGACTCCTCCGAATGCATATTCTCCTCATACCATCGAATCGGGTCTGGTCAAGCACGTTCTCGGAGCAATCGACTATTCGTGTAGATGTAAACCAAATCTTCCGCTTTCTGCACTCCCAAGCGATTTCGGCTCTTACTATGCACGAACAAATACATGCTCCAATTACGCTCACATGACGAGGCCGAGCAGGTTTGTGCTAGTATACGCTTTGCAATGATAGGCAATGATTGCCCGCCCACGCAGTTCCACCATTGGTGAGGCAACATGTTGTTGTTTTCAATTTTCCCAGCTTCCAATGGTGAATATGGGCCTCGTAATTCTTCATACTCCGTGATTTTGAGCAATACTGCCGAAAAAGACACTCCGAGTGGACCATAGAGCGTCACAACAACCTTGTTTAGGGCCCTTTTGGCCTCACCATTGCTTTGAATTTGCAAGTTATTGGCTAGATAAGGATTCAATAAAGCCCCTGCATAATGAAGCTTTGAACACCATATTCATTAAAATGAGACATTTCGGAGTCTCAATTTATCATGGTGTCTTTTTTTAGTCAATTTATAATTTCATTAATTTGAGACTATGTATTAAATTGAGACTTAATCTCCATTGAAAATGCTAAATAAGCTAGTTGTATCATGGATTGTTGAATTCATCTTGTATGAAATTGAATATCATATTCAATTGTATGTGTAAAGGTAATAGATTATAAAAAATGTACCAAGATATGGAGGATATTACCTAAGAAAAACTAATACATCCAAAAAAAATCATTGCGAAAATAAAATTACTGTGGAAAATAGAAGCAACAATAAATGTGATAACCCCTCTAAGTAGGGTTTAAAATTGGACTAAAATACACATATACACTCATTTAAATTCCACCTAGAATGCATACCTTTTCATTTGAAACAGAATTAATTACCAATTTCAAGAGATTCTACTATTTCCAAACAATAAGGTCGTTGAAATACCTAGCGTTGAAAAGTTAGCATGTATTGTAGCAATCCATTCAATAATTGCTATCAATAGAAAGTATCGATGCATCAAAGATAAATGTACAATTTATGACACTCACAATGTGAACCGCCATTATACATCAATGATGAAACACAATTCCCGCCTCTGTTGTATAATATTGAAAGCAACACAATACATCACTACATGTAACTACAAATACTAATCTAATTCTATCTACAAATATGCTATGCGCACATTTAAAGAGTACAAATCCATTCTACAGATACAAATTCACTACATACTTAATAGAATATCCAGCACGAAAGAACAAAAAATCAAAAAAGAACATGCACCCCCCTATTTTATATTGGTAAAATAACTCTAGTCCCCAAAAACCACAAATTCCGATGGAATCTATAATTCAGCTACAGATGCCTTGATTATGTCCACTTGTGATTTTGGAATTCTTAACCTAGAGGAGCTTGTGTTTCCACGCAACCTAGGCTTCCAAGCCGTTAAAATACAATCTGTATACACCCAGATTGGTTCAGATTCAGTCTCTTCAACCCAATTATTCCCATGATTAGAATCCCACCCTTGGTACGTTTCCAAGTCCACATGACGTTGGGATGCAGGTTTGAAGTATTGCACTTTAATCTCATGAGAATGTTCACGATCCGGATGTGGATTAGTCAACGCTAAGGCAATCCAAAATGGGCGCAAATCCCCATCAGCAGAACGCACCGCAAGTATGTAGCCCTCGTACACATCTCTACCAACCCGAAACGATGGAGGAGGACAATGACGACGTTGTCCAATGAATGGAGGGTCCTCTGCATACTCCTCCCGCAACGACCCATCAATCTCATATTCATCCACCATAGATGGAGCATATCTAGATAGAGGCCAGAATCCCTCTCGTAGAAGAGACGATTCTTCCAAAGGCCCTTCGAGGGCATCCTTAACACCTCTCCAATAATACATAATATGCTCGTTCTTCCTCCTATATTCACCCGAGAGATCCTCGTTAGCCATTGATTCCCAAAGACTTAGAAACCCAGAGAGACCCTTCAAAACCTCATCATAATTCTCATGACGTCGCGGAATGAGAGGAAGCGGCTGACCACGAGGCAAAATTGGCATACCATCTGCCGTCACTTTCCACAGCTGGATTCCTCCCTCCTCCTCGGGCAACCAATCCCTATCTGTACAAAGAATTTTGTACTGCATCTTTGGCAATCCATCTGAGCCCTTGTAGAACTTGAATTGTTGGCCCTTTGTGTGACCTGTAAGGGCCTCTTTGCCAATGCACAAATATCCTTCTAAAAAGCCCTTGAAATCGGGCACCTCTTCAATGAGGTGTGGTATAACTGGCATTTTCTCAGCATCCATGAATGATTTCATCAAGAGTGGAATCGTTGGATAGCTATTTGACTTTAGTTTGGAACTCCATCTCCCAAACATTGCATCAATATCCTCGTGAGTATGACCAACAAGTAAGAAGTTGACATACACTTCACGGAAAATACCCATATGGACGAGGAGGGAAAAGAAAGCAAACACAAATCTATTTTTATTGTCCCCTGTGGCATTATCCAACTGCATCTGGAGAATTGGTGGTAACTGTTTTGCAGGAACAGGCTCAACTGGTGAAGCAGCAAGGGATCCAAGACACACGTTAGCATCCGCAAGCACAGCCTGAGAGAGAGGAGAAGCTCTTCCTCCGGTAAATAATTCACGAGAAGAATACGCCGGTGGACTCTCTAAGTCCCGAAGTAACTTCGCAATCGATCCAACAGTGTGGTTCGAGTCGGTGGGGAAGATATCAAGACTATAATGGGCATAACGAACATCTCCATGTCCATGCGCAATCATTCCAGTTACGGCCACAGGCAATTTCATGAAGGACTCCGTCGCTTTATTCTTGTGAGAAAAATGAGGAGATGCGGTTTTGCTATGATCCATTTTATCATGGATGATGCACACAACCTCATTCGGTTTTTCTTCCGAGTTCTTCCGGTTCCCATAATATAAAATTCGATGAGTCTGTTGAGAGGCCTGGTGTAACTGCAGCTTGACTTCCCACATTTTGTATGCGGAAGACCCCCTTGTACAAGCCTTCTTTAGTTGCTTAAGTTGGTCGCATCTTCCGCAGCGAGCAAAGTTGTCACCAGGCTTCTTGGTAGAGTATTGTTCAAATTCGGAGCTCCGAATTCGACTCAGACCAGACAAAGATATTGGTTTGAGGCCAAATCTTGAATTCACCTCATTCACTTTGGGCAACACTCCACTCCATTGAAAAGAGGCAGGCAGGTGTTTGGAGACCACCTTCTCCCCAGTGCCAAGTGTAGTAGTCTTATTAGGACTGTGATCAGCAGCATCATCAAGTATATCATGCAGAGTAGCAATTGCCTGTAGAGTATGAGTCCGGGGTTTCTTTGTACCAGTATTGCCGTGTGCCCCCGCCCGCATCCCATCCTTTGCCTCTCGTTTGTACCGGTAGAATGTGGCTCGGCTAACCCCCATGATAGTACACCATGCATTTTGACATACATCAATTCCATCCAGCGTCACCACATTGTTGCCATTGGAATCCATGTGGATCTGCCTGTGTACATCAAGCCAGACATGTTTCTGAAAAAAAACACCTCCAATGTCACGATAAACTTGGGAGCGAAGCAGAGAAATTGAACACCGTGGAAATCGTTGAGTACAATTTCTTGGACAACAGACGGTGCTCGCAACAGAGTTGATCGATTGTGAAGTAAGAAGTACTTCTTTCTTTCGTGGGGAAGGACCCTCTACTCTCAGACGAGTGGTTTCGTACTGTCGAACGCCTACCCTAGGACCGCGACGAAATACTTTTAGAGCTGCATTGTAAATGCTAGTTTGCTCTTGGTCGTACAAACTGACGTTGCAAAGAAAGACTTGTCGAGTTGGCCACGCTCGAAGGGCAAACATCCAATTCAATGGAATTTCAGTCTCGTCTAAGCATTCAGCAATTAGAATCGCAACATGATCATCTCCAAGTGGCCGACCACCAGTTTCAGGAACAAATCCAGAATCAACACTCTGGCAAAGTCCAATTCCAACATCAGCCCCAGATGTGTTTCTAAGGATCACGCGCTTTGAGAACCACGACGCGCGAGGAATTCCATCACATGCAGCAACACCTGGAGGCAAGGTAGGTGGAACTCGGACAACACCATCGAATGAGCGATCTTCCATCTTCAAGATATCACAATGAAATAGACAGAGGGTAAGTCATTCAGTTATATCATCATAATTGTAAAGGACACCATCAATGAGAGGAGAATGAAACAGAGAAGATACGTTTATCCTCGACACGAGGATAATTGAAGTTAAAAAAAACTATTATACTGAATTAGGAGATCATTCATGGAATCCACAGTGAGTTTTGACAACTCACTCGTGATTTTAACCCGAAGAAACAAACCACATTTACACCTACCTCCGAACAAAGAGAAACATTCAGAGATTAATCAATCAAATTCAGAAGTAGAAAAAAATCTCCTTAAATTTATATTTGTCAGTAACCAATCGAGATATGATTTCAAAACATTAAATCCATAAAGCCTCAGTGAGATATCCTCGAACCGAGGATAGTACTCCAAAACATTTCTCGAAGATTTGAGAGCATAAATGACATTCGGTATTTTCCAAAAACCAACAATCTCATATTTGACAATTAATATTCATCATACGCCTTAGATGACATCAAACTGAAAATCAGTTATCCTCGATTCGAAGATAACTATCATAAATTATGACATGGAAATATTAAGTACCTTACCTTGGATATCCTCGACTCGAGGATAAGACCCTGGTTGGATAAACAACCAATAATGGGAAAATACTAAAAACACATCAAACCCTGATCCAACCAATGATTACATGCAATATACTCATTATATTATCATTAAAATTCAACAAGTTTTCTTTTATTATCTTCGACTCGAGGATAAATTCAATTTCTGAAACATTTTTGCCAGATTCGTACAATACTTAATCTTATTTTGAAATCACTATGATTCATTTGTTTTATCCCCGAGTCGAGGATAAGTCATTCTTGGTTATATATATTTATTCATCTCATCTGAATATATCAGTGAAGGTTATCCTCGACACGAGGATAACACTGCTACAGTGATTCCGTCATATGCGGAGTGTCACAGATAGAGATTAAGTTTGAGTGCGAACAAGGTCCGCTGCAATGCTCAATGGTCAACAACACTTAATAACGTGCGATGGGGAGGTCGATCTTTACGCTAGCACATAAAGCAGAGGAAAAAACATTGAAATGACCGGTGCGACACAGGCAAAAAGAAAAAGAAAATGACTTCAACCAACGTGCAAGAAATTCAACAACATAGGAAATACAGCCACACTTACACTCCTTCCCCAAAAACCAATCCAAGACATTCGTGTGCCCAAAAAAGACCTAGAACAATATAAACCTAAGATCAGTATCTTACTGCAGAGGCAAGAGCTGAAACACAGAAGTGGAAGCGGAGGCGAGGCACAGAGAGGAAAGAGTTCGAAATGAGAAATTCCAGGGGGAAGTATGAATATCGACATGAACTCCGGTGCCCAAAAAACGGAGGTGGGCGGGAAAGACTTTTTCCAACGGCAGCATTTTTGGGCGGGAAAATAATGTACTTTTCTCTCAACTTTTTCGGTGACCTTTTCAGGTTTCCGAGTCACTTCAATTTAGGAATGCGACAAACCCGAATAAAACAAAACGAGATTCGTTTTGACAAAATCGGATTTTCTAATGAATGAAAAACTGAAAGTTATATTTGGTTTATATGTAAAAAAGTAATAAAAACTAAAAAAATCTGCTAGAAAGTCTTCAAATAAATTGATTAAAGACAAAAATAACGTCTAAATATTGAGCAAATAGTAAATTTGTAAACTAGTTCAAATGATAAGAATCAAATATATTAAAATATTATCATATTCAATATATTGAGAGAGTATTAGAATTTTGAGAGTTTTGCCTGACAATTACAGCAGTCTTTTGAGCTAATTCATGTAAATTTTTTCTAATTATAGACTATCCTTGATTCGAGGATAGCTATTCCAATTAGAATTAGAATTTTAACTAAAAACTAGCAGTTGGTGCTTGCTTTGCAATGCATTCGTTCAACCATTTTAATGTAGTTTTCATATCACAAAATAATAAAAACAATGGTAACAACAATCTACATAAAATATAAATATGTTATGAACGTAAAATTTGTAATCAAGAGTTACAAATATATTTTGGATAAGCACAAATTGCAACACAGAAATGCAAATTTCACACACCCAAAAACTCAAGCTAGTGCTTTGCATTGCATTCGTCCAACCATTTTAATGAAGTTTTTATATTACAAACTACATTCAAAAAATTGTAACATGATTCATTGCGCGGTTGGCTGCACAATTAACTGCGCAGTTGACTGCACCGTTCGTATAGTTCATTGTACGATTGACTGCGTGCTTCACCGTGCGGATTATGATTTTAGTAGTATGAGAAGCGTAGTAAAATCTGAATCGATTTAAAGAAAATACCTATTAGAATATTAAAAGTTTTAATCTACATCATTTGGTTTAGTATTGTTTTCAAATAAGAATCAAAGAAAATTTAATTTGGTTCAGGGTAATAGTATTATATTTTCATTAAAGCATTATATGTTTCATTAATATAAAATCAGACTTTTCTCAAATTTTGATCACTTTTAAGTAAGATGATAAATGTTTTCTATCACATACAAGTAAAAGAAGAACTCCGGTTTAAAGGGCCGGCGTGAATAAAGTTATTGTTTGTTCCACCACTAAGTCCATGTCCACCGAGTTTATGTCAACATTTTTGTTCACAAACTTTATAAATTACGAAATAAGGAAAACTCAATACAATATTCATTATTCTTAAACAAAAATCAATGTTGAATAGAACTTAAATTATTGTTTAAATGTTGGTTGAAACTGTTCTGGGCTGTACCCCAAGCCTCTACAATATATCTTCACAAGAATGGTATAAAAGAACACCAACGAATTGGATATCAAATTATCAATTAATGACAAAATTAAACGTTAGACAAATGAAAAAATATAGAAGCACAAATGAAAAATTTAATTTGCAAAATTAAACGTTAGACAAATGAAAAATTTATCACATGCAAATTTTTGAAACAAAAATATTTATTTCAACTCATTGAACTTACATTGTACTCTTTTCTATACCAAGATAGAGTTTAACTTTGAAATGATATCAGTATTACCAAATATCATATTGTTATAGACTTGAATAAAAAAAACAACCAATTGTTGTTGAATCATTCCATGCTTTTCAAAATGTATATCTCATACTACTTATATAAAAACTTTACTGAAATGATTTTATAAAATATTAGATGAAATTTAACTTTGTAGCTTGTTTTAGCTCTTGTAGGAAATATATACTTAATCCCTAAAGAAAATAATCTCCTTCGAGGGAATTTCTTGAGTTCGGGCAATTACCTATGATATTAAATATCTATTTTCTGTGTTTTAAATTTTTACACTAGATTTTCCTTGGTCAAAGCTTTGTATAGGTGTTTTTATTATGTTTCTTGGTTTGAGGTTCGAAAGTTAGTACCACTTAAAATTAAAAATATAGACTCTATGCAGCTCCGTATTGTTCATAGAAGTTTCTATTGACATTTAGATTTTTCTGACATAGTAAGAATATTTCCTTGTTTGCAGATGTACAAATACAAAATTTGTTTTTGATTATGAAAACATTTTTTACCCTTGTCAATCAGTTTCACACATTATTTACCAAGGAACACAAAAGCATCTTCTTTTCCTCATAAACCAAATAGATCCTCATAGTTTCCCATTTTTATTTAATCTACAACGATATGTGAAGTTAACCTTGTTAGTGACTGTCTGGAACAATATTGTAAATCATATTTAGTTCAAAAAAACTACAATACGTGAATATATGACCTTTTCTGAATTCCAACTCTTTGCAGAATGTTTTTGAATATGCTACACTCCTTTTTTACTTTTAAGTATTGGTGTACAAGGAACTAGAATCATGCCAAACATAATGGTAATGCATTAAGAATCTCAAAAATAGTGCAAGTGTTTAACACTAAGTTAAGTGAACGTTTGGTTATCCACTCAACGCTGGAAAGAAATTTAACCATTTTCCTTCTTCAAACGCTAAAATCTTTCAATCCGTCCGGTCAATGTCAATGAAGTTTTGTAAGTTGATTATTTGGTAAGTATTTTTTAAGATCCTACGGTAAAATTTAGAAATACAAGTATTTGTTTCTTTTCTTACTTATTGCACTCGAATCAACAGTTTAGAAGCAATTTTGGTGTGAAGTTGATCAGGAACTTAGATAGGGGTTAAGTAGTATTGAAGTATTTTATACACCTTAAGTGGTTCATCAAAGGTTGATTAGGCAATAGATAGTTGACATTAAAACTTACTTTGAGTAAGTAAAAGTTCAGCAAAGTATACGTGTTGAATGCTAAATTAATCTCAAAGAATGCAAGCACCACAAAAACTCGTCAAATTTGTGTTCAATAACAGTTTTGAAGTGTCTATATGAAAAATTATCTCCGGAAACGCTTTAAGAAACACTGGTGTTGTAGCGAGGTTCTCGCTTCATGGGTTGACAAGAGACCGAAATGGAAGTTGTTCTCTTGTTATTGTGCTAGGAGTAGCGATACTTTAGGACTCACACATAACCTTTTCTCTAACGACTAACTTGGCCCGGGTTTTGGCCCAACCTCGCCGGCCCTGGCGGGGGCTCACCGTGTTTTTCATTCCTTGCAGTAAAGACGTCCTTTGCTTGTGTAAAAAATAAAACAAAAAAACAATACATGCCATTATATCCAAATTATTTAACTAAATTTATAATTCTTTAACTTTCCATTCATTTGAATTTTAATAAAATCAATGTTCATCTTAAAGAGTCCTAAAATAGCAAAAATTAAGTAATGTAAACCTCTTCTAATGTATGTAACGCAAACAAACTTAACATGGATAAAAAAGATTTGACTTAATTAAATATTCAGAAATTTAAAGTATGTTGCTTTTTCAACAAATGTATATTTATAAATAATTGAAAGAAAATAAGCATAACATATGATTATGGTTGTTCAATCTATCAGTAATAAAATAGCTCTAGCCTTATGAATATCAGCTATCACACTTAAACGTGTTATATAAGAAATTTACAAAAGTAATCTTCGACTATAACCTTCATCTTGAGGATTCAAGGAAAACCTATATTTAGTTTAACTTATACAATTCATCTAGTTCATTTAATTCATGTGTGATATGTGTATTCATTAAATTTATTTATCTATTGATAATCACAGTCTAAAGAAAATTCATATTAACAGTTGAAGTATTCAAAATAAATTGGTAAGAAAGATGTTTATTTTGTATGAAATAAATTATATAATCATTTATGAGATAGGATTTAAGAAAAAATTGTATTTCCAAGATTTATATTAGGAATTCAAATTTTCAATAACAATATCAAATTTAACTGGATCATAATGATCTCAATTCTCATGATTTCTCCAAAATATTTCCGTATTAATAGTCATTTTATTGTCTAAAATAACAAGGAAATTGAATATAACTACTTTTGATGGAGTAATGTATCTTCATTTGGCAATTATTTCCTTTGAGGAGAGGTATTTATAATTAAAAAATATTGTGTAGTATAAAAAGTTGAAGATCACTTATCTTACTCCAGACTACTTTATAACATTCATTCGGGAAATGGTCTTTTTGTTTTGCGTATTTAAGTAACTAATGGTCACAATGTGTAGGTGTTAAAGTAGATGATTTTTTTATTATCATAAAAGATTCTCTGAAACAATAACCCAAAGCTATAATTCTGTAAATTCATCTAAAACACGTTCTTGATTTACCGTTATTACATTCCTCAAATATCAAGGAAAAGGGTATTTCAAATTGACAATAAATTAGAGAGTATCAACTCCTAGGCGTTAATAGCCGGTTCAAAAAGATAGTAACCAATTCAATTAGACAGTAGCCATGTATGCAATTCATTAATTATCCTTTAGACTCCTTTCGAATGATTGAATTCCTTCTATCAATTTATGGTATGCAATGATGCATGAGGCATGGTGAGTGAAAATCATTTATCACATGCAAACTCCCACGTACTCTTTTTTAATAATTGCTTTTGCAAATCCATCATAACTCACCTAGTTCAATTCATCACTTTATTCTTCTTTCATAATCAAATTTTTAGTCCTTCAGTCCTTCTTAATTAGCGGGACAATTTATAGAAATTTCATAAAATATGGCTTTTTCTATGTTACTACAATGACAATAATAATTTTGATAAATATTCAAAGTAATCCTTTAAATTCGATTTGATCTTTTAGGCTTAGTTGTTAAGGGTGATCACTCCTTAATTATCATTCATCTAAGAAAATTCAAATAGGTGGCCGAATAAAATTCATTCTTCCTCTATAAATTCAAGCAGTAATCAATCTAATACTTACTTTATTTCATATAATTCTATTCACTAGATTTATTGTAGATTAGATGGGCCCTTCTACTCTACTCAATCTAATAGAGTTACGGTCCCTAATTATAATAACTTTTCCCTCACTATGATCTCTTTTCTAGATCCATAGTTCAACTTTCTATAAGGGCAGTTCCAATCAATGCCACTCATCAAAACATTTTATTTCATGCCAACCTTGTCGTATTTATTATTATTAAATTACTGTGCACACAATTTTTAATATATTATTTCTCTCAATCCAATAACAGTAACTCCAAATTCACAGCTCGATTGGACAAGTTTCAACTGTTCCTGTTATCTCTAGGGCCATCTTACGATACCCAATCAGTTGCACTCAACAGTATGTCAAATTGACCACACCTTCAGATCATGTATGAAGGATCATTGTATGCATAAATTACAGACCATAATCCAAACCGTGTCAAATTGACTTCAATTACTGTAACCAACATCATCATTCTCAACCACCTTCTTATCCCGAGTAAACATCAATTAGACAAAATCATTGTTTAAGACGCTCGGCCAGACACCAACTCCAATACAGAACACTGTCAAATTGATTTAGTAATACTTGTTTTTATTTATGAACAACAGTCCTCAATTCAACTTGAACATATTCCATGGCTTTCTACAGTATCGTTGCTACATGAAAATTTCCTATAACTCAGGCATCTATTCGACAATCACTCTAAAAATATTCTGAATTCTATTGTAGTGTTGTGTTTTCTTTCCTTTTCCAACTTCACTTCAGGATTCACAGTCTAATAGCGTACTCCTTGCAATTTTTATCAAAGAGATGCTATCTTGAAAACATCTTTCAGGATCAGAAGCCTAAGGGCAGGATTGGCTCCAATTGACTCTACTTTAGGATCTTAAAAGCTTTTCAGTTCACATTTATAAGATATTTCTTAAACAGTTCAATACTCAATCCTATAGAGTCTGTTCGATTGAAAATACCTACAAAATGAAAATTTTAACGTTTACATATTGTAACAAATAGTATATTTCTAAATTAGTTCAAATGATAAGAATCAAATATGATAAATTATAATCATATTCATTATATTGAGAGAGTATTAGAATTCTGAGACTTTTTGCCAATAATTACCGTACCTATTTTGAGCTAATTCATGCATGTTGTTTACTTTCTAATTATAGAGTATCCTTGATTCGAGGATAGCTGTTCCAATTATAATTAGAATTTTATCTAAAAAGTACCAGTTGGAGCTTGCTTTGCAATGCATTTATTCAACCATTTTACTGTAGTTTATATCACAACAAATAAAAAATACTTTTCTCAACAATCTACATAAAATATACACATATCTTGGATACCTTTGCATGAATTGAAATAATCTATGTCTATAAAGAATACAGGATGAAGAACACGTTGAATAGATGAACGCGTAGATGGATGAACGCGACGAGCTTGGATGAAAAAGTGATGCGTCGAGGAAAAATGCTTAAAGATAAAAGTTAACAGCTAAAAGCTAGGGTTTAGGATAAAAATGAAAAGCTAAAAATTATGATTTTGGATAAAAGGACAGGGCGGGAATGGGGACGGAGACGGGGACGGGAACGGGGACAGAGACGGGGGACGGGAACGGGGACAGAGACGGGGGACGGGAACGGGGACAGAGACGGGGGACGGGGGACAAGGGGACAAGGACCGGGGGGACGATGGATTGGAGGGAAAGGGCTAGAGGACAGAGGGGTGGGGACTGAACACAAAAAAAGTTGTGTTCGGTGGACACGGGTAACAATCTAGTGTAATTGAGTTGAATTGAAAAAATATAATATGGTTTTTGATTTTTTGCAATTTAACATGTTGAGAGAGTATTGGAATTATTAGACTTTTTGCCGATAATTTCGTCTGCTATTTTGAGAAAATTCATGCATTTTGTTTACTTTCTAATTATAGACTATCCTTGATTCGAGGATAGCTATACCAATTATAAATTAAATTATCATAACTAGTAACAAATGATAACTAGTTACAAACTTACAATTTACATCATAAAATTGACACAAGGAAGAAATAAAATATAAGCAGTGAATCAAATATATTATAGATCCACTCCAAGAGTCCTACTTTGATTGACAATGTATGTAATAGTTGTTTACAAAGTTACGATATGAAAGTTATAAGAATAACAATTTACAATACAATCGAAATGAAAAATATCATGATTTACATTGATTACAATAATTTAATAACTCTAAATATAATTATATGAAGTAAAAATTTAAGAACTATCCAAATAAACCAATATAGAAAACATTTTCATCATGCAAGAGTATGCCAAAGTTGGTAGTTTTAAAATCATTCTTGCAACAATGAAATCGAAGGATGAAAACGTCACAAATTCAATTAAATGAACAAAAATTCATTCACCGAAGAACGTTGTGAAGGAATGCGTAATTTCAATGAAATTTCTATAATGAAAGTGATTGGACATTCAACCGTTGCGTCGCTTTTAAATTAGGTTTCTATCCAAAGGTGGCGAAGAAGTGGAAAAGCCACCAATCCCGTCACTTTTTCAAAGGTGAACGAGGGCATGACACGTCCTCTCTCTCTCTCTCTCTCTCTCTCTCTCTGTCTCTCTCTCTCTCTCTCTCTCTGTCTCTCTCTCTCTCTCTCACAGGTCGCTAGGGTTTCGGTGTTCTCTCATTTTCTGTGTGTGCGTTTGGAAGTGTGCGCGTTTGTGTACGCGTGTGAGGGCGTGATTGTTTGTGTTGTATGTGCGTTGTATGTGTCTCTCTCTCTCTCTAAGTCACAGCTCGCTAGGGTTTGTAAAATCTCATTTTTTGTGTGCGTGTGAGAAGTGAGTGCGCATGTTAGTGCGTTGTGTGAGTGCGAGAGTGTGTGCACTTGTTTGTGTGCGTATGTTTTGAGTGTTTATGTAGTTTAAGGTGTGGGTGAGTTTAGGGTTTGTGAAGGTGAGTTTTAGGTGTGTGAAGGTGCGTTTTAGGTGTGAAGGTGAGTGTGTGTGTGAGCCCTACGTGTGTGTATGTGCACGTGAGATCGTGATTGCTTGCGCTTAGGGTTTGAAGGCTTCTGAAATTAGATTAATTCCAGCGAGGGTTTTGATAGTGTTTGGCAAGGTGTTCAAGCTGTGTAGGTGTCGGTGGTTCCGATTTTCCTTGCGAGGGTTTCGGTTGTCGTGCGAGAGTTTTCTCAGGTCGTGGACGTGAACCAGACCCTAATTTTACGGATCTTCCCTAACCCAGTGTGCACTAAGAATTTGTATACCACAGCTTCTCGTTGAATTTCTTCCCAAACACTCCAAGTAAGTTTATGATACCTTTTTCAATTTTGCGTTGATTGATTTTGTAAGTATACCATTGTGCGTGCAAAAGATTTGTAAGTGTATGTTTTCATAATCTCTGTGTGTATGTGTGCATGTCTGCTTGCGTTTCTCTGTAATATGAACTGTTGCATCCAGTGTCCGGATCATTTTATCCTCGAGTCGAGGATAACCTCCTTGCCTTGGTTCAATGACTATGTATTTGTAAAATAGCAACCATAACAAAATAGCGTTCTATCTTCGATCCGAAGATAAAGTCCATAGTGTAGATGACTTGTAACGTAAGCATCATGAGATTAACTAACAAACTTCTTGTTCCTTACCGAAAGTAAGACATTTTCCGAAATTAAAATAGTATCCTCGAGCCGAGGATAGATGCAACAGACTAAACAACGATACTCACATAGATAAAATTATCTCTTATCAGTAATGAAGTTGATCAAAGGTGTTAAATATGAATGCTAATCCGGACCAAAAAAACGCTAAATACTCCATGGTGACCTATCCTCGATCCGAGAATAAGCGACTTCTGTGAAACTAACGTGAGTTTAAATTTGATATTTCAGATGGCGACAACCGAAATGGATTGGGATGACAACTACGACTACTCATCCACTGAGTATTTCATCGAGCGATTCGAAAATCCAGTAGCCCCTTCCCCCTTCATAGAAGAAGTCGTAGAAAACTATGGAAGTCTTTGGCAATTCAAGGATGTCGTCAAGAGCTGGTCCCTTGCAAAAGCTGGAAAGTGTATCCAAATATCGCTAAAAGTAAACGACGACGTTCCGTTTGTACTCCTCAACCGAAACGAAAGAGTTTCATTCATCGAGCAACAGCAAGTAGGGTTCATCGTACTTGGAATCCAGGCTGTGAATGCAGATGGAGATGATCTTCAACACTGCCACTCCATTGTAGTGAAAGTGGGAACTTCTTACGGCCAATTTGATTTCGAGGAACTGCTTGAATGCGTAGTGAGGAACGGTCAGGGGTCCCTTAAAGCGGCGTTGGAGAAGTACCTTCCGTGGGAAAACAATGATGCGGTAAAGGTCAATAGGCGGTTGGTTCGAGTTCACCAGTTATTGTCTGCATTTGAAGCTCGACAAGCTCCAGTTGAAGGCACTCAACGACGCCGACCACGAGCAAGTACTGCAGATGTGGCGAATCCATCTGGTTCATCCATTCCAAGAACATCAAGCCGTCTTCCTCCAAGGCGACCAACAACTACGGCGGCAACAGCTAACGAACCTTCAACGAAAAGAAGGAAAGCAACTGCCGGTGGAAGCTCGGCCTCCACTGTAACGCGTGCAGTCACTCCAAGTAAGGCGAGGAACGATCCCCAAGTTGACTTCCAAAAGATCACGGAGTCACAGCGGCTTTTCTGGGAGGAGTGCAAGGGGTGCTTTCCTTTCGAATCATCCACACACAGTGTGTGGATCGAGCAATGTGTTGTTGCAAAAGCTCAATACGTAATTCGTGGCATGGAAGAGGGCATAGTGCTTAGCACGATGGACTTTCTCGTTCAGCTTGGCGAACTCGATCAACGCCAGAAGATTTGTGTATGTCCAGTCGATGACGACGGTGAGCCGCTAAAGACGAAGCCAACCTCCTGGGAAGATATCAGAAAGGGAAAGTTCATGCTCATAAATGGACAGCACAGTGTGGAGGCATCCAAGCGACTGCAAGAGAATGACGACTGCGGACAAAGTCGAAAGAACGGCCTTCGGAATTGGGGTGCTTATGTTGTATGGTCTAGAGATCCTCTGATGCTTCAGAGAATTTCCAAGTTTTACAATGACACAAATTACCTGGACCATGCACAGCCAACATGGGGTAACCAGATCTCAAGTTGCAGGAGAATCTGGCTAAACTCCGGACGTCCAAGTTATCAACAAGGCGAGGCCGCATCACGAAATAATGGTGCCGTATTTGATCAAGAAAAGTACTCGGTAAGTTCTCTCTATCAAGTATATCCTCGGGTCGAGGATAATGCAATCAACACTCTATATTTGCGATCAGAATCGTATATAGACCTGTCTAGTATAATCATTGTGTGTATCAATCTGTCTTGTATCCTCGGGTCGAGGATAATCTATGCAATACACTATGATCAGTTACCATCACTGCAATCATCTTTCCAGTTTTTGATTGATAAGGTTTCGTCTTCTGACTAATGTATGTTCATTGTATTGAATTGCAGCTATTTTCCAAACTAATCGTTACCCGCTTTCAAAACATCGATCCGACTAAGGAAGGAAAGAAGGTAACCAAGTCATCAGACATCACCAACGAGATCAAGGTGATTACGCTTCCTGATGACATTTTCAAGATGTGGGAAGACTTTCTCGACCGACATACCAAAGGCGAGATAATCAACCCTGATACCTTGAGTCCTTACAAGGAGGCAAGAGGGTTCAGAGCTTCACCAATTCATCGGGAGTTCTTCAAGAGATTGGGTCATCTCTCCGATAAGGATTTGAGGGATCTGTTGCGCTACCTGGTTGACAGTGATCGAGCATATGGATACCCCAAAGTCACGCTCCGTAAAACGAGCGTGGTTCATGGGTCCTGCTATCACTACGAGGAGTGGGCAGATCGGCGTAAGAGAAAGCGCATCGTCTTGCAGGAATTGGTGGCGATTGACCCGTCATTGCATTTTTTAATGCCAGACGGGTCCACAAACGACCCAGTGTGGAAAGCGTGGAAGCAAGAACATTGCGTATCGTCCGCCACGTACAATATGCTCCTTGTCCGACCGGACAAGGAGTTCTTCTCCATGAGGTTGACAAATGCAGGGAAACTTAAGCGCGCGTCCCACTTATTGGAGAAGTTTCCCAATGTTCTTCCGTTTTTCCGGAAGTTCTTGCATGTGAAGAGCCGCATCGATCCCATCGATCGGCCTTCTAAACTTCGTGACTTCGACGGGGAGAAGATGGAGTTCTGTTCGTATTTTGACCCACCTACTGACGACAAAGTGTGGTCCCTCGGACTTCTTGACCTTCGACAGGTCCCTGGGTGGGCACTAAAGGACGACTCATCCGACGAGCCTTACTTTTCAGCGTTTCTGAAAACCCTGAAGACACAACGAAGCATTCCCAACCTGAACTCTCCTGCAGTCTGGGTGTGGATAACATCTACTGAGCAGCGGGCCAGGCAAGCAGAGAAGTATGCTGAAAGAAGGATGCCAAAGTACAATACTCTTTCCTCAGCATACATTCCCTCCGCATACGAGCGGCTGAATTTAGGTACATCAAGGTCTAAGTGTACTGAGGTTTACCTTCTATTCCTTATTAAAGCCGACCTTCCTGAATCAGCCGCCTTGCTTGAGAAAGTGAGGTTGAACTACTCTGCTGTTGATACTCCATTTTACATGGAGAGAAACAAGTATTTGGAGGCCTGCTTCGCGGTCCATGGTTACGAGCTTAGGATGGAATTCTACCTCGACCTTCTGACGGACTTCAGCAAGCCTATGAGCCGAGTGTTTGGAATATATTCCGGCTCAAAGTTATTGCTCGCCAGTAAGGTAACAAATCACAATCGATTTCTCTGTTTATCCTCGACCCGAGGATAACCATCCATTGATTGTATTGTAGAAATCTATGTCTACTATAATTTCCTGCATTTCGATAATAGTATATCCCATTGTTTTGCAATGTTGATTTTCATCCCATGTACTGTTCTTTCAACGTTGTTTTAATTGCAATGACGAATTTTTGTCTATTAAAATTGACTCGTCGTATCCTCTGCAGATGTCTGGAATGTCTTTTTACGGTCTGGTGGATAAGACTTTTCGAAAGTTATACAAGGAGAATTCTAGAAAGATTCACATGTATGACATCAACGATTTTATCCACAAGGACTGTGCGTATTCTGGGCCTCTTCCAACTCTGTCCGGTGGGCATGATACTTCATCAGCTAGGGGTGATCAGAGGCCTACTCGACCAGCAGCACAGACGGCCTCGACCTCTCAAGCTGCGCCTTCTCGTACTCGTGCGCAGGCAAGGGCATCTGTGGGCAATGATTCAACTGTTCAAGGACGTCAAGATCTGGGTAGTTCTCGATTCCGTATTGAATCGCGAATCCCTCAAGATTTTTCGGAGGACACCGACCCTTCAGGCTTGCCACCGTCCGCTCCTCCTAACCCTCTGGATAATGAACATGACAAAGTCTTCGAGTTCAATCCGTATGGGAGTAATGAAGGTGTGGACTTGTCAACGCTTGGATTTCGTGACGCCGGGCCTTCATCTTTCTATGAATCACCCCGATCAGCGACTCCTGTTGCTGGAGATGACGAAGAAGGGCTTCAAGATACTGTAGATCCTTTGGTTTCGCCTGTAGTGCTGGATGAATCTACAGCGAATTTGGAAACTCAGAATCCTGAGACTCCACTTTCATCTAGAGCATCAACGCCGGTTGGCTCCGTTATCATGCTCTCTGATTCTAGTGACGATGAAGACGAGAGACTCATTGTTCCAGAGGTATGCATCAATGCTGCCGGAGAAGCTCCTGCTCCTGGAGTCGTGGTAAAATATGAACCAGGTGCTGATTATTTCCAGAACATGGCGATCAGACGCGCTCTGGAGGAGAAGGTGAATCAGGATATCCTGGAGCAGTTGGAGGCATCCAAGCGAAAACAGGCTGAGATGGAGGCTGCCTTCGAGAAGCAAAAGTTGGAGTTTGCTTTGGACAAGGAGCGGATTGCGGCCACTATCCGCGCTGAGCTTCATCTGCAGATGAAGGCCGACCTGGCACAGATGATGTCCTCCGCCTCTCTCTCCACAGGTGCTGCTTCATTTGGTCCTTCACAGCCTCTTATGCCAGAGTCCACAGTTTATCCTCGCATCGAAGATAATTCTGGTGCTGCTCTGTCGACTCCCTGCCAGACCATTACGATGAACGTGCCAGACTCTGTTGTTCGTCAGCATTCTTCCCCGGCTCGTTCTCCTGGTGTTCACGACATTCCGTCCTCGTCCCAAGGAATGGATGTGAATTATCCTCGACCCGAGGATAGAATGCTGGTTAGTCCTCAGCAAAGTCCACCGAAGTGCAATGACACCATATTGCCTTGCCAGAATATGATTCATCGTGATCATGGTGCCACCTCTGTTCCTGCTTCCTCGCCACGTCAATTCCCAGTAACTATTCGTCAATCCGAAGAGTGCGATGTTGGAGCTCGCGTTGTCAATCATCCTGTGGATGCGGATGTTTTATGTGCGGTGGAGGAGGATCGAGTGGATTACGAGCCGTCTCCGGAAAGTGTCGACCAGGGCACCTCTGAACCTGACAAGGTTGGCTAGTTTTTTCCTCTGTTTTTTTCTTGTCCCAGCAGCATTTGTCGTGTAGTTTTTTAATGTCTACTTCTAGTCTTCAGTAGGTCTTATATTGGTGTGTTGGCTTGCAGGAATCGGATCCATATGAGTTTTAATGTACATTAGGCGAAGTGTACATATTTGTAATACGACTTTGTTTATAATTTATAGAATTGTTTAACAATTCAATTTTCTTCAATTGTTTTCTCAGATGAGAATGGATGATATTGTTCATCGACCTCTTGCATTGAAGCCTTGGATTGGGAATGATTTACAGAAGTCGCTATGTGGGGGAGAATTGATGCAATCTGTGACGCTTCCTTTGCATATTGCTCAATGTGCATTTCATCAGGTAATTTCCATTGACTTTAGTGTGTGTTCGTCCTGTCCCAGGACTGTTTGCGGAGGAGTTTGTCCGTTGTTCCCAACCGGCGGCCACCGAAGTGGCTTAATATTGTTCTGGATATTAATGGCATCATGTGCAAGACAGAGCATGCCCCTGGGTTGTCTAGAGGCTCAGGGAGTCGGGCAGCGTATTCTTGCACCGTCCCTGCCTACATAGGTCCCAAAGCTGTATATACTCGCCCAGGAGTTCGTGCGTTTCTGGCGGAAATCAGAAACATTACGAACTCTATTGTCGTCTGGAGCTCTATGAAGAAGTCCACCGTAGTTGAAATTGCAAAATATATTTTTTCGGACATGGCTTCTCCAGCTTTGGTTCTTGGTCAGGAGAGCTGTGAGAGAATTGAAATCTCGCCCAATAAGTTCTTGATGGACCCGAATAATTCGAACAAGATGATCTTCTTGAAAACCCTGTCATCATCTTTGTTTAGGCGCCAAGTTGAGTTGATGGTCTTAGATTCAGACAACACCCTTCTCATCGACGATAGCCCGGAGAAGAGCGTTTGTAATCATATTGGAAATGCCATTTTTCTTCGTCCGTGGAGACATGCGGCTTGTGATGACCAGTTCCTTACTCAGGACCTTGTACCCTGGCTGCAACGTTTGGTTTCCGAATGCCCCGTTGGGCAATTACATGATTTTGTTAATAACAATCGTATTGGAGTTCAACCGTTGGCGCGTAGTAGCCCTTTCATGAGATATATTGTAGATGGGATGACGCTCTCAAACAAGAACGTTGGTTTTGTCTATGATATTCCAGACGGTCATACCTCTTCGGATTTATAGTTTTAGACTTCTATTTTGTAATATAGTAGATATTTAGTATCGACATTGTAATCACCATTGTACATTTTGAATATATATATATTTTTCAACTACAACAAGTTTTTTTGTAACTTATTGCCATTGTCTTGTGTCTTTTGTTTCCTAAGTTTTTTTATTTATCTTTCGGTCGGTTCTAGGATTTATCATTGTTTTCAGAAAGTCGATGATGGTGTTGTTGATATATTGTTTATCCTCTAGTCGAGCTTATTTTATTTATTATGGATTCAAGTTAAACTGTTTTCCTTACGGCTTTCAAGGTAAATTGTTTTCCTTAGGGCTTTCAAATTTATCCTCGGGTCGAGCATGCGTTGGGTTGCTGTGAATGTTGTTATATCGTACTCATCGCTTCTTTTACCTCGTGTGTCTTTTGTAGGTTGTGAAGGCTACTATCCCTCCTCTTTGTAGGAGTGATCCTAGTAAACCGCCCTCGAACTGTGGCTCGTTTTCTGAGTATTCTGGGTCTCTTCCTGGAGGTTTCTCCCAATCTCACTATTCAAAGCCGTTTCTTATGTGCACTGCAACCGATGCTGCCTCTGCTATCATGGACTTTTCTACACAGAAAGTCGATGATGGTGTTGTTGATAGCCCTCCTGAGCGGAGGGCTGGAATTCCTTGTATGGCATCTCCTTCGCCGCTCAAGCGGATGTGTGCTTCTATTGAGCCTCTTGGCGATGGCACTCCTAAACGGCAGCTCTATGTTAATGGTGTAGTTGATGTTCACGAGGTGAAGGAGTCTGAGCCTATCTCTTCCAATTTGATTATTCGGCCTTCAATTATTCCTGTCCAGCCTTCTCCTACCCCTGCTAAGCGTAGTCGACGTCCAAGTTCAAGATCTGATGGTATTGTTGGAGTTAGTAGTCCTCCCTTACGTTCAACGGGATTGCATACTGAATCTTTGGTTTTAATGCCTAGATCTTTGAGATCCGCATCTTCACAGTTTCGTCGGAATTCATTGTGCTTGAGTGGAGGTGGTGGTTCTGGGGCTGATAGTGGTTGGTGCCATCAATCACGTCATTCACCTCTGCGAAAATCCATGAATTATTCGGAAGTGGATGATTACTATAAACCCTATTCTCGGAGGAAGGAAATTATGATTGGATATGCGAAAGTGAAAGCGCAGGAGGCCTTGCTTCTCCAGACACGAGGAGGTGGTTCAACGATTCCTTGTAGTGAGGGGGGAGCTTCTAAGTAGGAACAGTTTCTATGCTTTAGGAGTCCTTCCTTGATTTGTTGTAGAGACGATAGTATAGATCCTAGACTACTATAAATAGAAATTTGCTTGAGATTACCTATGTTGGTGAACGATGTCATGAAAATAAAGTTTTAGTGTTATTATTCTCTATTGTGCTCACTCCTCTTTGACTATGGATGGATTTATATTCTCTATGATGATCTATTATTAGTATGTCTTGTGAAATGCAATTTTCGAGCGTCGCAATGATCATGTTGTTTATTGTTGGATTTGGGATGTTTCTTGTATGATGCATGATGTCTGCCTTCGTTTGCAACAACTTTTCACGATATTTGTGTCCGAAGTAATTGGCTTTTAGTCTCAAATCTCACGATTTGTCTCATTTTAATGAATATGGGGTTTTTGTTGTCATCATCTCCCAACGGGCAAGGAATGATCCTTCGAGGCAAGTTGCAATTTCGGCTGGCATGTTGAACGGCGCATTGTGCAGCTTGAACACGTGCTCTTTTAGCTTATTCATGGTTACCCAAGCAATTCCCATTGCCGGAGTGTCACCATCAAAAGTCCACAATGCCTTTAGTACTAGTGCCACTACAAATTCAAAGTTAGTGCACCGATGCCAGAAAGTCTCGTCTAGAACGGTGGCTCGCACATGCGATGCCTTCGCATGGGCAAGGTGCCTGTTTTGCCTATCGAAAAGAGAGGATACGTAGGATATCCATGCTGGGTCTATCACAACCACCTCCAGGGCATTCTTCACTTCCAACAAACGATGGATCATTATGTGATTGCATACAAACCTTGTTGCTACTGGCCACAACAGAGACAATTTTGGCGAAAATCGACGAAAAAAGGCCATGGGCACATGGTGGTTCCGGATATACAATGCAATCTGTTTTGCCTTCTGGACGAGGTCTGCAAATTTGTCTTCCTTCCCCCTGTCCTCGAGGAGGAGGTCCAAAATATGTACACAACACCCTTGAGTATATATGTGCGGGTACTCATCGTTGACCTTCTTCATTGCCGCCAACATGTTTGAAGCATTATCGATGCACACTTGGACCACATTCAATTGTCCAACCTTACGGATAAAACTTTTCAATTGGTCCCCTCTACATGCCGTAGATTTCTTCATACCCGTGGTGTCTATAGACCCCAAGAAGATATCACCCATTGGACATACGAGCATGATATTTATGAGAGGGCGACGCGTAACATTGTCCCACCCATCCGAGCATATTGTTGCCCCATACTTGGCAATATCTACACCGGTCTTCTTGACCACAAGGTATTTCACTTTTTTTTAGAGGCTCAATGTATGTCGTCCTCATGGCATTGTATGATGGCGGTGTAAAATCAAAGCCCGCCTTTGACGTTGCGAGTGTGGCCTTGATGAAGGCCGGATGTCTAACCACGTTGAATGCAATGTTTGCTTCATAAAAAAATTGTGCCCATAATTCGTCCAACTCTTTCCGTTTTTCTATTTGGTAAGCCTCTGGGAAGGTGCGTTGTCGTACAGATCTTGGTGTTGATGATGTTGCTTGGCTTAGAGGACTTGTGAACTGCGTGTTCTCCTCATTTCGAGTTTCCAAGAAACTACCTTGTTGGATGGATTGGCTAGAACAAGGTTCAGTGGAACATGTTGCTGGTGTGCTAGGAAGGCCAACGATCTCTGCCTCGGTCATCCTAGTAGGAATAATATTCCCGCATCTTTTAAAATGGGCCTTAACAGCTGCTGGGGCCTTAGTGCACGAAGTCTTCGTCCATTGTGGATACCCATAGTGTGACATGCACCTCCCGCGTCTGTATGCAAACGTGTAATTGCACCACACACATGTCACTTGATCCTTCTTGTTAAATGTGTACCATGGGGCCCACTCCTTCGTTTGAGCCCTTTGTTGAGACGACATCACAATCAAATCGGCGCGCAATGTTGTGCCAAAGAGAATTCACCAAAAGTAATTGGAAATTGTGTGCTAATAGAAAATGTGGACCCAAAGGTCACTAACAAACTTGTAGATTCATGCAAGGAGCCCAATAAGGAGTTCCACGACACGAAGCCAAGGATGTGAGGTTAGTCAAACACATCGCATATGGTTCTTATATAGTGTTGGAGCAAGAGCATCTGGGGCTGGGCGCGTACATACTCTATGTGGTCGGGCGCGCACGCTGTGGGGCCGGGCGCCCTCGCTTCCAGCTGAAAGCGCATGCTGTGGGTCGGGCGCGCACGCTGTGGGGTCATGCGCGTACGCTCTAGGGCCGGGCGCGCAGAATGTGGCGGTGTGCGCGTATACTCTAGGGTTGGGCGCGCACAATGTTGGGGCGTGGGCGTACTTTATATGGCCGGTTTTGCACGCTTAGGGGCCGGGCGCATTCAATGTGTGGCCAGGCGCGCACATTTGGGGTCGGGCGCTTGCATTGTGCAGTCGGGCGTGCAGTCGGGCGTGCACTCTAAGGGTCGGGCTGGCCGTTTAGATTCTTCTGTAATATTACAAGGTTTGCACTAATTCGACAATATATTGAAACATTGCAACACTTAACATTTTGATATGTAAAACATCTCATAAAAATCCACTAAATATACATGATGCCTTTTAATTTACAAGGTTATTTTAAATATACAAAATTTCGCTCAATATTCAATGGCAGTAACAAAATTGTCAAAAGCTCTTGTTCCAAAACGTTTCGACATTGCTCTATGTACATTTCTAGCACTATTGTAGTTCTAAACTCCACTATAGCCAGTCAAAAATGAAAGAAGACGGTCTTTCTCCCGAACTTGTTCCTTCAAGTCTTGAATTTCTTCGTGGCATTCCGCAACTTCATTTTCCTTCTCATCAACTTCTTCTCCTAGATCCTCTATTATCTTCAAGCTTTGTTTTAGTCGATTCACAACTCGAAGATAATCATCACGACTCACCCAGTCACCCTCCATAGACTTTTTTTTATTATCCACGCCCTCCTTAGGTACCGCATCCGTCTTCGTGGCATCTCCGTCTTGTTGTGAAACCGACGATTTAGGGTTCAAGCCTGACACGATGGACAATTCTTGTTGCCTACGCATAGACTGATGACATTCAGTATCCGAGTCGGATGATGAAGACGCGGACCACTCGATTTTTTGATTCGAAGGTTCAACTTCCATGGTTTTCCCGAGACCTTCTCCTGGAAACTTCCGCACAAACAGTATTGTTATTCCAATGACTGGCGCCATCTTGGAGTGTGTTTGGATTTCCATTGTCCTTTAATCAACCGGTACACCAAGTACCACCTCCGCCTAAACCATCCGTAAAATTGAAATATTTACCGAGTTGCGGCACACTTTCGCCTCATCATAAATGTGCTGGTACCCTTGGATGCAACGCTCCTTGAAGAACTCATTGGTGTCGTACCCCAAGTTGGCCCTATTTGTATGTTGCATTAGAGAATACCGCGAGTATGGCCAGAGGTGCCCCAAATGACACCATCCAATGTATTTTGCACATTGTGCAAATGTCCACAGAGTTGGAACTGCCTCCCAACCAGAAAATGCCTTCATCTTCTCATCCATCAATACGTGAAGGCGCTTCTTCTGCTTTGAGCGTGCGTGATGTTTATCAACACGTTGTTGTTTTCCGTGGGGACTGCTAGTGGTAGATGGTTGTCCAGAATCCATGGTGACGAGGTGGAGGAATACGAAGGTGGCGAAATACAAAGGTGTCAATAGACACCGTAAAAAACTTCCCAAAAGTGCCAAGCAAGCAACCGCCATGTGGCAGTGCAGGCCAAAGCGCCTAGGAAGTGGGGCCCGTAACTTTGAAAGCTAATATTTATAGTAATTTAGTGACCTATGGCGGGCACATACGACCAAGAGGCGCGCGTACGCAAGGGGTTTGCGCGCGTACGCAAGGGGTTTGCGCGCGTTTGCCAGAGGGCTGCGCACGTACGCTGGAGGGCTGCGCACGTACGCTGGAGAGCTACGTGCGTACGCTGGAGGGTTGCGCGCGTACGCGAGAGGGCTGCGCGCGTACGCGAGAGGGCTGCGCGCGTAAGCGAGAGGGGTGTGCCTTGAACTTGTGCCTTGAACTTGACATACAATACTTATACTTACTTATAACCTAGTGCCTTGAACTTATACTTACTTATACAATACTTATACTTATACATACAATATTTAATACTTATACTTACTTATACAATACTTATACTTACTTAGGCACACAATACTTATACTTAATGATTTTTTGGGGAGAGCTAGTACCTTCAATTAGCATGGGAAATGATTTGTATGGCAAACTTATACTCATATTAAGATATAATATGGATAATTTGTATGGTAGAATGCCATCTCTTATCATTTGGAAGGCCGTTGCAGTTAGTTACATATAATTCAACCAAGAATAATAATGTTGCATTAATATTGGGGATTTTGTTACATCCCAAATCATTTATTATGCAAGAAAGTAACATGATTTTTATTGTTTAGTCTTATGATTTACATGTTTGAGACAAAAGTTTAAGTTTTATTCTTCAACACATGATATAAATTCCACTACAAAAAAATTCTCGATGATACTACAGACTATTGTAGTCGGTTTTCAAATATTAGACAAAAGTGAATTTAATTTATTGACTTACAATCATGGAAGATCATAATACACTCATCAAATATTTAATTTAAACGTATATAAGACTGTACCTAACATTCACTTTATTACATTGTACAAATTCAAAAACATGCTGAACCATACAAACTCGATTAAAGTCAGAGATAAACAATATTGTTTCGAACTAAAGCCATTTACAAATGAAGTGCAATTTACAAAATTCACAAGGTCTATGATTTCAAAATGTTACAAAATTGCCCGTTTATCATAGATGGCACTACTTCCATTGCTATCAAATTCTACGACTTTAAAGTAAACACCAACTTCGCGTATTCCTAGATTTGATTGTCTTTTTCTTGGAGTACTGCGCGTAATTTTTGAAGTTCTTCTTTGTTGCGGTTGGCTTCTTCTACTAGATTCTTGTTTTCCTGTAAACTCTGCTGATATTTAGCAAGAAGTTGAAGATGAGTGTGAGCTGCAAAAACGGCCCACGATGACGAATGGACCACGCATCATGTGCGTTAAGGTTAACAAGTACTAGAAATGGGTTATCCCATTGGATTAGCTCGTGATTTTGGATCAAGATGGCTAAATAGCCCTTCTATGTGCTAATTCTAAAAATAGGAGCTACATTGTGGCAACCAAGAATTTTATGAAGTTAACCAAAAAAAAAAAAATAGAAAGGAAAAAATGAAGAAAAGGTTAGAAAAGACAAAAACAATAGAAAAGAATTAAAATTAGAAGTGGTGGAGAAGAATTTATCTCCTATCGAGTCGGGGACCGTAATTGGCCACGGTGAGGAAATCACGGGAAAAATTAGGAGAAGAAGAAGAATGATGGGAGGAGAAAGAAAAAAGAATGAGGCCTTAAAAGCCATAAAAACATAAGTGAAAAGGGTCCAAAAGAAGTGGGAAAAAACCCTCACCATCACTTGGTAAATTAGTCCTAACCCCAAGCAAGGGGAATTCAATTTAGGTAGAGTAGTTAGATTTGGCATCCTTGAAATTAGCTAAATAGTTCACTTATTGGTGATCATGCACACACCATGTGGCATAAGTTAAAGTAGGAGATTTATATATTCCTTGGTTAGTGAGACACCCACTTTTGTTAATGCAAGGGTGGCACGGAGTTAAGTAGTCATAGCTTAATGGGTTTTTTTATTAAAGAGGGTCATTAATGGAAGAAGGCAAAGGCGGCAGGGAACCACCTTGGGAGCGCAAGGGGAGCAAAGAACTTGGGGGTTACTCCCTGGAGAGAGTCTCATCCATGGAAGGACTGTGGAGGAGAGGAGTGAGAGAATGTAGGAGCGTAGACTGGAGAAGAGCCGGAAGCCCCGGCCGTTGAAGAGAATTTTGTTTAGGTAGACAGTAGCGAATTCGAGAGAAATTGGGTTAGCACAGGAGGAAGACACGAACATGATCACAACACAAGAGGAGGACAACATGATCACAGCACAAGAGGAGGAAGATACGATCACAGCACAAGAGGAGGAAGACACGATCACAGTACAAGAGGAGGACGACACGATCACAGCACAAGAGGAAGAAGACACGAGCACAATCATAGCACAAGAAGAGGAAGACACGAACACAATCACAGCACAAGAGGAGGAAGACACGATCAGAGCACAAGAAGAGGAAGACATGATCACAGCACAAGAAGAGGAAGACATAAACACGATCACAGCACAAGAGGAGGACAACACGATCACAGCACAAGAGGAGGAAGACACGATCACAGCACAAGAGGAGGAAGACACGATCACAGCACAAGAGGAGGACGACACGATCACAACACGAAAGGAGGAAGACACAAGCATAATCTCAGCACAAGAGGAGGAAGACACGAACACGATCACAGCACAAGAAGAAGAAGACACGAACACGATCACAGCACAAAAGGAGGAAGACACGACCAATAGCAACAGCCAAGGACGAACACGAACAAGGCAGAGGGTGAATTGAGCGGGATCAGGGAGCCTCCTTCTTCTCCCAATTGATTCATTATCCTCTTGATTGCATGTGGAGAAGGAACCCTAAATTTTCTAGTTACAAAAATCGCGCGGAAGCGGTGCCCAATTTTCAATAGAATTAGGGTTTCCTATCAACATAACAACACAACCGGTTTTATTATAAGACAGTAGGTAAACGCAACTGGAGGTACTTGTATGGCATGATGTTCGAGTAGGGCTCCTTGTGTGAATGTATGTGATATGCACGTGATGTATGGTACATGGTTTTGAATAAACGTAAAAGTTGAGTCTTGCATTGCTGATTGCTGGGCTGTGAGTCCAGGGTTGAGTCGGATAGGTAATTGAATGTTGCCATTGCGTTAAGCACAAAAAAACACCAAGGATACAAAAAACAAACATGAAAAACGGAGTTATAACCAAAAAGATAATGGAAATATAAGTTCTGGATAAAAAAAGGAAGCCTGTCTGCTGTCCGTTGCTGTCAGGGTCGCACCTTGTTCTGGAATTGGTCTTTGAGGGTCGAACTGGGTCCATAAGGCCAAGCTGAACCCATCTAAGCTTTAAAATGTTGAAAACGGAGTCCTAGAGCAAAACTTACGTGAGCTTGAAGTTTGGAATCAACTTAAGGCTGAATCCAGTCATCACCACCCATTGCCCACTAAAATCTCAAGTAACCACAATCTAACCACTATGATATGAATGAGGCATGTATGGTTAGTTCCAAAAGTGATTGTGTACAGGGTTGTATCCCGGTTTTAGGATCTTGTGTTCAAGGTAGGCCACCCGTTAGGGGCGGTTTATTTGGCTCACAATGAGCCTCTCGGCCAATTGGAACATCATCACAAGACTCTAGGTTTTCATTGATGTTCTCGTATGCAACCGCGTCCATCTCAGTTGGATCTTTTTCCTTGCCGGAATCTTCTCCAGTTGTCGGTGTTTCTTGGAGGGCAGAATCTAACCAGTGGCATTTACTAAAGCCTTCAATCTCCTTGCGAAAAGTTGAGTCACACTCAGTATCCGAGTCGTCACTAGAAGTGTCAGACCACACGACTTCCTCGTTTGGAACTTAAACCTCCTTCGCCTTTTTTCCTAGAGCTTTGCCCGGAAACTTGCGCTTCATTGGTAGTGTCGCCGTGGATACTGGTGTCATCTTGGAGTTTGGCTGTATTTCCATCGTCCTCCAATCGACTACTACTCCGAGTATAATTTTTGCATACATCATACGTAAGATGGATAGATTCAGCTCATTCCGGTGAACCTTTGCCTTGTTGTAGATGTGCTGGTACGCTTGGATGCACCGTTCTTTGAATACTTCATTGGTGCAGTAATGGGGAATGCTATCTTGCGAGCAGTGAGCGGTGAGCGGTGAGCGGTGAGATGTGAGCGGTGAGCGGTGAGCGGTGAGATGTGAGCGGTGAGTAGTAAGGGGTAAAAACCTTATAGTGCATTTACTTCAAAAATGTAAGTGAAAGTAAAATAAAAGGGACCTCAAATTCTATAATGTAAGGATTAATTTGTTATCCTGAAGAGAAATATACTAATATATCTGAAATGACTCGAAAAGAAGCGTTAAGAGGGTAACCTATATCCGTAGACGTTGTCCGTTGTGGGAAGCCCCAAGATTGTAATGAGAATTTAAGTATTAGTTGACACCCGGCAAAACTCCTATGATATTTGTTAACATAAGTGGTTCTTGGAGGGTTATCAAAGATATAGGTTGCAAATCAAAATTATCTAGGAAGAGGAGTTACAATAACTATCCGACGATGAAAGGAAAATGTCTGACTCCTCTACTGCCTCAAGATCAAGAAATTTGAGAAAACTAAAACCTGAACTACAAGAAGTGGATGCAAACAAAGGGGAATCTACAATTGCCATCTGATTTGCAGCTTGGCTCGCATACAAAGGGAGCAAGAAATCCCTTTCCGATGAAGCTGCTAACTCCATCAAACTGAAATAAAACGTGAGAGCACAAATTAATATGAGGGAATATTGAAACAACTGAAGTAAAATTTAATGTTGTGACTTACTTACTGAAGCGGTTTCTCTTGGTGATCTTGCGGATTGGGGGATCTTCATCAATGGTAAGGTCCACGGTGGTGGGCTAAACGGGAGTGGATCTCAGAGGCTTGGGCATAAATAGTGGCTTCAACACCGCCTCAAATACAGCCTTATCGGATTCGAAGCCCACGAAATGCCGACCAGCAATGCGACACGCGCGAAGGGAGTAACCTGATGGATCAGAGAAAATGAGAATTGTTGATTCAAAGGATAAAAGAGAAGCCGAAAAAATAAATCAGAGGCTAACAGATGGTTTAGGGATACCTGTAGATGCAAATGCATCAAAGATTACAGCGTCGGGCTTCGTGAGCGACTCATATAGCATCTGGAAAAATATGATGCCCTTCTCTCGTCCAGCCGTCCAAGGAACATTACCGCGCATAGACTGAGAAGAGAAGTCGTTGTGATTGAGAAGGACGTCAGTCTCTTCAACTCCCCAACCAGTCTTTGACAGCTGAGCATTCACAATGTATGTGAAAGACTCCACTGGTAACGCGTTCCTCACGTAGAGGAAGATACGGAATTGGTAGGTCTGAATTAGAAAAGACATGGTAAATTATCGGAATTAGTTGGAGTATGAAAGAAATATGTAGCAATGTCATTGAGAAATATTCACTAACCTTTTTTGATGAATCAGATGGCAATGCTAACGGTAATTCATTAACACCCGACCACTCGCGAAGTAACTTGAAATCGTAGGCTACAGGGTATGACCGAACGTCGGTACGGATCTGCACGGACTCATGGATGATAACCATAATGCATCCGAGTTCATGAAGAAATGAATCAACAAATTCAAAGAGGGCCTCAACAACTGGTTCAGCATAGACATTCCAAGATGGAATGTCTATCGGATCCCGCAAAATTGATGGAACCCAGAGGCCTTCCGGGATGTCCCCAAGAATGAGGTCAAAACCACGGTGGAGACAAATTGCGATGCGGGAAGTGGTCGAAGTGGGAGGACACACCTACAAGAACAACAAGAACTGATGTTATTTAGATTGAGTATTTAGGAAGAGAATCATTGTCAGACGCAATTAAAGCAGAAAAAGATGGAAAGCAAAACAAATGGTACGAGAAAACATGGCGAGACTTCACCTTCAGCATGAATTCATTCAGTCAAACCAAGCAGGGGTGGTCTTTCCCACCATTCATCATATCCTGGATAGAAGAGAGCTCCACTCTGATTTCCATCTTTGGAGTTGACGCGCTCGGTGGAAAGAAGGCGTCATGAAAGGCCTTCATTTTCACCACATGAGAAGGCTGATGCAGAGGAGAGCCCGGAATCTCCGGAGATGGTAGAACATCTGGAATGCTCTCAGCAACCACTGGAGCAGAGTCGGCCGCGGCGGCAGCTGAGGGAATGACGACCTCAACTTCAGATGTCGCGAGATGTAGAACCTCGAGCCTTCTTTGTGGCCGCTTTTCCCTTACACTTTGCTCTAGTTTGCACTGCAGCAACTTGTGCATTCGTCTCCACCCCAATCAGCTCTGGCTGAATGGAATCGCGCAATGAAATGTCAAAGTGAGGCGGTTTCTGGACAGGGCAGTCCAGATACCATCCGCAGTGCTCCCAGTGCTGAAGACCCCAATCAATCTTGATTCCCTCTGATATCATGGTTGAGGGGCTCTTGGGATCCAAGTAGGATGCAAAAAATGGGGGGTTGCGGGTCACAGCCCTTGCCGGCATCAGAATGAACTTGAAATACCTGTATAAGGTATGCCTCAAAGCTGATGGAAACCCGCACTGATCCGCAAGTTCATAGTTCTTGTGAACGTCCTTGTCCACGTTGAACTCCCAATAAAATGCTGAATCCCATAGCTAAATCCGCATTTCCTCAACGTAGTCCAAAATTTGCGTGATTGGATCCCCATTATCGGGGTCCTAGTTCACTTCGACACCAATATCCAGCAACAAGCCATCCAACAGCTGCTATGCTTCAGTACACAGCTGCGATAAGGATTCAACGTATTAGAAACTAAAACGGAGAAAATATACTTTAGCTGCTCAGCTTCAGTAGACAGCTGCGATAAGGATTCAACTTTTTAGAGTGGGAACTTTTATAACTTAAACAAAGAAAACAAAGTGAATTTATAGTGCGTACCTAAGCCCACCACGTTGCTTGGTGAAGCTAATCAGGGAACTCACTGTCTGGAAACTTCATTTTTGGAAACTTGAGAGATTCTCGAAGATTTCCATCTCTATTCCAACACTGGAGCCATTTCACTTTTATCACAAGATCCATGGCAGATGTCACGAGCATACTTAGCTTCTCCTGGGTCATCTCTACGTTGTCTTCATGAGCCTCGTAATGAAGCTTCATTTGACTAAGGAATGCTGGAGTATGCTTGGGATCTGCACTTGGAAGTTGTTTTTGCAGCTCTGAAAGAGTGTAGCCCTTCATCTTCTCAACAACTTTTCTCACAAAATCGTGAGCATTACTTGAAGTCCATTCCTTGGAATCCGGAAATCTCTCGGTAAACTTCCTCTACGCCACCGCAGCTGCTTCTCCGATCTCTTGCTGTGAATACACAATAAAGTTGTCAAGCACAACTCAAGACAGTTCAGAGAAATCAAATGAAGCGCCCAGACACACTAAACAATTTTCATTTCGAAAAGGAAGTGTGCCGCTGCCGGCACACCATTTGCTTCATTAGTGTCCGAATTTGAAGTCCTATATCTAGGCAATCTTTGTTCACAACTATGGTAAAATCTAAGTCTAATGGGACTTTAAAGAAAGTTTTGGAGAATAATTCAGGTTTGTAAAGTATCACACAAACACATGATTGAGTTCTTGATTTACAAATACGTCTTATTATTCGATTCGCATCTTTGAAGATGTGCAATGCTGTGGGGGTGTGCCGCAGTGGCACACCTCCCATCGCTCATTTCTTGGCACCTTTTAAGAACCAAGGTGTGAGCGAAGGAAGGTGTGCCGCTGGCAGCACACCCCCACAACGTCGCGCAATCACTCATAAGCACGACGTTGCGGGGGTGTGCCATCATCGGCACACCTCCCATGGCTTATACCTTGGCACCTTCGATTGGGAATAACTCACTCAAAAATAGCCCAAATTAAGCGTTTGAGGTGTGATTTGACATCTAAATTTTTTTGTAGATGCCAAAAAACATATTCAACGCTTAATTTGGACTATTTTTGAGTGAGATATGGCCATTTTAAGAACCGAGGTGTCAGCGATGGGAGGTGTGCTGCTGGCGGCACACCCCCATAGCGTCGCGCAATCACTCATAAGCACGACACTGCGGTGGTGTGCCGCCAGCGGCACAGCTCCCATCGCTCACACTTTGGCACCTTTTAGGAACCAAGGTGTGAGCGATAGGAGCTGTGCCGCTGGGGCACACCCCCACAGAGTCGCGCAATCACTCATTAGCACGACTCTGTGGGGATGTGCAGCCAGCGGCACACTTCCCATCGCTCACACATTGGTTACTAAAAGGTGCCAAGGTGTGAGCGCTAGGAGGTGTGCCGCAGGCCGCACACCCCCACAGCATTGTGCATCCCCTCCTATGCGCAATGAACTCCTATTTGCCGACAGAATCAAACTCTCAAAATCCAGTTTAATCTGACTGAAGAAATTTGGACTCAGCAAGTGGATTAAGGGACATACCTGATAGAGGACAAAGTTCAATGACTTCAGGGTGACCGTGTACCACGTCCTTTTTGCAGAGGTTTACTTTGCTTGAGCTACATCGATTTCCGCCTTCGACACCAATTTCTCGAAATAGTTCAAAGGCTGCCCTACCATGCCTTGAATTTGGTAGAGCTTGTGAACAAGATTTGTTGTCACGAAAGATTTCTGGTTTTGCTTGCATAGGTAGATCATTAAACGATTTAGACGAATTTTTCATTTGATGCAGAAGATTAAGTTGTTTGCACACAAAAAAATCTCACCAGTTTACTTGATGCAACGCAGAAAGTAGGATTGGAACATAACCATTGACATTGAGCAGAATGGACTCCACCGCATATTGCCAACTGGGGTCATCACCATGGTCCCAGTTTATCACTGGCAGCCAAGCCTGCAACCGATGGTTGCCATCCCAGACATAAAACATCTTCTTCGAAAAGACTTTGAGGTCAAGATCCCCATTCAACCTCAATTCGAATGCCTCGTTTGCAGCAATCCACGCTGGACTCCAACTCTTCAAGGTATCCTCAGAGACATCTACAGTCTTCCCCTCGTGATTTTCTGTCGTAACATAGAACACACTTGAACCTTCCATGTAGCCGTTCTTTAGGAAATGCGAGCCCAACCCCATGACACCGTTCTTCAAGTGAGGACAAACTATGGGCAGCCCAATCATCCGACAAAGAGGAATGTCAAGCTTCGACTTCTCTTTGGGCTGAAATTTAAGACCATCCAAAATAGCAGTCGTTTTCACTGTCTCTTTAAGTACAAGATCATCCATCTGCTTCTCCAAATCCGCGGCTGATAGTGGGTTTGATGCATTTCGTAATGGTCTTGAAACTTCAGCAACATCGTCAGTTTCTGCTCCATCGTCATTCAAATCCAACGCTTGGGCACTTCCTGCAAATACTGATTTGTTAGTGATGAAATCACAAGTCCATTGAGAATAAGTTTCTTTTTAAATAATTACCTGATGGCTGCAAAACATAATTCAAGGAGTTCAGTGTCTCCATTTCAGTATTTGGTTCATCTCCGCGAACTGGCACATCAGATTGGCTCTCCATTTCTGCAAATGCAGTTGAGAGAACATTAGAAGGACAAGAATGGGACAAGAATGACATCATCCGATAAATGGAGATAATTGTGCAAAAAAATCCATCAAAACTTTAACAAGAGACAGTTTGATCAACAAAATCAGAAGAGATATTCCATCCAATTCAGAGAATGGAGCTCATTTCTCTAACTAACAAGCGACAAAACATCGTACATATTCCAACACATTCTGCATAAGGCGGAGCTAAACAACAACAAGACAGAGTTTCTACTACGATCTCAACAGGCCGAATCGAGTTACGGCCCGACAGAAGTACACATGTTTCTGACCACGCACTTCGCAAAGCAATTACTATGTTCGCAAACTCAGTGCACGATTTTGATACTAGCTGCATAAAATTGGATTGGGTGGAGAAAGTTGGATATGAATTATTAAACATACATTGCAGGTTAAAACACCATGATGACTCAATCACCTCTAACACCTATAATCACTCTGAACCGAGAAGGCATGCACAAGAAGGCGTGGGCATCTCCGTCATCGGATCCACGAAGTCTGGCGACATGGATTCCGCACACGAAACCTCCCCGATCCCACAGCACGAATTCCGCGCTGACCCTTATACATTTGAAAAAGACCTTGCGCGGAAGGTGTGCCACCACCGGCACACCATCCGCAAAGTCCCAGTCCACACAAACAAAGAAACTGCCCTTGCAATGCAGACGGCGCCAAAACCTAAGGCGTTTCTCTAACCGACCTTCAATGACCGAAAACCCAACAGCAACCCTGAACTGGACAAAAAAGCAAGAAGGTGAGTTCATACCTCGGGATCGTGGAGCCGATGATGCTTTACCACCGCCCATCGACGAGGGTGTGGCAACCACAACCGCACGTCCTTCATTGTCTCCTGCACCCCCAAGGCATAAAAACGTATCCTTTACTGTCTCACATTGCAATGAAAACGTAGTTGAAAAACCGAAAATGAATTGGCTAAAATGCCATCTTGCAATTTAGCGGAGACTGTCCACAACAAGTGGTTGCAGCAGTCAAGAAAAGGTGGAAATGATTTATACGTTGTCACTGTCGATGACATGGTTCGGGCATTCATACAAGTCGTGGCTTGCTATCAATACTCGAAAGGTGAGCGAGGAGGGCAAGGGTCTGGGAAGGAAGAGCTTCAACTTTGTGCTGCTCATCGGATTGCTCAATGTTCGGGACACTCAAAATCTCTTCATGAGGCTTTCTGTAATATGCCTGGAGCTGCTGAGTTTTGCACTCGCCCTCCGCATTTGGAAGGAGAGGAAGTCTTCTTGTCCCTGAAATGGAAGCCAGACCTTCCTCCTGGATCTGAGCTCGATTCTCATCGTCCAGACAAAATCAACGTTTCACGTCCTAGAGTCACGACAAGGGCGTCTTCACGAATTACTGTGGACCTTACTACTGACGATTGTGTGTATTCAATAGTTGCGGAAGCTCCAACGAACCTCGCAAGTACCCCTAGGCCTAGAATTTGAACAAGGGTAACCCATAATATGGGTGTGTTGGAGACTGCCTGTGACGAGAGCAAGTGGCATATTGCTAGGCTTCCGAAGACATCAGCGAAAGCCTGTTTTGTACAACAAGCTCGTACGAAGAAGAAGTGTACTGCTCGAATTGTGCAGAACAATAAGAGTATTGCCGCACCAACTTATACTGGCATGATGAAGAACTATAAGAAGACGCGGCTTGATAAGATGTAGTTTTTCTTCTGTAACAATGACATCAATCGCTGTGTGATGGGATCAAAGAGGGACTGGGTAATTTCTAAGCCAGCGGTCCACGACATTTGGCCGGTGAAATCTGGCACGTCTCTTACGAAGGCCGAGATTCTACGTCTTGGAAATGCACGTTTTCGTCTCGCCGAACGTGTAATGCTCTCTCCCCGGAAGTTGTTCTCTCAGGATGGTGCATTGTTTGACCTGAAATCTGTTCCAACTCCAGTGAACTCAGATGAGCATCCGAAGCGAAGATTCGGCAAGAACGTCCGCCGGAATCTGAAGGCCCCAACCACCAGACATCGGAACATCTACTACATGGCCACCGCTGTATTGGCAAGAATTTGAACTGTTCTTGAATCACTCAATGTTTTTTTGACAATTTTTTTTCTCACTTTTTCTATCTTCATTTTTTCCCTATTTTTTTTCCACTTTCTTTTTCTCATTTATGTCACTTCCTTCTCATTTTTTTTTCTGAGTTTTTTTTTTCATGTTTTTTTCCTCTCTTTTGATTTTTTTTCACTATTTTTTATCGCCGGAGTAGGAGTCGTTCCTGTAATTGCCTACTACCGGCTATCTCGTAAACGAGAAGATTTTACAAGGAATTGAAACCTAGACCTCATTCTTCTTGCTATCCGACATTTTCCCCCGGGTAGTTTATGGTCCTCTCGGACCGTCGTTCAAGTATGGACCTCAAACACTTTTTGAAGGACCCTAAACCCTATTACAGGTCCACGGTCATTTCCGTGAAATTGTCGAGCTCTTTTTTTGGTCACAAGGCCGTTTTGGAATCCTTATTTCAAATTATGTTTGGTAACATAATGTTCAGTTCTTGTAGTCTGATTACTATCGTATAGTAAAATATTTACTTCCGTATAGTAAAAAAGTTACTTTCATATAGTAAAAAGGTGACAATTTTCAAAAACTTTTTACCAACTTTTTTCTTACCGCTCACTGTGTACTGCTTACGTCTCACCGCTCACGTCGCACCGCTCACCGCTCATGCCTCACCGCTCACCGCTCACACCTCACCGCACGCAAGATAGCTTCGTCCGTGCAGTAATTTAAATTACCCTTGTCGTATTTCCAAAGTTGCGAATACCGCGAATGTAGACACATTCGTCCCAAATGACACCAGGCATTGTACTTTGCACACTTTGTAAATGTCTGTAGTTATCGTTTTGGTTGGATTGGAAATAAATCCAAATCACCAAATCAGTATAGGTGGATTCGTTCGCGGGGAAAGACTGTTTCTATGAATGCCACTATGTTATTGTCACGATTGATTACACACTTGCTTGCTAACTTCTCTTAACAATTATCAACACTCAATCACTCTCTCTTCAATCATTCTAAACCTACATATTCTCCAATCCTCTTTCCTTCATGATCTCATAATCATGTCAATTTCTCTTTTCTTCACTGTAATCACAGTACAGTATACTCAATAATACGTGATTATCTTACCGTAATCACTTTCACTAACCAATTCATTCACAGAGATTACAATCTCTTCACAATCACAATTCCATTCTCTAACTTTTCTATCTTCACAATTCTCACACAATGCTCATAAACTTCAACTCCAATCACACAATCACAGTTCTTTAACTCCAATTCCATTCATACTTCATCTTAATCACAATCCTACAAAAGAAAATAACAAAATCAAAAGAAACAAAGAGGTAGCACCAAGCTTGCCCCGGCTTACGACTATCACAGTCTGGCCTCGAATCCATCTTCCACAAAGACTTTATCCAAAAACCGAACCTAACTTCCAAATTCCAAACGTCACATGAGTTTCCGCTCTTTAACCAACTTTTCACGTAACTTCCCAATCTTACTACTGAACTACAAAACTAACTTGCTAACTTCCGAAACTAACCAATTCTAATCCGCATGTGAACACAAAAACTAATTACACATTCTACAATGTCCACGGACTTGGTACATTTTTCCAGCCTCGAAATGCCATCAGCTCACCATCGATGAATATGTGAATGCGTTTCTTCTGCTTGTGGTTGCGTACTCGTCCCGCTGCCCAGATCACGTTGTCGTTTCTTCATTATCTTCTCGGAAGCCCGAATCTCAGAAGGGCCACTTGAGTCCATGCTTGAAACTAGCGTGAAGGGGTGCCGGGAGTAAAAAGGTGTCAATAGACACCGGGAGTAATTGGGTGTCAATAGACACCAGGCCCCACTTCCCGATAGTGCTTAGCAAGGAGCTGCCACGTGGCAGTTGCAAGCCAATGCGCAAGGAAAGTGGGCCCATTGTGCCACGATTTTCAAACTTATAGTGAGGTGTGCATGCCCCCCATGGGCCGCGTACGTATGAGATGGGATGGGCGCATACCAATCTTGGTCTCACGCGTACGAACATAGTGGCCGGGCGCGAGCGAATGGGGGCCGGGTGCGTGCAAATGGGGTCGGGCGCGTGCGCTCTAGGGCCGCGCACGTGCGCTTTGGGGTCGGGCGCGTGCCTTTTGAGGCCGGGCGCGCGCGCTTTGGGGCCGGACGTGCATGAATGGGGGCTGGGCACGTGCGCTTTGAGGCCGGGCGTGCGCAAACAGTGGCCGGGCGCTCACGAACAGGGACCATGAAGAGTTCAAATCTTGCAAATTGGATTATCTTAAATGTTACAAAATCATTTTAATGTCTCAAAGGAGCTGCCGAAAATGGGTCAATGCTTTAAAGATGTCCTTATATTTATATTGCATATGCAAATGCGGCAACATACAAAATGGTTATAAATGCTACACTTTCATCTTGCATTCTATTTGTCTATACTCTACTTCATCACGCATCAGCTCCACTTGGTTCACCACTTCCTCCAGCCCCATCATCAAGCAATCTATGAGCCGCTGGCGTCCTCCGGTGAGGCCCATCCGAGTTTACCAGAGCACGTAACATTTCGGAGTTCCGAAGTGCTTTGAGAGTCTTCATAGTCGCCAGACTATGTTCCTCAAGAAGGAAGTCAATAGCTTCCTCCTTCCAAGTTTCCTTCCATTGCGATTCTTCCCATTGCAACGCATTGCGAAGGTCAAGATCAGTGGCCTCTCCCAATTCTGACACCACACGTCCCTGGTGATTCCACAGTTTCCCATCTGGACGCTGCCCAAATTGGAATAGCTTCCGTCTAGCATCCCAATATCCGCCCATGACTTGGTAGAAGAAGTTTCGTTTACCAACATGGTCCGCGGTGGTTCCCGATATGAGCTTCTTGGCCACTCGTACAATTTCTTTGTGGTCATTTTCCCAACCAAATTGCGTGCTTACACTGGACTTTTGTAGTTGATGGCACTGCGCACGCCAATTCCACACCAAATCTTCTCCCCACTTTTGAGCATAGGCATCCCCAGGTGCAGTCTCCGGGTTTAACTCCCAACTAGGTAGGTGCTGAGGCCAAACAATTCATACAAACGCTTATGAAATGGTGCTCTACACTTGGCGCAAAACCTACGTGTCAAGATACCACCTAGGAGACACATTGGATGGTATAAACATCGGCACGTGCCAAAAGCATATGCACCTTCTGGCCCAAAAGGATTTAAGCAACCGGGAAAGCATCTTCATTTTGCGTGAAGCTTGCTGGTGTTGGCCATAACTTGCGTGCTTCCATGTTTCCGCTTGGTTGAAGGGCATGAGGAGACATAGCCCTGCGTGGTCCCACTCCAACTTTGCCCAATATATAGATTTACCATCTGGCAATTGAGGCAATTCAATTGGAAATATCTCATCGATTTGTGCCCAGGATGTGAGTTCAAAGTCACGGCGCGTATTATTCGTCAGATATTCGTTGTCAATCTTCTTGAATTCTATTGCCACTTGCCTCGCACGGTCAACATTCAAGATGCATGCCAACTTCCATTGATAGTACTGCTCGCTCATCGATCAAATCATTTTTCGAAGGATGTCGTTTGCACTGCGAAGCTAAACAAGTTCCGTGCTTGGATTGGCTTGGGAAAATGATAGGGAATCCTCGGTGCCGATGGAATCTACAAATGGTTGCGCTGCTACAGTCGGCGGCGGTAGAAAAACCGACGGACGACTAGCGAAGCGGTGACGGGGTGGTCTCGTTGGGGTCTCTAGTAAGCAACTAGTAATGTTGCCAATAACATTGTCGAGGATTGTGTCGTTGTTGCAGTTCGTAGAGTGAGTATTCCTCCGGATAATACTTTATTGAAGCTAAAAGTATCCGGAATATCCGCTCTAAGTTCGTTCCCACAGAGACCTATTATTTCTTTCTTAAATGAAAAGGAGAACTAACTATTACCACCCTATAATCTATTAGTTAGCGTTCCTAATCCTCCCTCTATCTACTCATCCGGATCCTTCTGGATTCTTGATGTTCCTTCTTTCAACTTCCGGACCCTCCCGGATTCTAGATAGTTTTAGATGGAGTTTTCTTTCGGAGTTTTTAAACGAGTGGCCGGGTACCACTGATCTTGTTTTGTGTAAGTGACCGGATTCCCCATTGTCTTGTGACTTAAAGTGGCTAGACACCCACTACCCCGAGAGTTATAGTGGTTGGACACCCCACTCTTCCTACTTCACTAACCGGTAGTTGGTTTGTTGCTTCCGGATTTGCACTCTTACATCACCCGGAAGGCCTTTCGGATGCGGTCACTCAGAGGTTCATCTAGACTACTACGACATTCCGGTTGATGCTCAATGTTTCTATGAGATGCGTGTGGTAAATTTGCACATAGACTTCCTTCTAGAGGTACACCCCAGGCTTTTTCCTCTATCGCAAGGGGAAATTCCGGCCGCAACCGAAATCCGGATTCACACGGATTCCCCGTGCCCTAGGAGCTACTAGGCTCACCCCTGCTGTACCCTCCCCCCCTTCCAGGCTTCTTCCGGTCACTGTAGATCGTCGAACTTTACCTAACCTCTCTTTCAGCTCTTCCGGGCGATCTCCCGAAGCAAGCCCCAACCGGTTGTACTAGGTACCAACCTTGACCCACTTCACACCCAAGAACTAATTCACTAAACATCAACCACAATGGATCTTATTCCCTCCCCACAAAACTGAACTCCATCACCATAGATTCCAAAAGAGAAAGTATACTAACAAAGAATACTCTTCATGAAAGAGAAAACAAGACCCTGAGCCAACTAAGGCTCAGCTATTAAGTAACCTCTAACCTCTGATCCTAAAATCCTATCCTAACTGCTAGAAATCCGGAAAATCCTATCTTAAAAGTAAAAGGGATCTAATCCCTAGAAATCCCGAATTCAAAACTGAGATCCGGAAATTCCGGATCTCAGATCCAGTTTTCTCGAATCTAACACAAAACCTAGGTTAGGGTTTCTTTAGCCTATGGTGTGATAGCCGGGTGCAACCCTGAGCCCCATCGTTAATTGCTATCAAACTTAAGCACTAGAAGTCCCTACCTACGGTGTAATCTGGTTCTTCTTCCTACTACTGCGGCGCGTAGGAGTTACCTCTGTTGGTGCTGCGCTGACTTCGGGACGTGCCGGAATGGGAGCTGGCGGCTCTGGACGGAGGCTGGTACCTACGTGTTTGGTCCGGAAGGCGTTTCCGGATCCTCTGCTGTTGCTGTCCGGGCTACGAGGGCGGCTGTCCGGACATGAAGGCTTGGGAGGCCCCGGAAGCTTCCGCTGGGGCTGACTACCATGGGCACTGTTGTAGAGCTTTCGGATGAAGGGGCCGTCTCTGGTGGCACCGGAGAAGCAGACTCTGATGGAATTCGGAAGGGCAACGGAGATATCTGCATATCTCCTGGCATTTCCTGCCACTTCTGAATACTCTCCATGATCGGGAAGGCCACCCCCTTCCAACTCATTGGAGAGTTGAAATCCGGAGTTCCCACGAGGTCGTTGAAGCCTCCGGTAGGGGTCTTAGGTGTGCCGGTTGCAGGTCTGGGTGAAGAGCCCGCTGTGGGTCTGGGCGGAGATCCGGATGGCCCTGCAGTGGTTTTGGATGGACCTACATTGGCTGGAGCCGAAGGTGCTGCTTCCGGAACTAGAACTTCTGGAACTGGTGAGGCTGCCACAACAAGATCCTTCGCTAGCTCCTGCATTTTGCTCCAGGTGCTCTCCATCTTCCGGGTGTGGTCCAAGAGGAACCGGATGATCTGCCCCCTATTGAGCTTCTCGTTCTTCTCCAAGCTCTCTGTGTAGAGAAGAGCCCGGTTGACAATATCCACCGAAAAGTCCAACGCAGCGCAAATCTTTGTTAAGGTCTGCGTGGTTGCCCGGACCTTTGCTTCCGCCACAACCCTCGCCTGCTAGACTACATCTCCTACGGCTTCCGCCTGGCGTACCTACGCCCAGAGCCGGGAGTTGGTTTGGGTGATGGTGGTGTTTTCCTGCTCCACCCTCGTAATGGAGCTTTTCTGGGCCTTCATCCGAGTGAGTCGTGGAATGAGGTCATCAGAGTCCTCTGTTCCTACCGCCTCCATGACGGCCAAGATCATGGCGTGCCGTTCCCGGATTTCTCCTTCCTAGATCCTGGTCCGCCAGACGATATGTCTGCAGAGCTCGTTGATGTCCACCGGAATATCGCCAATGATATTTGGGGCCCACCTCAGTCCTGGTTCGGATCCGGTCGTGAATCGGTCCTCGTCCGCTTCTTCTGGTGGTGGGGCCTTAGTCGGGATCTGTGCTTCCACTGTTGACAGAGGCCGGCAGGGTCCAACGGCTCCCGGAGCCTTTTGAACCGAACAACTTCGCTTCTGAGATCTCCTGAGTATGAGAGAGGACGACGACTTCTCCGTCTCAGTGTCCTCCAAAACTTCCTTCTCCTCTTCCGTCTCCATTCCTCCATATGACTGGATGCTGAGCACGTTGTTATACTCGTCCTGCTCCTCCGGACTCAACATTTTCTGCTTCGCATACATGTGGGCTACGTAGGTGGAGAGGGCTGTTGGGGTTTACCTAGCCTTCGGCAGGTTCTTAACCATGCGGTCTATCTGTTCGTCCATGATGGCTCTCCAATCAACGGACAACTTCCCTCTCATCGACCCCATAATTAAAGTAGCTAGCTTGGCTACTATCCATTTAGGTTTCTCTAGGTGGAAAATAGGGTTAAAGAATGCCATTACTAACCTCGCATCCGGATCGGTGAGGTCGCTGAGTACGTACCTATCTTTAGAGTTTGCCTTCGAATGGAACTCGCCTTTCAAGATGTTGTCGTCGCGCTCGGCCACCTTGATTGTCCCTCTTTGGAGTCCATAAGTGTCACTCCAAAGTGACGTAGTCCAGACCTCTGGATGCGCCCGAACGCGATTCTCGTATTGGCTTGGTGGCTTTCCCAGGACCTCCTCCACCATGGCTTCGCTCTGGAAAGGCCAGGGTACCCCTAGGAGGTCCGCGCACCCCATTATCTCGAGGAAGCTCTCCAATACCCTGTAGGTCTTGTCCGATTTTGGAATCTCCGGCATCACCTTCTGTAGCAGCAAGGTTCCGCCTGCTCAGGCCTTGCCCTTCTTGCCCGCCATCCGAGCCCACCTCTCCGTGAACTTGCGTCTCGCAATGGTGACCGGAAATCCTACACGCACTGACCTCACCAAGTCCCTCGTGCTACGCTACCTCTGCTCTACAGTCCCACAAGAAGACCGGACGTGAAAATCCTAAAGGAAATGTGCGGAGAAGAAGAGAGCTGAGAATACTGGAAACCCTAAAAGAATGGTGCCCAGGGTTGGCAGTCGCGTTATATATATTTGACGTGCTATACGGAAACTGTTACTCGTCATAATCGCATTTCCGGATCCAGCTGACGCCGTACTCCAATTTCGCAACTTCCGGGAAAACGTTGTTACTACCTCTTTTAAAGATTCTGGCTCAGCATTAAAACCTTATTTCTACTATGAAACTATTTATGCTACTATAGCTAAACTAACTACCTAATTTTTCTTATTTTTCTTCATTTCTTTCCAGATTCGGTGTTAAGATCCGGAAGTCAATAAGAACGCCTTCCCACAGATGTCCACACCTTGAACAACACCGCCAATATTAGCCTCGCTCGCAACACGTTCTCGACGCAACTCTTCTATCTCGGTTGCTTGCTTGGTGATAATGTCACCCTTTTCACTGGATTGCAGCTTGAGGTTTTCAATCTCTTCTTGGAGACGTTGAATCATCTCATCGTTCAAGCTTATGGTTTCCAAAAACTCCTGTTAAGCATCAACGGTCATACTTCCGGACCGTGATGGTTCATGCCTGGTGTTGGAAGTGGTGACTATGACATCCATCATTAGCACTTCATCCATAACATCCATGTGTTCTTCATCTCCAACACCCTCAAGCCTCGCTATGGGTTCATCATCTCCAACAAGATTTACGATTGGTAAATCTACTTGGCCACCTCCTTGAACCATCAGACGTCCTACTTGATGGAGCTTCACTCGTTGCCGTTTTTTTCGTGACGCACGCGCCACTAGAGAAGTCAATGAACGCTGACCTACACGTCCATCTGAGTCTGAAGTCGGTGATGAATCTAACTCTACTAGAGCTACTTCTTCTGGGCCATCCGTTTTCTGTGGCCCTAGTGCTATAAAATGGAACACTAGATGTTGCTCCCTAGGCACATTGGCATGCATCCACACCCTCGGCATTTTTGGAGTTTTCCGCACAGTCCTCCAATCCACTTGCTTATTGAGAACGACCTCCGCATATACCATGCGAGCGAGATAGAGGAGACAATCATTGCGGGGCATGAATTTGAGCTCGTATAAGTATTGGTGCACTTAGAGGGCATGAGCTCGAAACGCCTCGTTGATGCAATACTTCAAATTTGCCTTGTTTGAGCGACGATTTATTAAATGACGATGTGGAGGAAACATCTTCGACAGGTAGCACCACTCGATGTAGTCCTCGCAAGTGACGAACCACCATGGCGATGGCTCATCTTGCCAACCCACGAATGCAATTTTCGCAGGATTGGTGAACACGTGCATCTGCTTCTTCTGGAGCTCCCCGCGCCTTGGCTTATCTTTGTTTTTCTCCCTCTTCCTCTGCGCGGTGGACATTGGTGGCTGTTGCTGGGCTTCTGGCTCACTCTCACTCTCCATAGCCGAACACTGTAAAAAATCTACCAAAATATTTGTTACCTACGCTAAGCTCTATCTCAAAAAAAACAAACGAAAATTACTACCTTGGATTTGAAAATAATCCAAGGTAGTGATGTTAATTAACTCGAACGGTAAACAAAGGTGATGCAATACGAGTGAGTAATGTGTACAAATCTGGAGCCCCAATCGAAGATCACGCAATCAGCCAACTTAAAAAGATAGTTGAAGGCCACGATTTCCAACATGAGTTTGTGAGATGGGTTGGGCGCGCGCGACCATTTATACTTGTGGGCCATCCGCGCACGCGGCATGGGAAACGCGCGCATATTGTACGGGGACCGGGCACATACGCAGGGGTTGGGCGCGTACGCAGGGGTCTCGCGCGTACGATTCGGGGTCTCGGGCGTAGGATTAGGGGCCTCACGCGTAGGATCTTGGGTTGGGCGCGTAGATTCTAGGGCCAGGCGCGTACGGGAACGAGTTGGGCGCGTGTGGGAATGGGCTGTGCGCGAGCGGGAACGGCTCAGGCGCATACATTGAAGGGCCGGGCGCGTATGCTGAAGGGCCGGGCACGTACGCTGGAGGGCCGGGCGCGTTCGGTTACGTGCCGTGCGCGTACAGGAACGGGCTAGGCGCATATGGGAACGGGTTGGGTGCGTAAGTTGGAGGGCCGAGCGCGTACGGGAGTAGGCCGGGCGCGAGCGGAAACGGGCCGGGCACGTGGCCTCTTGGTCAGGCACATGCAGACGCGCATGCGAGGCCACGGTTTTCCATTTCACTATAAATGGAACAAATTTGTGTAGGGTTTCAAATCATTGGTTCATCGGTGCAGGATTTGTGAAACTGACGTGGTGCGATTCCATCAAGTTTATTTGGAGAAGGGAGAGCCAGGAATCATGTGCCTAAAGGCCGACCTCCAAACAAAATTCGAGCGCGCTCTGGAGAGTTTTGAATCGTTCAAGGATGCATACGGCATGTACCACTATGCCTCATTCATGGAGAGAGTAATCACTCAATGCACGAGTAATGCATTGTATGTATTCGATTTAAGGGTGAAAAAACCTCGCGGGGGCCAGCTTCACCCTTGAGACTTGGAACTCCGCAAGTTCCTTGAAAGTGTGAAGACCACCATCGGCAGGTTTTCAAGCTCTCGTATGAGAGGCATGCCTTGGAATGAACAAGCAATGAAGTCGGCCATGGAGGCGCATATGTTGCATAGCGTGCAATTCCTTCCAGAAGATATCTGAGTTTATGGACTTTCCAGATATGACGCCGTTGGTGGATACAGAAAGGTTCGGAAGGTCTGCATCGTGGATGCAAGAGCCATTTCGACATACATGGAGTTTGTCGGGAAAATGCCAACGGTGTCTCATTCGAAGGAGAAATTTAGACAATGGTCTCACGAGGCCATGATATGTCATGTTGCACACCCATGAGTTATAAAGTTTTGGGCAGTGAATACGAAGAATATGGAGGCGTACACATTGTGGTGGAATGGTGGTAGTTGGGCCCATTTTAAAACCGTCGATTCAAAGGCAAATCCGGCGGCTTCGAGCAACTCAATCCTTTCAGCTCCATATATTTTGGCGGAGGATACAACACAAATCTTAGCCTTTCGGAAGAATAGAGTAAGACTTGCTTGGGCTTTGATGTGCACCATGGCCCAAGTCCACAAGGCAAATGTCATTCACAATGACATCGCTCCCACAAACGTGCTTCTCCACTTTCCTCCAGAGAAACCAGGGTCCGTTTTCATTGGCGTTTGTGATTGGGGAATTGCGAGCCAAGTATCACACAAAGAGCCATCAAAATATGGATTCTGGACCGACACGGAGCTTGACAATCAACGCCGTAGACGACATTGGGTAGCTCCAGAATTTTTTTACAAATTCGGCCCACAAGATTCGGAAACGGCATTGGATGTAATGCAACGGCGACACCATTACACCCAGCTCGCCGATTCGTACTCCGTTGGGTGGATGGCTAGAGCGATTTGGAAGAAAGAATCTGACTCAACATTCTTTAAATCAACCGTCAACTACGCAGCTTTTCAAGTGAAGATCGAGAAATTACTGGAGCGAGATCCCCTCAAACGTCCAACACTGTGCAAAGTGGTTGACGAGCTAATGGCTAAACCATTCAACTTTGAAGTTCCGGACGCTTGCTTCCGCTATGAGATATAGATATTTTGACTTAGAGTATTGTTAGTGAAGGTTTCAATTGTTGATCATTTTGCAATATGTACTAGCATTGTGATGTAACGGTGTTTTTTGCCCATCTCGTGATAAATAAAAGATTAACATTTTTCATACACATTGCGACATGAAGCTCATGCATGTTAAGAAGTGAGAGAGCGCGCGCGACCCCTGAATTCAATACCCGTACGCGCGCGCCCCCAAAGGCCACGCGCCTGGCCCAGCCCCCTCCACAAACGCGTCCAGTCCTCCCCCACAAACGCGCACAACCCCTCCACGAACTCGCGCGACCTTGGTCAGACGCGCCAGCCCCTCCAAGTATGCGTCCAGCCCTTCACCGTAGGCGCCCAACCCCTTGCGGTACGCGCACGATCCCTCCCTGTATGCGCTTGGCCCTTCACGGTACGCGCCCAATCCTCCTCTGTACGCGCCCGGTCCAACACAGTACGCGCCCGATCTTCCCCTGTATGCGCCTGGCCCCTTCAGTACGCACCCAACTCATCTCCGTACATGCCCGCTCCCCTTGTTTGCACGCGAGCGACCCTGTTGACGACGTGTCAGCCACGTAGTCGCCTTCGTGGCAGTGGGTAAATTGATTTACCTCGAGTCATGGTCAAACCAGGGTTGACCCATATCGGACGGACAACAGCCTCTACCGAATGGACGGACACAATCGGACAGACGGAGGGCTGAACAATTCTCGTGTTCGGTCACTATAAGTTTCGTGCAGTGGTTGTCTAGCCACTTAAAGTCACAAGGCAGTGGGAAATCCAACCACTTACACAAAATAGGATTAGTGGACTTCGGCCACTCGCTTAAAAATTCCAGAAGACTCTCTGAGGAGGAACAGAGACAAATCAAACTACTCTCCGGACTTCCGGAAACTATTTCCGGAAGCCGTTGTACAAAATCCGGACTCGGAAAGGATCCGGATCTATAATGCATACGTGAAAAGAATAGCTAATCCTTGAACAATTGGTGTGGTAGTTTAGTTATCGGGAGTATTTGGAAAAGAACATTAAGTCTCAGTGGGAACGAAACCAGAGCGGTTACTTTGGAAGCATTTAGTGACGATTAGGTGCATTTCGGAGGAATACTGTCTCTACGAACTGCAACACCCAGGTAGTGAGCCAGGATTCTAAACGGACCACCTAGTGACGATACCTTCGAGACTTTGCCAAAAGTTGAGATTGCATTTTTGGGGTCGCGCCCGACGGAAACACAATGTTGCACCAAGGGGGATGGCAACCTGAGATTTGTTTTGACCGACTAGAAGTATAGTCGATGAGGGCATCGACTCCATTAGGTGGGGGTGAGTGTCGCGTACCTCTCCTTAAGGAAAGCCTGCAACACCAAGGGCCCAAGAGGGACACCGGAGTGACACCTGGGCCTTGTGGCGCCATTGGTGAGGGGACCCGAGTGGGCCTGGTGTGAGAAAGGACCCTTTGACCCACGGAAACTAGGAGCCACCAGGGAAAGAACATGAGAATGTAATGGCTCATGTTGTTGTGATTCCAAAATGCTAAGGAACACCTCAATCGGAGGTGTGAGCTAGAAGATATGAGGTTTTGAAGGTGAGGGGGTTAGAGAGAAGGCGCTGTCCAGGGACAGTGCTGGCCTGGGAGGCAGTCTCGGGAGTCCCGAACATTGGGAGTGGCATAACTCCTTGAATATTTGTCCGATTGGGACCTATGAGAGATCTATTGGCATCTACTTGACGCGTAGATGTTGATAGAGTGGTCGCTTATTGCGTTTGGATGCGGGACAAGGTTCGGGAACCCTCCTGGAGCCTTCCAGCGGCTAAGGCATTGGGAGATTGGGTGGCCTTCCAAAACTAAAAGGTGCAAGGGTCCAGCACATCACCTTCGATGGGGGCCTGCCAAAGACCACAGAATGTACTATAGGAGAGGGCCGGTCTCCCTCTCTACTCCCTTAGTGTCCCGGTAGTGACCAAGGAGGGAGTCCCTGTGGGTGTGGCTAGTGTTGGGGTTTCACCATGGGGACTCCTAGGGGAAAGTGAGTCCCATTGAGTGGAGTTAGTGTTGGGACTCCACCATGGGGACTCAAAGGACAAAATGAGTCCCAATGAGTGGAGCTAGTATTGGGGCTCCACCATGGGGACTCATGATGCACGGTTGAGGATCATGAGTGCTACCGATTGTGGGTTGGTGTCTCACCGCCGGTGCCGTGACCACTTGGATGGCCTTAGGGGCTCCATGTGAATTATGGGCGGTGGTGAGAAGACACCACCAAGTGCGGTTAGGCTGCGTGGTAAGGGAGTGCCACCAAATAGGGCCTTGGACATTAGTGGAAGTCCGCACCTAACCATTGGCTACCTTCTAATGGGAAAGTCTCGAGTATATGAGTAGGAGGGCATGGCAACCAAGCTACAAGCTTGGAGATTGGTATTAAGAGGAGCTAACCATGTGCATTGTGGAGGATGTGCAGGGTTAGTGCTTGTGACGCTTGCTAGAGTTGGAATTTAAGTTTTGAATACATGTTAAGGTGAGCTAGCAAGGGTTGCGGCAACCCCATTGTACACGCCTCGCATTTTTTCTCTCTACCATCCCTAAATTGAGCTGGTTTTGGGCACTTGAGAGGTGATCCATCCGTGAAACATCTTTTTGATTTTTTTCCTCTCACTCAAACTTTCCTATAGCTCATTAGATTCCATGAATTGTAATTGGAATACTATTTGAAATGACTATTAGAATAGTGTTTATTTAGCGTGTCCATGTTTATTTGGACAATGGCTGCACCAAGAAGATCCACGAAGAGGGAGGAATAAGAACTGTCGACAACAAGGAAAGAGGCACCAGAAGAGGGTGCACATCCTCAAGAACCCAAACAAACTAACATTCCACGATTGGTGCCAAAAAATTGATCTGTGGACTTGTGAAGATTGAAATGAGTTCATCAAGTGGTGCTATATCGACAAGATCTTCTCTGAACACCGACACAATCATCATTGCCACAATCACTGATGCAACTTGAAGAGGTGCAACAAGGCAGCCGTCACAAAACAATGCATTGTAGTGTACCAGACATTGTACAACAAAGCAATGGTCGACCGCAATGAAGTAAATCTTTTCATTGCAAGAGGTGTGCACATGAAGGTTTTCTTAGGCAAGAGAGTCGACTGGTCTATCCTGAAAGGTGTACAGGAAAAGAACGACCAGGTACCTGCACGAGTACATATATTCATTGGACTAGCAAAATTGTATCCAAGTAGTGGGCTTGAAAAGATTCGGACAGAGATTCAAGCCTCGAGGATTCTTCAGTTTGATACCTCAAGTACGGATCCGGACTCCAATAGAACTCAAGACCAACCTCCACCAACCTCACAAGCAAACATAAGAAAGAAGCGGCAACGCGCTCAAGAATAAATGAACACCGTCATTGATGCCGTCGTTGATGGTATCATCGAGGCCTCGTGTTGCAGTTTGTAGAGTAAGTATTCCTCCGGATAGCAATTAGTTGAAGCTAAATGTGCCCGGCATGTCGCTCTAAATTTGTTCCCACAGAGATCTATTGTTTCTTCTTGGAATGATAAGTAAGCTATCTGCTATCCCTCTACCACACGCCAGTTAGCATTCCTATTCTACGCCTGACCTTTTTATCCGGATTCTTCCAGACGTCCAATGTAGTTTCCTACTATTTTCCGGGTCCTACCAACTTCCGGAAGGTCAGTTGGAGTTTGTCTTCCGGAGTTTTTAAACGAGTGGCCGGGTACCACTGATCCTATTTTGTGTAAGTGGCCGGATTCCCCACTGCCTTGTGACTTTAAGTGGCTAGGCACCTGTCGTACCACAAATTTTTTGTTTTATTTAGTTAGGTACATATAAGTATTAAAATTAGGTAACGTAGCTAGGCTAGAAGGTTATTCCTACCCGGGATTAATCTTTAAATAAGATTAGGATAGGAGGAATACGGGGCTTTTATAAAAGCCTTAATAGTAGCAAGAAGAGACCTAAAGCTATGACTTAGACTCTAGCCTAAAAACAGTCCCTCGGGCCAACCCGCACAAATCTGGCCCGGATGATGGACACCATCGAATCTGGACCGGATGATGGACACCACCCAATCTGGCCCGGATGATGGACACCACCCAATCTGGCCCGAAGGTGGAAAGGAGCAGGACTGGAAGAGACCCAGGAGGTTCCCAAGACACGGCCACCCGGCATAAAAGTCAGCCCAGATGAGGAAGAATCAAGCCTGGGAGTAGTCGGCCACGAACACGGAGAGCACGAGGACGATCATCACAGTAAGGAGCAGGGAGAGCACGAGGACGATCATCACCCCAGTCGACTCCGGGCCAGGGAGTGAAGGCTCTGGGCCAGGGAGTAGTCGGCCACGAACACGGAGAGCACGAGGACGATCATCACAGTAAGGAGCAGGGAGAGCACGAGGACGATCATCACCCCAGTTGACTCCGGGCCAGGGAGTGAAGGCTCTGGGCTAGGGAGTAGTCGGCCACGAACACGGAGAGCACGAGGACGATCATCACAGTAAGGAGCAGGGAGAGCACGAGGACGATCATCACCCCAGTCGACTCCGGGCCAGGGAGTGAAGGCTCTGGGCTAGGGAGTAGTCGGCCACGAACACGGAGAGCACGAGGACGATCATCACAGTAAGGAGCAGGGAGAGCAAGAGGACGATCATCACCCCAGTCGGTAAGCCAGGCTCCGGGCCAGCCCTTGTGAGCGAGTTCATGTTGTGTGAGCGAGTCCCTGTGTGAGTAAAGGCTCCGGGCCAGCCCTTGTGAGCGAGCTCTTGTTGTGAGTGAAGGCTCCGGGCCAGCCCTTGTGAGCGAGTTCATGTTGTGTGAGCGAGTCCCTGTGTGAGTAAAGGCTCCGGGCCAGCCCTTGTGAGCGAGTTCATGTTGTGTGAGCGAGTCCCTGTGTGAATAAAGGCTCCGGGCCAGCCCTTGTGAGCGAGTTCATGTTGTGTGAGCGAGCTCTTGTTGTGAGTGAAGGCTCCGGGCCAGTCCTTGTGTGAGCGAGCTCTTGTTGTGAGTGAAGGCTCCGGGCCAGCCCTTGTGTGAGCGAGTTCATGTTGTGTGAGTGAGTCCCTGTGGGAGTAAAGGCTCCGGGCCAGCCCTTGTGAGCGAGTTCATGTTGTGTGAGCGAGCTCTTGTTGTGAGTGAAGGCTCCGGGCCAGCCCTTGTGAGCGAGCTCTTGTTGTGAGTGAAGGCTCCGGGCCAGCCCTTGTGTGAGCGAGTCCCTCTGATGAGTGAAGGCTCCGGGCCAGCCTTGTGTAAGAGGAGCCCTGTTGGCAAGTAAGGCTCCGGGTCAGCCTTGTTCAAGGACACCTATGGTGTGACAAGAGCATCAGCAGTAGGACGTAAAGAGCAAGATCCAACCCGTTTTACATGCCTCAAAACCCTCGACATCGAATGGCCTCTAATCTGGTACCCTCAGGAAAGAAGGAGATTTGCCCGGTCATTCCTAAGGATTCTCTGGAGCTCACCGAGCTCAAGGAGGATCTCCTTCGCATGGGCTGTCTCTCCCTAATGGATTTTTGTTGGAGCTTTTGGGTGAAATCCACGGTGCAGGAGATGCGGCAAGATCCCTTGCTGGAACCTGATGGAGATAGCATCCGGGCTTGCCCGAATAGATGGACCATGGGGAAGTGGCAAGAGGTGTACAACTTTCCACGACAAGGGGCAGGGTGGACAAGTACGAAGAAGGAGGAGTATGCCAAGGGGAGATTCGGTAACAAGGATGCCAAGAACGGTTATGCGGTACAAGATTGCACGGACCCCCGTGCCCGACGGGTCTTCGCATTCCTTGTACCAATCTTACACCCCGAGAAACCGACCCGAGTGACGGTTACTCTCGCTAACACCGTGTATGGTTCCTACCTTGGTGAGAGGGTGGTAAATTGGGCCATCATTGTGAAGGATGTGGTGATTCGGTTGGCCAAGAGCATTCACAATGTCAAGCGTGCACCCCTCTGCCCGTTTATGATCCACATGTATCACCATTTCAAGGAGACGACTCCGGAGGAGGATATGGCGTATGGGATGCAACTAATGATGAAGAAGTTCGAAGGGACGGAGTCAGAACCCGAACCGGGGTCCGAGGGAGGAAGCAGCTCATCCCAGTCAGGAGAGGAGGTTGTACCACCTCCCAAGCGCCAGAGACCAAGACAGGGAGGAGCCCCCTCCACCCGCACTCGTGCAGCCATCCGCGCCGTAGCCACCGGGCCGGCACAACTTGGAGGCAAGTCTTATCCAGCCTCCGAGCTACTCGAGGCCATCCGCGTATATGTGGAAGACGCGGATAGAACCTTGGGACAAGCGAGCAGCTTGGTGGGTAACCCTCCACGTGAAGGATTGATCGCTGTGATATAGGAGAAGGTCGGAGGAGCTGGCGATCTTCGCCTCATGGAGCAGAAGGTTAACCGACTAACGCTCGAGGTGACGAAGGTAAGGAGTCGAGCGTTGGAGGCAGAGAAAAGTTGCAAGGCGGCTCTTCTCCAAGCCAATGCCTTGGCGTTAGCGTTACAGCAAGTGGATGAAGCATTACGTTTTCTCGCAGATGTGGTACTCAAAGCCAAGATGTTCGATGCTCGATTGGAGAGGGATGACCACATTTCCAGCAAGCGGGTGATTGCCTTCGTGATGGAGCAAACCGTGAAGGTTGAGGCGGCTTATGCCAATATGCGGTTATTGGTGAGTAATCTCACTCACATTCTTCTCAAATTTGTGGAAGACTCTCACAGTTCCGGCAAGGATGAAGACTCGGGTTCGGAGACCAACCCGGAGGAGCGTCACCTCAGCGATCACGGCCCACGGAAGGAGGTGGTGGACCTTGACAGCCCGGATCTGCCCCCTCCACTCGTGAGTTCGAGGGTCCCGGCAGGACCATTCCCTTCCGAGGTCCACGCACCGATGCAAAGCGGTTGGAAGGAACGCCCAGGGGTTGTGATGGAGCCACCCCTTCCCGTACACCCTCACCAGCTGCCACTCGGTGGTTCCCCGCGCACTACGTCGATGGTGGCCCCTTTGCAGAGTGGGCTTCATATTGGGAAGACCGCAAGTGAGAGTTCCTCTTACTTATACACTCCATGACAGATATCCGGCCAGGATATCATCATGGGCACCCCGAGTCAAGCATCGGCCCCTCCGACACGAATCGGGCCACATCCGGGAATGACTACCGTGTCAATCACCCCGGATGGCCCGGATTCCTCTTTGCCTTCGAGGGACACCTTGTTGAGGGCAACGATTGGCCAACCTACGCCCTCCACCGACGTGTTTGCGCCATTGGTGGCACTTGCAGCAGCCGCGCCCACCCCGACTTCAAGCCGGAGTTCCAAGAAACGCAAGAGGAGGGAGGAGCGGAAGAGACTCGAAGATCTGGCCCGGAAGTAGGCCAGGATCTTGGTTTGTAGGTCACTGTTCAGTCCGGGATTTGGCCCCCGGTTGACTTTGGTTTTGACTTGGTTTTGCCTTGGGTTTTGTGTAATAAGTGATCTCTGACGGTGCACGTCGTGTGTAGTGGCAGCACCGCCGCCAAGAGTAGTTATTGTTACCGTTTTTAGTTAGAAGGTATCATTTGAGTTTGGACTCTTGTGTGAGTCCTTTGCATAAGAGAGGAGTCTCGTGGCCTCTCTCTTGACTGCTTGATGTGTGTACTTGCTTTCAGTTCAATTCTAAACCTACGCTCTCAGAAAACCTTCGACGGTTGGAGAGCTCGGATTCTATATGACTGTGAGTACCATCTCAAGTAGTCGACTCCTCAAGTCCATACTAACCGTCGAGTCATTGTTTCCTTGTTCCCTCAAGTAGATTAGTCGTGGTCGAGGGGAATAACATGTGAGATGGTTAGATGGTTAGTTGGGCGTGACTCTAACTCTGACCCCTTGTGATTGTTTCCTTGTTCCCTCAAGTAGATTAGCCGTGGTGGAGGGGAATAACAGGTGAGATTAGAAGTGGTTAGGGGAGGACGAGGGGGGAGTGACGGGTGTGGAAGGAGTCTTGATATGTCTTGTGTGACCGGTCGGCGGCAGTATGTCATCGATTGTGAAAGTGTACTCTAGATCCTAGACGCATCAACCTTTGGTCGGATAGGTTGATCCATAGGAGCACTACACACCATCAACCCTTCGTGTTGAGGACGGAGTAGACTGGTTTGACCTAAGGGCAGTAAGTCCAGACCGACTCTAACAGCTCGGATTATCTTGAGAGAAGAAAGGAGATCCAACTAACCCCTTTGCGAGGTGACCATCGGAGTAATAGGAGGAGGACTTTGTTCCCTGAAGAAAAGGAGTGGGAATCGGGTACCCGGGGCTACTAGCTAGGCGAACCCACGACGTACTATTCCTTTAGTTGATTCTGAGGTGAAGGAAGGACTAACAGCTCGAAGGGTGGGTACACCACGTACGTGCCACAAGAGTAAGTGTTAGTCCTTAAGGCCCAAGCCTTATCCCCTCTTACGGGGGAAACCCAGTGACACCATAACCATCCCAAGTTAGTGAGTAGGAGTGATTGGAGAAACCGTGAGGAAGAAGTAACGTTTACTAAAACTGGTTTGAGTCCGTGAACCGCCGTTCATGGTGGTAAAACACTCTCCGGATACGTAAGTATCCGGATGTCTATAATGTATATAGTTGTAAAGGTCATGTACGATCCGGGCCATGTACGATCCGGGCCATGTGGAATCCGGGCCATGTACGATCCGGGCCATGTACGATCCGGGCCATGTGGAATCCGGGCCATGTACGATCCGGGCCATGTACGATCCGGGCCATGTACGATCCGGGCCATGTGGAATCCGGGCCATGTACGATCCGGGCCATGTACGATCCGGGCCATGTAGGATCCGGGCCATGTGGAATCCAGGCCATGTAAAGTACTTGGGTGGGGCGATTTGTATAATTAACGCCCACCCTTGTAATCTAAACCTTTCTCTCTTTTCTTTTGATGTATATATTGTATAGTTAACCTTGTACAGATCATGGTTTGTTGTTAGTCGTTGTAGTTCTCGGTGACTCTCTGTGGGAATGATTACCTTAAGGGTATCTTTGTGTTAAGATGTGAATACTTGCCAACGCGTACTACGATAGCACCCACTCTCCCTAGGTTGCTAATTGGTCGTTGGTTTGTTGTTTCCGGATGCACTCTCTCACATTATCCGGAAGGCCTTTCGGATACGGTCACTTAGAGGCTCACCCAGGCTACAATGACATTCTGGGGGATGATTAGTGGTTCGGTGAGGTGTGAAGGGTAGATCTGCATTTGGACTTCCTTCTAGACATACACCACAGGCTTTTCCATCTATCGTAAGGAGAAATTCCGGTCGCAACCAAAATCCGGGTTCACACGGAATCTCCGTGCCCTCGGAGCTGCCAGGCCACCACCTAAAGTACCCTCCCTCCCCCTCCAGGCTTCTTCCGGTCACCAAGGATCGTCAGACTCTATCTAACCTCTCCTTCAGCTGTTCTGGGCACTCTCCCACAGCAAGTCCCAACCGGTTAGACTAGATGCTTATCCGTGAACCACTTCAGCTTCCACAACTATTCCACTAATCATCAACCACAATGGGCCCTATCCTTCATTCACAAAATGATACATGCCACCATAATTTCAATACAAGAAAATATACTAACAGCAAATATCATTCCTGAGGAAAAGAAAAAGGACCCTGAGCCGGCCACAACTCCTGCCTTAGGAGCCCGCTACCGCTGATCTAAAATCGGAACTAAGAAGCTAAAAATCCGGGAAATCCTATCCTAAAAGTGAAAGGGATATTATCCCTAGAAATCCGGAATTCAAACTCAGATCCGAAAGTTTCAGATCTGAGATCCGGTTTCTACGGATCTAACTCAAAAACTAAAAGGAAAACTGTCTTTAGTCTTACCGCATGATAGCCGGGTGCAAGCTTGAGCCCCATCGTTAATCGCTTATCAGACTTTTAGAACTAAAGATTCTAATCTACGGGGTTACTTGGTTCCGCCTCCGACTGCTACGGCGTGAAGGGGTAACTTCTGCTGGAGCGGTGCCGGCCTCGGTTTGCGCCGGAATGGCTGTTGGTGGTTCCGGTGAGGTGGTCGGCGTCGGCATACCTGGTCCGGATGGTGCATCCGGGTCCCCTGTTGTAACCGCCTGGCCGGATGGTGCATCGGCTCGGTCTTCAATGTCCGGAAGGTCCCGGAAGCTACCGCTGGGGCTGACCACCATGGGTGTCGCTGCCGAGCTTCCGGGTAAAGGGTCCGTTGCTGGTGGCCCCGGAGAGGGAGACTCGGAGGGAATTCGGAAGGGCAAGGGTGGTACTACCTGACTCCCTGGCACCTGTTCCCACTTCTGCATACTCTCCGTGCTTGGGAAGGCCACCCCATTCCAGCTCATAGGAGAGCTGAAATCCGGCGTTTCCACGAGGTCATTGAACTGTCCGGTGAGTGACTTCGCTGTTCCAGATGCAGGTCTGGGTGAAGAGCCGGCCGGAGGTTGAGAAGGAGAAACAGCTGCCGGACCGGATGGGGATCCGGACGGGCCGGCAGTGGTTTCAGACGGATCTGCCTGGGTTCCGGATGGTCCCACAGCATCTGAAGCAGGAGGTGCCGGAACTGGAGGGGAAGCTCCTGGTACTGTTGAGGTGGCCGCCACGAGCTCCCTCGCTAGCTCCTGCATCTTGGACCAAGTGCCCTCCATTTTTCGGCTGTGATCTACCAAGAACCGGATAACCTGCCCCCTGTTGAGCTTCTCGTTCTTCTCCAAGCTCGCCGTGTAGAGTAATGCCCGGTTAACCGTATCCACCGGAAAATCCAGTGCCGTGCGAATATCGGTCAGTGACTGTGACGCCGCCCGGACCTTCGTTTCTGCCACCACTCGGGCATGCTGTGCTGCATCCCGTGCAGCTTCCGCCTGCCGGACCTGACTCCAGAGCCGGGTGTTAACCTTGGTTATGGTGGCGTTCTCCTACTCCAATCTTGTGACGGAATCGTGCTTCTCCTTCATCTCTCTGAGTTGGGCGATCAGGTGAGTGGTGTCCTCCAGTCCGACTGCCTCTAAGATGGCCATGATCATGGCATGCCTCTCCCGGATCTCCCCCTCCTAGATCCTGGTTCTCCAGACAATATGTCTGCACAGCTCGTGGACATCCACGGGAATGTCGCCAATGATGCTTGGGACAAACGTCGGTCCCGGCTCTGATCCGGTCGCGAATCGTTCGTCTTCTGGGGCCGGTTCCGGTGCTGCAGGCTGTACTGCGGTTGGTGGTGCTATGGGTGGGCTCTGCGCCGGGATTGTTGACAACGGCCGGCATTCTCCCGGGGTCTCCGGAGTCCTCTGCACCGAACGACTACGCTTCCGGTTCGGTCTTCGAAGTATAAGGGGGGATGACGACTTCTCCGTGTCAGAGTCCATCGATTCATCCAGTTCCTCATCTGTTTCCATCCCTCCGTATGACTGGATGGTGAGCAAGTTGTCGTACTCGGCCTGCTCGTCCGGACTCAACATCTTCTGTTTGGCATACATGTGAGCTAGGTAGGTGGAAAGCGGGGATGGGGTTTTCCGGGCTTTCAGTAGGTTCTTCACCATCCGGTCAATCTGCTCGTCCATGATGGTCGCCCAGTCGACAGACAGCTTCCCTCTCATCGAGCCTAGGATTAGGGTTGCTAGCTTGGCCACTATCCGTTTCGGTTTCTCGGGGTGGAAAATAGGGTTGAAGAATGCCATTATTAACCTGGCATCCGGATCGGTGAGATCGCTGAGGACATACCCGTTCTTAGGGTTAGCCTTCGCGCGGAATTCGCCCTTCAGGATGGCGTCGTCACGTTCCGCCACCTTGATTGTTCCTGCCCGGAACTCGTAGGTATCTCTCTAGAGCGCTGTAAGCCCAAAAATAGACCCCCTAAGATAATCAATTTTTAAACCCACAAGGTCCTATTCTTACACCACTTAAACCATTCCTTATGCTTAACCATACATTCTACCTTTACTAGATTTGGATCTTGGCATATCCATTTATATATTTAGAAAGTAATAGTACTACTATCTTAACCCAGTTAAGTGAACTCGATTAACCCTCCCTTGGAATTTTAATCACTTAACTCTGGATAACTTAAATAGGTGTGAACAGTTAACTAATGAATTGTTATCTAATTATTATGGCTATTAGTTATTATGAGTATTATTACTTATTATTTATTTATTCATTTATTTTAATTTTTTGTGGTTTTATTATTTATTTATTTAATTATTATTTTTTTCGAGTTTAGGTCGGCTGATCAGGCCTGATCTAGATCCTGTTTTGAGCAACGACTTTAGCCGCCTCTATCTTTTGATTCGGGACTCCGAATCCAAAAAAATTTCCTCTTAACCTAATCCGCAGCTCAATTCCAACTTGAATAAACCACTAAATACCTCATTCAAGACTAACACCGACCTCAACCAGCAGTGGCAGCAGACAGTCCCTGTGAGTTCCAGTTTCCCCTCTTTTTGTTTTAAACAGCTTAACTTCCCAAGATTAACTCCGAATTGAGCATTTTCAACTTCTAGTCTCATCCATTCTTCGTGTTCTTGACGATAGACTCATTAGAAGATTCAACCGGACCTTGAAAACTGCCTCATACAGGCGGCAGCGGTGACCCACAGCCACAACAAGCATTCACGACTTCCTCACGAGTCCACGCATCATTCAAGTGGAAACGCCATTCATCAACTTCCCAACGGTTCCAACGAGCACCAACTTACAAGCATTCCCTAAACTATTTAGCAAAAAAGGAAGATGAAATAAAATTTGGCTCAACTTACACGAGCGAGAGGCTCCAACCTTCAACTCCCAGCTCCGCCGCTCACAGGAACTCCTCTCGCTGGCCGATCTCCAGCTCGCACACACAGAGGTGCACACCTCTTCCGCCTGGTCTTCAGCCTCCGAATCCTCACGTCGATCGCGGCACCTGGAGCCTCTCGCTCGTTGCACACAGGAGCCGGAGCTCGCGCACCGATCCCAGCTCACACGGAAGAAGAGGAGAGACCTCCCAAAACCCGAGAGCTTCAGCTCTCCTCGCTCGATCTCGCCGGAACCTCCAGCTCGTTGCACCCTTATAGGTGCTCTCGCACACAGGTGCCTCACGCCCGCGCACTCGCGGCGCACCCACACCCAACAAAAAACAAAAAAAAACCAACAACACACGAGAGCTTCAACTCTCGATCCTCTCGCTCATAGGAGCTCCTCTCCCACTCCCTCAGTTCGCGGTGCCCACACCCACACCGGATTCAGCTCTCCTCGCGCCCAGGGCGCACCTCTCTGAACAGCTCTTTTCCAAAAAAAAAAAAAACCAGAGAGCCCCAGCTCTTCTCGCGCCCCGATCCCCGATGCTCACGAGGAGAAAAAAAAGGAAGCAGACCCAAAAACAAAGAGCTCCAGCGCTCTTCGCTAGGCATTCTGCCTGGCTGTATTCTTTTCGTTTCTTTTTTTTTTTCTTTCTTTTCCCCTTTTTTTCTTTTTCTCCCCGACAAAACTGGCTTAGTTTAAATGAGGCAGCCCATGACCTCTCACAGAAGTGCAGGATTGGCCACTTACAGCCGTTTTTGCATGTTTTTAGTTTATTACTAGCATTAACTCGCCGCTTTGCTCCTGACAAGCCTCCCTAAAATTAATTCCATGGTGGCAAGAATTGTCATGTGGCATGAGCATGGGGAAGCACACCCACCACCTTCTTTTCTTTTCTTCCTCTTTTTTTTTTTCTTTTCCTTTTGATCTTTTAAAGACTATTACACTAGATCTACTACTATCTACTGATGATTTGCAATTTACTTATAACTTCAAAAAATAACCACACAGCTGGACTCCCAGCACCCTAATTAGTCTACGTAAATTTTCCTAGCATTTTTGGAGTTCCTTAAGTATTTTTCCCGAGTGGTCAACCCGTCGGTCAACTAGTCAACCCCTAGAATAAAATAGCAATTCAACTCGGAAAATTCTAGAAATTTTACCACTACTTCTACCTGCTAGGAGACACTCTTCCAATTTTTTCCCATATTTTTTACCCATTTCTCAATTTTTGGTCATTTTCCAAGGACTTCCTTCCCATTTTTTATCTTTCTCTTCATGTCCATTCCACTTCCACTACACTTTTAAGTATATTAGTAGGGAGGAGGAAAAAATAGGGAACTTAGTGTCCCATCATGGCACTAGGCCTATTAATCTAGGACTTTGACTCTAATAGGTGGATTGACCACCAGTTTAGCTAAAATTTGGTTAATACTATCAAGAAAACTCGAAAAAATGAAGAAAAAAGAGTGAGGGCCGACTTTGGCCACTCACAAGCGCCGTGGTCCAGACCTCCGGATGCGCCCTAATCTTCTGTGCGTATTGGCTTGGTGGCTCTCCTAGGAGCTCCGTCATCATTGTTTCGCTCTGGAAGGCCCACGGGGTGGCTAGAAGACCTTCACAACCCATGATTTCGAGGTAGCTCTCTAAAACATGACAGGTCTTGACCGGCTTCGGAATCTCCAGAGTTACCTTCTGCAGCACCAGTGTTTCGGTAGCCGGAGCCTTGCCCTTCTCGCCCGCCATCCGTGCCCACCTCTCCGTGAACTTGCGCCTCGCAATATTGTCAAGAGAACCTGCACGCACTGTCCTTACCAAGTCCCTCTTGCTAACCTAAGTTGGCTCTTCCGTCCTTCACCAAGACCGGATTCAAAACCCTAAGAGAATGCGAGAAGTGGAAAGAGAATGAGCCTGCTGGAAACCCTAAAAGATTGCTGTACAGGGCTGCCAGTCGCGTTTTGTATCTGACGCGCTCGTACGGAAAACAGTTATGCGTCATGATGGCATTTCCGGGTCCGGCTGTAACCGCCCTCCGGTTTTGCAACTTCCGGGAAGGGTGCTGTAACTACCTTCATTAGGGATTCCGGCGCAGCACTAAAATCTTATTCCGTTCCATGAACTACTTATGCTCTTTTAGCCAACTAACTAACTAATTTTTCTAATTTTTTTTCTTATTTTCTTCCGGGATTGGTATTAAGTTCCGGAAGTATGTGGGGACAGCTTCCCACACCTCGCAATTGCCACGTATTGAGGAACCTGTGCCAGAAGTTGGTGACTATACCACTGTTGCAAGTTGTAGAGTAAGTATTCCTCCAAATAGCATCTAATTGTCACTAAATGTGTCCAAAGTAATCGCTCCAAATTTGTTCCCACAAAAACCTATTGTTCCTATATAGAAATATTATCATTTATCCAGTCACATTTAATACTACTATAAATCTCCGGATTCTACCGGATTACTTATTACAAATGGTTCCAAAACTACCTTCTGGGTATCGGTTTGGAGAGCTTGTTTTGACTCTATCTACTCCCCAGAGATCACTTCGGATGGTTTAAACGAGTGGCCCGAAGTCCACTAATCCTATTTGTTTAAGTGGCCGGATTCCCCACTGTCCTGTGTTTTATGATGACTGGACGCCCACTCTTCTACTCCGCTAACCGGTAGATGATTGCTACTATTAAATTTACACTCTCACAACACCCGGTTGGCCAACCGGATGCGGTCACAGAGAGGTAAATCCAGACTACAACGACATTTTGGAAGATGCAATTACGATTCTAACAATGGAGTCTTGCAAATCAACAGAAGGTGCCTTCTAGACCTACACACCGAGCTTTTTCCAAGTCATCAGGGTAGATCCCGGCTTCTGCAGGAATCCGAGTTCACACGGAAACACCGAGCCTTTGAGACCACCAGCCCTTGCTTGTAATGCGTCTCTTCCCTTCTTGGCTTCCTCCGGTCCCTACAGAGCCCGCTCACTATAGTCAATCCGGGTTCGCGGTGTCAGGGCCCGGTTTTAGCCCTGACACCGCGAAGACCGGCCTTTCTCCCCAAGCGCCTTTTCGCCTCCTTCCTACGATAACGTCCACTTTCGCCCTCAATTTTTTCGCACTGCTCGTCTCTCTTTTCGGCACTTCTCGCCGAAAGCCCCTTCGCCCCTGCCTTCTCCGGATCACCGAAGTCACCTTCTCCCCCCGCCTTCTTCGGATCACCAAAGTCCCCTTATCGGCCCGACACGTGTACTCCAGAATGACCCGCCCTTCTCGGCGGCTTCAAACTGCCATCCACACCATTTCGTACGGCGCCGTCTTTGGCACGATCATTGTGCCGTGTAGAATCCTTTTGGAAGGGGAGTGATTGTCTGCGCCTGAATTGAGTTCCTCGATCACAATCTTCCCATACAGGACAGGTCGAATGGAGATTCTAGCGAGACGGCACCACCAACCGTTGCCGATAATGGGGCAGCAGGGAGGAATTGGAGGCGTCAAGGGAGATAGAAAGAAGCTGGCGTGCAAGAGAAGGGGCTAGAGGACCCTGATGCCGCGTTTAGGGTTTGGCCCGCATGCAGACTACCTGAAGACACACAGTCACAAGGTTCTTCGGATGCGCGATTCGAAGAGTAACGCAATCCAAGCTTATCGCTGATATTCCCTCAGATTGTAGGTCTAAGCTAATCGATTCAGGCGGCGTAGGAAATAATCATCATCGCCATCACCATCACCATCAACGTGAAACCCTAATCCAAGCATGGCAAAGTTTTGTGTGGCGGCACCATTTCCAGCACTTTCGAACTGTGTTTTTTGCCCTCTAGCGACATATCTAGGATCTTCAAGCTCTGCGTCAGCGATCGCTGCTTCAAAACTCCAGGATTTTCAAGGCTCTGCGTCAACGATCGCCGACTGAACTTCTTGGTAAGTTCCCTGCCTTTCTTGCTTTTTATTTAATTCCATTTCGGTAAGTTCTCTGTCATTCTTACTTTCCATTTCTTTTCGGTGATGCATACGGGCGGTCCTTCTTCCATTCCGTTTCAAATGTGGGGCGTTGGAAAGTAAGTTGTGTGAAGGTGTAGGAAATTTTGCAAAGCGTCCAGGTTTAGGGTTTAAGAGTTTTAGGGTTTCCGATAATCGTTTCTTGCGATAAGGTTTCATGTTCGGCAATGTCCTCCCTCGCAGGACCGTTAAAATGCCGAAGTGGCCGGTGTGTTTCTGCAAGCCACTGTTTGATGAGATCCCGGTGGAGAACAGGAAAGGGATTCTGCCCACCTACAACAAGGAAACGGGGAGGATAGAGCAGCTATTCGTCATTGAGAACGACCACATTTGGCGCGATAGCTGGGAGGTAATGGAGGCGAGGGACCTTATCCTGGAGCTGCATGGACCGGACTCGCCTATCGTACCGCCTGGACAAACCGGCCCCAAGCAGATACTGTGCATTCATTGCAACACGACGCACCAGAAGCACAGGTTCAACTTCCACCGGAACCATGCATTGTGCGAAGGGAAGGGGAAGGAGGGTGTGAAGATGCCCTCGTATCCCAATTTGGGCGTCAAGGATGTGGCGAACTTTGTGGCACGACTTCGGGATTGCTAGTCGGCGGAAGATGCAATTCAGGTATTCGGCACCATAGAGCCGATAGCCACGAAGAGGAGGCCTCGAAAAGGTGCCGATAATGAGGAGGAACCAAACAGTCGACGTCGAATTAAGCGCGGGAAGAAGCTGTCACAGGAGGGCCCTCCGCAGAAGCGTACCGCGGCGGCTTCTCGGAAAAGACCTCCGCCCCCGAAAGCTATGTCCAGTGACGATACTTCTTCCTCGGCAGAGTTGGGAGGAGATCACAGCACAGATCATGAGGCCGATAACGCACGGACTCTGACTGTGCACGGCGAGAAGGGTGGTCTTCCGTCCGAGGATGATGCCTCTAGGAATTCCGGTGCCGAGAACCCGATGTCGAAAGTCCGGAAGTCCGCACTCGCGCCGGCGCCCAAGAGGGATTCCTCCATCGTCCTCCGGAAGGCGGAGCTTAAGAAGCAGAATGTACCGAAGAAGGTGGCACAAGCTGAAGAGGCCACAAAGAAGGCGAGATTTGAAGAGTCCACGAAGAAGGCATTCCGGCCCCCAGCAATGGCGAAAAGGCTTACGGGAATGTCTGTGGAAGAGACCGCTATGGCGAGAAGGCATCGATCCCCACCGGTGCAACAGCGGTGTGAGTGGCCAAAGTGGGCCCTCACTCTTTTCCCTTCATTTTTTCGAGTTTTTGATAGTATTAACCCAATTTTAGTTAAAATAGTGGTCAAACCGTTTATTAAAGTCAAAATTCCTAGAGTAATAGGCCTAGTGCCATGATGTGACACCAAGTTCCTATTTTTTTTCCTCTTTCCTACTAATATGCTTGGAAGTGTAGTGGAAGTGGAGTGGGAATGAAGAGAAAGATAAAAAAGGGAAAGAAAAGTCCTTGGAAAATGACTAAAATTTGAGAAATAGGACAAAAATTATGGGAAAAATTGGGAGAGTGTCTCCTAGCAGGTAGAAGTAGTGGTAAAATTTCTAGAATTTTCCGAGTTGAATTGCTACTTTATTCTGGGGTTTGACTAGTGGATCGACGGGTTGACCGTTCGGGAAAAATACTTAGGAACCTTCAAAAATGCTAAGGAAATTTAGATAGACTAATTAGGGTGCTGGGAGTCCAGCTATGTGGTTAGTTTTTTAAGGTACAAGTAAATTGCAAATCATCAGTAGATAGTACTAGATCTAGTGTAATAGTCTTTAAAAGATCAAAAGAAAAAGAAAAAGGAAAAAAAGAAAGAAAAAAGGAAGTGGGTGGATGTGCTTTTCCATGCACATGCCACATGACAATCCTTGTCACCATGGAGTTAATTTTAGAGCGGCTTGTCAGGAGCAAAGCGGCGAATTAATGCTCGTGATAAACTAAATACATGCAAAAACGGCTGTAAGTGGCCAATCCTGCACTTCTGTGAGAGGTCATGGGCTGCCTCATTTAAACTAAGCCAGTCTTGTCGGGGAAGAAAAACGAGAATGATCGAAAGAAAAAGGAAAAAAATGGAAAAAGATAGAAACCAGCCAAGCTAAATCGCTAGCGAGAGAACTGGAGCTCTCTGGATTTTCGAGGGCCGTTTTTTTCTTCGAGTGGGAGAGGAGCTCCTGTGAGCGAGAGGATCGAGAGCTGGAGCTCTCGTGTGTTGGTTGTTTTTTTGTTTTTTTGGTTGAATGTAGGTGCGCCGCGAGTGTGCGGGCGTGAGGCACCTGTGTGTGCGCGAGAGCTGGGGAATCGGGAGCTGGGGCTCTCTGTTCCGGGGTGCTGTGTTCTTCCTTGTTGATGTGAGGTGCGCGCTGGGCACGCAAGGGAGAATCGTGTGTTGGTTCCGTTTTCGGGGAACTGTTGGGAGAGGAGCTCCTGCGAGCGGCGGAGCTGGGAACTCGGGAGTTGAGACACTGTGTTTATTTTGTTTTTTTTGCCGTTTTCTTGGTGAGGCACCTGTGTGTGCGCGAGAGCGGCCTGTGTGCGCGAGGAAGGCCTGTGTGCGCGAGAGCTGGGTCTGTGTGCGCGAGGAAGGCTGTGTGCGCGAGAGCTGGGCCTGTGTGTGCGAGGAAGGCCTGTGTGCGCGAGAGCTGGGCCTGTGTGCGCGAGGGCTGGAGGATCCGGAGGAGTGCGCCGGAGTGCAAGACGCACCTATTGCGCAAGTGTGAGAGGAGCTCGCACGAGTTGGGCTTGGTTCCGGAAAGCTGTTCGGTGGGAAGACTGTTTTTGTGAAGAGAGCATGCGGAGCGCGCGAAGGAGCTGGCCCGAGCTGGAGAAGACTCGAGGAGGAGGATCGATCTGGAGGGTGCCGGCGTTTGTAAACGCCTCTGACCACAGGTGTTGTGTCGAAGTGTGAATCTGGTGTGAATTGCCAGAGCTTGCCACCCGGCTTGTTGCGGAGCTGCGTGCGAGGACTGTGGAGCTGGAGGCGTCTGAGCAAGAGATCAAGAGCCTGCGCGCGCAGTGCGATCCAGAGAGAAGGTGCTGGAGAGGTGCGAGGAGCAAGGTGTAAAATTCTGGTGGCCGAATCTCATGCAGAAGCGCTGGTAAATTTTTGCCAGAATTAGGTATTTGGCCACAAGTTCCATCAGAGCTGAACCGGTCCACAGCCCATGGATTCTATTTTGAATGCATAAGGTCGTTTTTGGGATCATGATGATGTGGTGAGGTCGTTGGTGCATGGAATTTGCTTGTGTGGGTGGTTTCTATGTCTTCGGCCTGCTGATTTTGGTTCTAAATGGTCCATTCAAGTTGGAATTGAGCTGCTGGTCATTTTAAGGGGAAATTTTTTTGGATTCGGAGTCCCGAATAAAAAGATAGAGGCTGCCGAAGTTGCTGCCCCAAAACAGGACCTGGATCAGACCTGATCAGCCGATCTAAACTCGAAAAAAAATTATATAAAAATTAAAAAAATAAAATAAAATAAGACAAACAAAAAAATTTAATAAATAAATAATAATAATCACAATAAATAATAACCGTAATAATTAGATAACAAATAATTAAATAATTATTTATACCTAATTAATTTATCCGGGGTTAAGTGTTTAAATTCCCAGAAAAGGTTAATCGAGTCCACTTAACTGGGTTAAAGTACCAGTATTATTAAATTTCAAATATATCAATAGATGTGCCAAGGATCCAACTCCAGTATAATTAGAATCTACAGTTAAGCATAAGGAATGGTTAAGTGGTGTAACAATAGGACCTTCAAGGTTTAAAAATTGATTCTTTTAGGGGGTCTATTTTTGGGCTTACAAGCGGTTCAGAGAGACGAGTAATGCCGAGAGACCTTCCGACTCTGACGAAGGAATGCCGATAACCTCGCACGAATCCCCCCAATCCTCGGCCCAGAAGGAACAGCGACCGCCGCTGACATTGGCCACTATACTTCGGTTAGGCTCTGATGATGGTGCGAATCCCGATAAGCGCCTCATTCTCCCGACGAAAGGTAGTAGGGAGCAAGCTTTGGAGTCGGAGAGGGCCGAGATGATACGGCAGGTGTAGGAGGACGCTGCACGCCTTTTCCCGTTGAAATTGGTGCCCACCCCCGAAAGTAAGGTACCGATAACGCCGCTGTATCTACTCCTCAAGCATGGTCTGCTCGAAAGTATCACGATGGGCAGTTTACATTCCGAAGATGAGCTGTTGAAGTACGTCTTGTCCTTGGTGGAGTCTGGAGGCCACTAGGGGAGGTTCCACCAGGCTCTCGGTGCCTGCATTTCCGAAGGGGTCGGCTTCGACGATAACTCTGTTTCGCTTCAACAACTGTCAACCGTTTGCAATCTGGCAAAGAATCCCGATTACAGTACAACGAAAGAGGTCTGGACAGAGGTAGCGAGAGGAATGTGGGCATACATGATGCACGAGAAGGAGTGCGTCGAGTTAGAAGCGGCTTTGCAGGCCAAAAACGACAAACAAAAGCGGTGCAGGGAGAAGTTAGTCAGGATGGAGATGAGTAGATTTGATGCCAAAAGGGCGGTGGAGACAGAGGCTATTCGATGGGACTTCAACAATCTCTTCGGGTATTGCGCGATGAACGAGATTCTTCGACCATTGCTGCCCCCACTGCCATGGACGCACAACATTGACGAGGCTCGAGATGTCGTGCACCGTCTAATTTCTATCAGAATCGACATTGCTCCATCTCCGGCTCTAGCTATGCTGTTGAAGTGTTACTTCGTTTGCAATGGGTTATCGCGGGTGTAAGTTTTTCCTTCTCGCCACAAACTTGTTCCTTATCGTGTCTTCTCGTCCCTTATCGTCTCTCATTGTCCCTTATCGTCTCTCATCGTCCCTTATCGTCTCTTATCGTCTCTTATCGTCCCTTATCGGTTTACTTGACTCCGTTGTTTTTCAGGGGCCGGAATATGTGCAACCCTAGCGTAATCCCCGGGCCTGCCAGCATTGAATTGTACGTGGACGCTCCAGTGGAAAATTGGGATGGGCCGTCTCAAATGTACGAAGTCCTGAGTCCCTTCCTCTTCGAAAGGTACGCATCCGATATGCACCTCCCATTCTCGGCGGCGTTCTCGCGGCTCCGCGATAATAAGAACGGCGGGCGAGATTCTGTGTTGCGCTTCATCGAAATGGTCCATGCTCGCACTGTCGTGGACACGGCAAGGAGTCATCCAGAGGATTTCGTTCGACAGTGGTGTGCTGCCGATAAGGGTACCTACGAACACTGGGATACCCTGGACGAGAACTGCTTGGCAAGGGAGGATCTCGACTTCATGTATGCCGGCTACATTCCACGTAAGATTTATCCGATAACCCCGTCATTCATCTAACTGTTTTCTTCCTCATTCTTGGTATCTCCGTTATTTCCCTGTGACTAAACGATAAGGCTTTTGCAGGCACTGTAGATCCTACCGGGGCACACGAAAGGGATCTTGCAGAGGCAAATTGCAAGAACGTTGTGTCGCGTCTGGTAAAAAGAGAGTGGGATCAACGAGAAGGGCATCCAGTGACTTCACATGACAAAATTCGGCAGGAGACGTCTACCCGAATAAGGGACCTCGAGGGTGCAGCCACCCTCCTTCACATGGACTAAGGAACCTCGAATGAATTCCGCGTCCAGAATCGGTTCCCGGGGAGTAGCGACGACGAAGGATTCTCCGACAAGTGTATGGACGAAGTTACGGAGGAAGCACAAGAGGGGCCTACTAACGAAATATGTCAGGGAGGTGTTCCCGATAGCGTCCAAGAAGAGCCCGCTTCTACAACGGTGAAGTCACCGGGCCGTCCCGCCGATAACCCATCTCCCATGGAGTTTTCGTGGACACAAGCAATGAATGACCCTACCCTCGGCATTCCGGAGTCTTCACAGTTGCTGATGGGGCTATCTCAATTCGACACCCCTCTTCAGCATGTTGTGTTTGCGGGTACGGGGGAGACGGAACCCGGCATTAAACCCCACCGTTTATCGTTCCCTCTGTCGAGTCAAGGTATTGAAAACCTGGACTCTACTGACAGACCGCCGGTGGTTCCCGAAGCGCCTTGCGTGACACCCTTGGAAAATCATCCAATCCCAGAGAAGGCTGCCTCTCCGGACTCCAATTACGCTTCTCCGCCAGGGCCCAATAACCCTGCTCCTCCGCTAGAGCCCGAGAACCCTGCTAGCCTGCCAGAGCACCAGAACCATGCCAGTCCGCCAGAACCCGTTGAGCCTGCTTCAGCGCCAGATCCTGATAGCCCTGTTCTGATATCTGAGCCCGATAAGCCTGCTCCTTCGCCAGAGCTCGATATGCCTGCTCCTCCGCCAGGACCCGTTCAGGCTCCTCCTCCGCTAGAGCCTGATAACCCTTTACCAAAGGAGATAGACCCCGAGGAGATCAGACTGGCATTGCGCTTTATCAAGGAAGCACATGAATCGTAGTTGACCAATATTTGGGTTTATCCTGGACTCGAAGAGCGTGTTTAAAACGGTTTTAGGGGAGAACAGAAGGCGGCATATACGTGCATGTTGGAGAAGAATCGCGGAGTATGTACTTCAAACGGTGTTTCCTGGGACAAAGAGCCCTCGCTCTGCTACGAAGCCGAGGAGCATGACGCATCCACGATAGAGAAGAACCTTGGAATTATTGTGGAGGTCCTAAAATGAAGGTAAGTGTCGTCGTTTATGTTATCGTGTTCTCCGACACTTGTTGTTTATCGGCACCTGTTGTCTAACATCCCCTTTCTTCTTAATTGCACGCCTCGTTTTATTCACCCGAAGGACCTCACTGGAGGTATGAGGTTTTTCGGTCCAGACCTTCGGCAAGCCGTGGATGTCTCGCTTGCACTACAGGACTGGCATTGCGTGCTAAAGGACAAGCGGGAAATGGTAGGCACATTTCTAGATTTCCTCCTTAGGCATGTCGTCTACAGGGCGAAGGAGCATGTTCGAATCCAGTATCATCACACGCACAACTGGTTATCGGCGACCTTGCAGTGCTATCTGGCGGATGAAGGGAAGGGTTGGGATGACATCGTGAGCTTTTTCAGCCGTTCGTTCCGTAGCACCACCAAGACGCCGAATACCCTTATCGTCCTTTACCATGATAAGGGTCACTGGAGCGTATTCGTCGTGGAACAAAGGCGAACGTATCACCTGGACCCAGCGAAAGGCATGCACAAGGGTCGGGAAGTGAACAACTTCATCTTCCTTGTGCACATGGGATGGGCAACCGCGAAGGGCGTGAGGATCGGATCTCGAAGTTGGCGAGAATGGCAGAGTCGATCGCCGATAAGGTTGCCTCTGCCTAGTCAGAAAGAAAGCTGGGAGTGTGGTTTCATGGCAGGCTTGGGCTTCTGGCAGTACCTTATCGCACGTGGTGGGCGCAAAGAGGCGGAGGAGAAGACCGTGACGGAGACCAAATATCTGGACTGGGACGGGAAGAAGGCGTACCGATGGTTCATGCAAGCGCTGTATACGGAGATTGTCGCACCGCTTCCGTTCCACGATGCCCTTAATCTATGTGGACAGGATACAGTGGAGTTCGGAAGCGGAAGTCCGGACGTAGTTTTCGTGGAAGTCGGTACAGAGACGACAAAGAAGAAGGAAGTCCCAGTTCTCGGTATTTCGGAGACAGTGGGGGATCGTGAACTTCAGGGCTTCAACGTGCTCACAAACCCACCAGTTCATCTCAGAAGGCGGAAGAAGTCAACCGCGCCAAAAAGCCCGAAAAAACCAAGAAAACCGAAGGGCACCACCAAGATGAAGAAGTAGGCGATAAGGGGGGGTGTTGTACACAGCCGATAGACTCCAGGAATTTGTACAGATTAATAGGATGCCGATGTTGTACATTTCATTCATTGTAAATGACAATTTTTTCGATAGCGTACATAAACGGATTTTAGGACCCCCTTGCAGAGGCTTGTAAGCGGAACTTACAATCCAGTCTTTGCCGATTATATTGAATGTTGAGTTTTAACTTTCAAACTAAAGAAATATCACTTCAATGGAAATTTCAGCCGATGCATGGAACTTAATCTAAGAGCATCTTATCGGCAATATTCCACCGATAAGATTACTAATGGTTATCGGTGCAGGTTTGCAGCTGAAATCCTCTGCCCTTTATACTCATGCTCATCGGAGCCGATAACCTAAGTTGTTTCTTGAGTTAGTCTTTCGCTAGCTGGAACGGACCTCACCCGAAAACCTCTGGAATCCAGGAAGTCATGCAACCTTTGGAGCCTCATTCCAAGACCATCTTCATTTGTGGGGAGCGGTGCAGCTATATCCTGGAGTGGATGAAGCATTCCGGCTTCGATTTCAGCCTCCAACCTTGAGAGGGTGGCGTCGGTGTTGCGCAAAGCTGCATCCAAGTGTCTTGCTAGCAACGGTTGGCGATAAGCCTTCTCGAGTAGCTTCAGGACAAGCTGATGCATACGATCAAAGTCGCATACCCATGTCTCGCCTAATTCTCGAAGGTTGAAGGCCACTGGGGTTACATCTCCGGCTTTGGTATCGGAGGGTACATCATTATCGGGGAAGCCCTCGGTATTCGGGTGTCGACCATTGTCTTGGCGGAGAAGATTCGTCATTCCTCCTTGGATTGTGCCGCGAAAAGAGCCCATATATCTAGCAATTTTTCCCTCCGCTAGGTCAGGTCTTATCATTTTCAGGACCTTAACCTGGTGCTTACAGATGTTACCTTTCTGGGAATGAATACATTGGCAGACGGCCCATTCGGTGCATGGATTGTATACCGCATACGTAATGTGTCTCCTATTCGAGGATTTAACGTATGCAGGACCTCCCGACCACTCGGGCAAGGTGACCACATTATCGGAAATTGTATTTGCTTGGTTGATTGCATTGACCATGATCTGCTGCAGCCTCTTGTTCTTAATAAAACCGTTAAGCTTACACCAGTGACTATAATCATACTTCTCGATGACATTTCTAGTGAGCTCATAAATAAGCCAGTCCATCCTTGGGCCGATAAGCTTCCTTTTGGAGTGCCGGAGCACTGCTTTCATGTTAGAATGGTATGATTCGATCGCTGCAGTGGTGTCTTGGCCAACATGGGGGATTTTCCGGTCTCCCACAACCCACATTTTGATTTTCGGGAGCCATTCCTTGTCGAAGTACTTCCAGTATGCATCAGCGGCTAGCAAGAGAGCCTTAGCTTCGCCGTAAACGTGCCGCACCCACTCTACCAAATTCCACACCTTATCGCCGGGAGCTCTCGCCGAAGGGTCTTGGAAGTCACTAGGTGTCTCTGATACGAACATAAGTGAGCCCACGATTCGCAAGGCTCCGGCCCTCGTCTCCATGTCTTTTAACTTAGCACATGCATTCTTCTGCCACGCTCGACGAACATGCCAGAGACATAGAAATAGATGCGAGTGCGGCCAAACCTCTCTGCGATAACCCGACAAGCCGATGAGTACAACTCGCTGAAGCCCGTCACCCGATAACGTAAGAATGCTAATTTGCTTACCGAAGAGAGTTGATCTCATTATCGGCGTCGTCAAGTACAAAGGCAGTGGGTCTTCAGTCCGGCCTTATCTGCACCAACTTCTGCTTCAGAGCGCGCATCCAAGGCACGAGATCTGCTTGTTTGGATTTTGCAGTGATCACGAAAGCCACTGGAACACCGTTTCTCCACTCGTCGAATACCATCATCGTGAAGAGCGGATACTGGACACGCAAGCAAGGAATTAAGCGGTATGGGAGTGAGTGCTTCTAATTTTTATACGGACCCTACATGGAGCACAGTAAAGGTATGTGTACCTTTTTGTTGTTCGTTGCGAATGTCCCATCTATAGCAATAATGTTATCGTGACTATATTTCAGCATCATGTGCGTCTGAAATGGGGTTTGAATCCCAATTACGAAGGGCACGTTATCGGCATTCAACACTCCGTCGACCTTGCTGCCCGGGTCTTGGTAGTAAAAAACCGTACTTCGGTTTTCTCGGACCCACATTTTCACACTCTCAGCGTCGTTGTCGTGTTTCTTGTATAGTTCTTGCGCACGGACTCCGCATATGTTGCGGATGTCCTCCATGCTAAGGAAACAATCCCAAGAAGGCGTAAGAGTGCCCTCATCCCGTGCCTTCAGTACCAACTTCTGGTGCTTCTGTATTATAGCTGCCATCGGAACTTGCTCTTCAAATTGCCTCAGAATCCAAAGCCTTACTTCCTCCGATATGTACTTCCGAAATCGGAGCTTTCCCCTCTGCACATTGTCCTTATCGTGGACGATGAGGCCCTGTGTGTCGACATGTTCCGAGCAAAAGTACCCTATCTCGGGGATATATGGTAGAAAATAGTACCTCTTTACGTAGAATCGACATTGGCAGCCCACTTTCATAGAGCCCCCCTCCTTCGCATCAGTGGCACGAGGGCCTTTCTGGCCAGCGCCGGACATAAGTTGTTTCCTTTTGTGATTGTATTTCGATGGTGTTGGTGTCATTTCGGGCATGATAGCTTGGATCTTGTCCCTGTTGTCTTCGGGACCGTATTGACAACGCCATCTACTTATCGGCGTTGACCATCAGAGATACGTGCGGTACTGAAGAGATGTAACGGCATAGCCGATAAGCAGATCTACCGTGCATATCGTGATATCAGAGGTCGCGATTCACTTACCGCTGGTGCTCGATGTGGCAGTTCCACCGATAGTGCGTCTTCTCGCCGACGTTTGTGGGGTCGTTCTTGTCGCGGACAAAGGTAGTCTCTACATCCTTTCGGCCAGACTGCTCACCCTCCACGAAATCCGAGACCCTATCCCAGGGAATGTAGGCGATAAGCTTGGACTGCTTCCTCTTCGATGATTGCGGATCTTCTACGAACCTCGTATCATTCTCGGCCTCCATGTTCCACCTAAGACATTTCCACGTCAAAATTCTTGGAGGAGGGTTCTGTAATGAATCGCGCATCCGAAGAACCTTGTGACCGTGTTTCTTCAGGTAGTCTGCATGCGGGCCTTCCCGGAATGCAGCATCAAGGTCCTCCACCCCCTTCTCACGCACGCCAGCCGGTTACTTTCTCCCTTGACGCCTCCATTTCCTCCCTGCTGCCCGGTTATCGGCAATGGTTGGTGCCGCCGTCTCGCCAGAATTCCCATTCGGCCTGTCTTGGATGGGGAGATTGAGATCAAGGAACTCCATTCACGCGAAGACAAGCACTCCCCTTCCGGCAGGGTACAAGACGGCACAATAGATGGTGCGAAAGACGGCGCAGTACGAAACGATGTCGATGACACTTCGCGCCTGCATCCGCCGAGAAGGGCAGGTCATTCTGGAGTACACGTGGCGGGGCGAGAAGGGGGTTTCGGTGATCCGAATAAGGCGGGGGGAGAAGGGGCTATCGGCGAGAATCAAGGTTGTCATAACGGACGGGTTGAGGTGATCGGACGGGACAACCGGACGGGCGGTCCTGACGGCACTGACGGATGGTTTGGATGGATTGCCCGAAGTCCACCCAGTTATTTTTTGCAAGTAAGAAATTTTTACTGTGATCGCCACGTCACATACGGACGTGTAACGCCACCGTGGCACTAGGGCAGGGACGTCTCCATGAGGGGCGGAGACGTCTACGTCCCAGGGGCGGGGACGTCTACCCCCTGGGGCGGGGACTCTACGCCCTTGGGGCGGGGACGTCCCCGCCCCTCATGTAGGCGTCCACGCCCCTGCATCACTAAGCGGATAGGCCTTAATGTCTGGAAGCAAAATCTGTTTATTACATTAAAAAGTAATACGATAAAACAATAATTCCCTAATCTCATACTTCCAAATCAAGTAATATCTTGTATTTATCTAAGAAACCTTTTTCTCTCCTAGCTTCTTCTATGAATTATCACAACTCTCTTGATTTCGCATACATATATGTAGTTACTTTTCTTGTCCTTTAATTATTCAAACAGCCCGATCTGAGCACTCCTTCGGTGGACGGGCCACCCATAACCGCATCACGAAGGACGATATCATCATCATCTGGTGCTTCATCCCAATCTGGACGGTTGTCATCATCAGCTCCTTCACCGCTCTCATCTGAGAATTCTCCATTGCTATTATCCGTAGTCCAAAAGCCCTCTATTTCAGAGTTGTCATTGCGAAGCTTGACGACTATTTCACCATCGCAACGCGAGCGTCTGAATCTCTTTTGTCGATGTGCGTGAGGATCATCGCCGTCGGAATTTATGGTTGGGCCGCTGGTAGGACGAATTTCTCGATTCGGAACAACAAACGCCGGAGTTGTTGAAGAGCGTCCTGGAACATACGTGTCCAAAAATGGTTGTACAACCACGTTCAAATCTCGTGCCCCTAGTCCAAGGAGGGGACGTCTACGATGCCTTGAGGAGGATGCTTCGCCGTTGTTTCTTCCTTCACGGCCTCTAGCCGCTCCACGGCCTCTAGACCCTCCACGAGCATTAGTCCTTGCACTCGGTTGTATATATTGACCCATTGGATGAAGAGGCGTCCTTGTAGCGGCCAAAGGGGGTCTGCCATTTCTGGTAGTAGTAGTGGTAGTGTTTAGACCCATCCCCTCAACGCCTACTCTTTGTTGAAAAGGTCCATACATGGCATTCGCCGTTCTAGGAGAAGAGGAATTCCGGGAAGGCGGCGTTGGTACATTTTGGACATTGATAACCGTAGGCAACACCACAACCGGAGATGGTTGTGGCTCAAGGTCCTCTGTGAATGCAAAAGCATCATCGGGGTCTACATATTCTGGGTCAAAACGCTTTTGTTGATTAACAACCCTTTCATTTCTTCGAGTCGTCCCTACAATTGTTGTGTTTACAACATTTGCGTTAGAGTCTCCTTGAACGACTCCAGTGCTATGAAATGATGCACCCATTCCAATAGGGCTCTCTTGGCCATACCGGTTTTCAACCGATGCTTGGTTGTTTCGAGCTGCAGTATTTACTTCGTTCTCTCCCGCTCCGTTGTTGATGCCATCTCCGTTTCCACCACCATAGTCTGATGGGGAATTGTCCTCGTTGCGAACATTCCCGACATTGCTCCCCCCGTTTCAGGCTCTTCAAGGTTAGTCACATTTGGGATGTCGCTCTCTGAGGAAGTAGACAAAGGTTGCACTTCATGAATGCCCTCATTTTGATGAAGATGAGGCGAAGGACTGCGACGAGGACTTTGATTCCAAGGTCCCCAACGACCTTGAGCCAATTCTTCTTCCACATCGTCATCATCTCCGTAATAGTTTCTCGTTTCCTCAAGATGATCGGCACCTTCCGCCCAAAGATTAGGGTGTCCACGGTACTCGAGCGGAGTGCGGGGAGTTGCCATATTGTGCTCCTCCTCTTCCTCAGCTATCAACACATCAAATTCACAATTAGGTTCACCCACCGGGACCGGCCCTAGGGCATCTGGGTCGGAATCCTCCGAGTGAATATTCGCATCGTACCATCAAACGGGATCGGCCTCCGGTCTTTGTTGAAGGCATCGGCTATTGGTATAAATATACACCAATGAAGCAGCCTTTTGTGCCGCTAATCGATTTCGGCTCTTGTTCTGGACAAACGAGTACATACTCCAATTTCGTTCGCAAGAGCTAGCTGAACACGTAAGGGCTAGAATACGAACAACTATTTTAGACAATGCCTTGTCTGCGATCCTGGCCCACCATTGGTAGAGTTGAAGCTTTGTCTGGCGGATGTCAGATGCCTCGGTAGGGCCATATGGTCTTGTGCCCTCCTCGTACTGTGTTAACTCATATTGGACGTCCTCATATGAGACTTCCAATACCTCCATCATTTTGCGAACAACCCGATTCAATGCTCTTTGTGCGATTCCATCAGCCCTAAGCGCCACATTATCCTTGAGGTACGGATTCAAAAGAGCCCCGGCGTAGTGAACATCGGTTAAAACCATTTGCCACCGTGCATCAAAAGATTGCTCAAGAGTGGATGCTATGTCAGCTCGTAGAGTAAAGGGTGACTCTCTCAAAGAATACACGTGTTCTCGCAAATTATGCATCACGAGCCACGCACGACCCATGGCTGGTTCGCGGCCATCAAACACACGCAATGCCTTCAAAACATCCCCAGTCATGTGCACGTAATTCTGACATCGTTGCCAAAAGGCCACATCTTTGATGGTGAGCACCACATTACGCGTTGTGGTTGCTGCTTGCTCTCCATCTTGTTTGTTCCGTTGGGTTGCAAAGTAGTTTACAACACGGGGGTGGTCTTTCAACTGCTCCAACACTCCTTTGAGTCTCACCAATCGATCCAACATAAGGAAATTACAAGCAAAGCGGGTTTCAGTGGGCACTACAATATGCAGGTTTGGACTCAACTCACGAAGTGTCCCCATTGTCAAATGATGGTTTCTAATATATTAGCACAATTTCTTTGCCCTCTCTATTAAATCTTTAAATTCTTGGACCTTCGCCCAATCTTCCAACATGAGATCCAATGCAAGTGCCATGCACCCCTGCTTGTGAATGTGCGGGTATGTGAGAATAATATCATCCATCGCTCCAAGCATGTTGGGAGCATTGTCTGTACAAATCTGTGTCACATTCTTGGAATCCACCTTCTCAATGTAAACTTTCACTTGGTCCGCTATGTACCGCATGGACTTCTTCTCACCACTGGTGTCTATGCTCCCCAAGAATACGTCACCAGTGGGGCACGACATCATTAAATTCATGAGGGGCCTCCGATGGACATCATCCCAACCATCCGTACATATTGACATCCCATAATTCTTGATGGCAAAACCAACTTTGGCTTCAATCTCTTTCTCAATTTGCAACCTCTTAGGTTCAATCAATCTAGTCCTCAACTGGTGATATGTAGGAGGAGTGTACTCAAACTTTGCCACATATGTCGCCCTCACTGCATCGATGAACGCTTGATTTCGTGCCACATTAAAAGGCACATTCGCTTGATAGAAAAAAGTCGCCCACTTCTCATCAAGTTCCTTCCTCTTTGCAATGTTAAAAGCATCAAGCATCCGTTGTTGATGTAGTTGCCCAGATCTAGTGGAATTCGAGGCGGCCTGACCACCCGACACATGTTCGCGGTCGTTTCCTTCACAGAGATTAAGCACTCCTTCCTGAGGCCCACTTGTTACCCCACCCGCCACATTATTTTGATCATCGGATTGGCTTGAAGTGTCAATAGTTGGTGCCCTCGATGGACCACTCGGGCCTGAATCTCCGCCATACATGTCCCCGCCCGTCATTCGTTGCGGAACAATGTTTCCACAATTGGCAAATCGACTTCGTACATAGGGAGGTAGGCTACGACAAATCGACCTCTCTGACTTGGCGCCGTATCCAAAGTGAGCGAACGCACGCTCACGTTTATAGCTAAAAGTGTAGTTACAGAAAATACAACTCACTTTGCCCCCGTTGTCACCAAAATTGTACCAAGGTTCCCATTCTTTTGTTTGCTTCCTTTGACTTCCCATTGCATTCACGACTTATGCCAAATAATGTGCAAGTCCCGTCTAAGCCAAAATCCGGGGCTAGTTATAGTATAGAATCAGGTGAAAATGTGAGGTCTGATAGCGCAGGTGCAATGCTTGAACCAATTTTTACATCACCTCAGCCGCACACCAGTGCCGCCTGCCACCCAAGTAGACTCGCAAGGAGCTCAAACTGAATTGAGGTCCAAGGGATAGAGGCCAAGGTGACAAGCGTGAGGACAATCGGCCCTCCCCGAACCTTTTATACACGAGCCAAGAACGGGTGGGACCTGAAGTGCCAAGGGCGGGGACGTCTCCACCCTGCCCTGTTGTGGGGAGACGTCCCCGCCCCTGCCGGGTAAGGGCAGGGACGTCTCCGCCCATGCCCGGGTAAGGGCGGGGATGTCTCCGCTCCACCAGGGCAGGGCGGAGACGTACCCGCCCTTACTTGGGCAGGGGGTGGGACGTCTCCCCAACCCAGGAGAAAGAGGCCTTTGGGGCATTTTGGGTGCTTAGGCTCTCCTCCTCTCCATGAGGAGGGTGGAGGTTTTAATATAGGGTACCTTATTTTTGGTTCCGACAAGATTGCGACGCACTTAAAATTAGAAGCAGGTTATGTCTACGAAGGAAGGCTTTCGGGAAAGTACTACTTTTGTCCTTTAACCGCATGCTCTCCAATAATGAACACCTTTATTAGCTCCCTAATAAACCAAGTAGTGGATAGCATGGGAGCTATGCAAGTCCCCATCCATAATGGGTAGTATAAGCCTCTAGTAGAATGTAATGTGCAAGTTTTCTAAATAAATAATTTAAACACAATTGCCCCACGAAAGATTAGGAATGTACCACATACCATGAAAGCAAAAAAATAAACCAAGTAGTGGATAGCATGGGAGCTATGCAAGTCCCCATCCACAACGGGTAGTATAAGCCTCTAGTAGAATGTAATGTGCAAGTTCTCTAAATAAATTGTACCATTACAAACAAAAAGGATATTTAAAACCATACAATGTTTAGAGCAAAAGTATTGTTCACAAAATTGATTTGCTACGTCCTAAACCTTTAAATACTCCTAGTCAATATCTAGGTGTGTCGTCCATTACAATCGTGAACTTGCCCAATCCACCTTCCGGATACTTGCGCCATCCCATTGGAATTATTCCATTTTCAGGGCGAGGAATTTTTACCTTCCCCGGCATCGACTTCAAAGTGGACCAATCCACTATCTTGCCCAACTTCACCTCCGCATGAACACCCCGCGCAATGAAGAGATTTACTTCGTTGCGTTTGACGAATGGGACGTCATACAAAACCTGGTAAACTTCGATGCATCAGTTTTTAAACGCCTCGTCGATGCAATGTTTCAAGTTTGCCTTGTGGAAGCGCCGGTGATAGTTGTGTCGCGCCTCTGGGAAAGCCTTGTCGATGTGGCACCACTCGATGTAGTTCGCGCAATCATCAAAACTCCATGGCTCCACTACATCCTCCCAACCTCGAAAAGCCAACTTCTCGGGATTTCAAAGAACGTGCAACCGCTTCCGATGGGCGTTCCCCGCTCTTGCACGGGTCTTGTCACGCTCCTCCTTGGCCAATTGTCTGGATGAAGACATGGTGTGCACGTGTGAATGCAAAATTCTGGCGTGGATGGATGAATGAGACCTCGCACAACGCCCACATCCAGCTCAATGAAGAGATGGTGGATAGGAGTATGCGAGGTGGGGACAAATGAGGTCCCCCTCCATTAAAATAGTAATCCGGTGGGGGCGGAGACGTCTCCGCCCCACTAGGGCAGGGCGGGGACGTTTGTTTGTAAATTTGGAGGGGGGGGGGTTTGTCCCCACAAAACTTTCCAAGGAGGCGTTTGAGGCCACTCTTGCTTGGCCGAGGCACTCCTCATCTCCATGAGGCGGGTGCACAATTAAATATGGGGTGATTTATTTTTGGTTCCGACAAGATCCTAATGCACTTAAAATAACATGCAGATTATGTCTCTCCCTAGTTCAAGGGAGTTAGGCGAAATGGAAAGTACAACTTTTGTACTTTGACGGCATGCTCTCTAATAAGGAACACCTTTATTAGCTCCCTATTAGTTTTGGAGCAAACATAAGAGTGTAGAAAACTATTTCCTTCCAAATTAAAAAAAAAAATCCTTGTCTTTAGTGGAAAATAACGCTTCAACTCAAGTCAAAGATTTTCACATATTGCCAAAAATATAACGGGCAAGGTACCAAAAACAAAAACGTCTTACCACATAAAACTTAGAGATTTTACCTTTTTATACTTTTGATTTTTTCCACAACAATATGTGGTGTAGACCTTCATATTGACCATAAATATACATCAATCTAAAACATATCAAGTATCTAAAAACTAAAACGTTACTTGCCCATTTTTTAGCTTCCACTACTAGCATAGTTGACTTGAATAAGATACACCCTTTTTCTACCTCTAACAATTGGTGTATAAGGAACTAACATCATCCTAAACTACCATTAGTAATGGATTTAGGCCTTATCTAGTGCAAAAATTTGATACCAAGTAGTGAATAGCATGGGAGCTATGCAAGCCTTTCAATCCGTGTGGTTAAAATTTATGAAATTTTGTGGGGACATTAACAAAGAAGTATTTATTGTGATTCTACGGTTAGATGTAGAAATAAAAAGGTTTTGTCTCCATTCTTAGGCATTATACTATAGCCTCGCAGTTTTGAAGTGTTTTTGGTGCAAAAATGCCTTGGTCCTTTAGGGATTAAAAATGTTTGGAGGTTTAAAACTTTGTCCACACCATTTTTTTTAATACAAACGCACAAATCCTTATGAGGCTTAAGTACATCCATAATCACACGGATTAACACCACTATTATCAAGTAGAATGTAGACAGTACTATTCATATATTTTTTTAGTATCCATAATGTAATACGAAAGTGGAAAAAATACATGAAACGCTAAAAGATGAAGCATTGTAAGAAAATTGTCTCTTGGCACCGCAAAAACAAGAAATACACCTAGTCAATATTCATCGGGCTATTAGTAGTGCCACTCGCCCCTGCCTCGTTATCATGTGCCCCTACGTGCATAGGGAGGTCTTCATCTGAGCCCAATACAAGTCTACGAGACGCCGATCGTGTTCTCCTCGCTGGTCCATCTTCATCCAACACGGCCCTTAGGATTTGGGATTGCATGAGCTGGTCGAGCGCTTGCCGTGTCCCTGGACTGTGCACATCGAGCAAGAAGTCGATTCCGTCATTTCGGAAAATATCTTTCCACTCTGATTCCGATAATTGTCTTAGTTCTTGCGGGTCTGGTTGGTCAACGTCGTGAGAAATGCGATCCCCGTTGTCGTCTGTGATGCGAACTCCGTCAACGGCCTACAACCATTGCCGTGGAAGAGGTCCGAAACGAAATTGCTCCCCGTTCTCGTCCCAATGGCCATTAAAGCATTGGTAGAAGAAATTTCGTTTTCCTTGACCGTATTTGTCCTTTAACGGGATCAAATTCTTACACACCCGGACAATCTGCTCCGGGTCCCTTTCCCAACCCCACTCGTTTGAAAGGTGCATCTTATCCAACGAGTGCATCTTCAGTTTCCAGCTCCACACCAAATCTTTTCCCCACATATGTGATTGATCATGAGCGTTCGTCACATTGAACTCCCAATGCGGGGGCATGTATGGAACTAATCCAAAAAGTTCGTACAATTGCTCGTGAAAAGGGGCCTTGCACAATGAGCACCGCCGGCGTACGACCATCAAGCTAATCAAACAAAATGGATGGTACAAGTGCTCACAAGTGCCTAGATGCATCCCACCTTCTGGACCAAATGGGTTTAGACAAATTGAGCAAGTCGTACCGTCGGATACGAAGCTCGAAGGTTGTGGCCACAATAACATGGGTTTGCCCCGATGATCAAAGGTAGATGAAACCTCCTTTTTGAAATCCCATTTGTAACAGGACCAATCGATGGTTGTTTACCCACCAGCGGTTTTCACCATCGCCATTTCATCCATCTTGAAAAGATCATCTACGAGGGCCCACGATGTCAAACCAAACACCCTCTCCTGGTTGTTTTCGGTATAGTTGTTGTCGATTTTTTGGAATTCCGCCACCAATTGTCGGGACCGATCGACCGTGAAGACGCATGCCAACTTCCATTGATAGTAATGTTCTACCAACACATCCAAGCGACTTTGTAGTCTTGAATTCTCTTCAAGCGCTTTAGCGAGCTCTTTGCCGCCGTCACCCCCCGCACCCTCTTCTTTGTTGACCATAGCTTTGTCTGCGTTGATAGGGGCCTCATCAAACGACAATGAATCGTCTTGGGTTGACACGTGTACAAGCACTTCTTCCTCCCGTCGTGGATTCCGATCTTCTGTGGTCATTATACTAGTTTGAAGGGCAAGTCGGAGCTCCTCCATATCACGTCGTTGCTGGTCAATAACAATGTTTTTATCATTGACATCAACTCTCAACTTGCGAACCTCATCGCGCAATGACAATAGTTCTGTTGTCTTCCCTTCCAATTGGTTTAGCAAGGTTTGGATAGTGTTGGCAAAAATAGCACCAGTAGAGGCTTCTAACGTTCGATCAACAACCGCGGGGGATTGTACCTGAGCCCCAACTTCATTAATAGTATTATTAACGACTACGTTATCCGTTTGTTCCGCCCTCCTTCGTTTGGTGTGCGCTTGTGTCCTTTGGCTCCTTGTGATTCGAACGTGGGATCCGTCAGAGTCTGTATCCGTGTTTGAGAGATCGGTCTCGTACGTGTCGACCGGTTCAGTCTTCGCCATCGATTTGCCCGATCCGCCTTCTGGATACCTCCGTGTCCCCATTGGAATCAATCCATTCGCCGGAGAAGGAACTCTTATGCTATCTCCCATGGCTTTCAAGGTGGACCAATCCACCCTCTTGCCCAACTTTACCTCCGCATGGACACCTCGCGCAAGGAAGAGATTTACTTCGTTGCGTTTGATATAAGGGATGTCGTACAAGACCTGGTATACTTCAATGCACCGATTTTTGAACGCCTCGTTGGTGCACTTCCATAAATTTGCCTTGTGAAAGCGTCGGTGATAATTGTGTCGCTCCTCCGGGAAAGCCTTGTCGATATGGCACCACTCGATGAAGTTTGCGCAATCCTCGAAACTCCAAGGCTCCGGAACTTCTTCTCAACCTTTAAAAGCCAATTTAACAGGATTCCGAAGCACATGCAACCTCTTCCGCTGCTTGTTTCCCGATCGTAGTCGACTCTTGTCTCGTTCTTCTTTATTCATTTTTACCGACGTGGCCATGGGTGGGGAAAATTTGAATAATATATGTAATGCAAATGGATGAAGTCCTCACACAACGCCCACAACCAACTCAATTAAGAGGTGGATGAAGAAGGAGTATGTGAGGCGGGGACAATTAGGGTGTGCACGATATTATATAGCCGATAGACGAAGCACTGGTCTAGGGTCCCCGGGCAGGGGCGGGGACGTCTCCGCGGCATGGGCGGGGACGTCTCCGCCCCACCCCGGGCAGGGGCGGAGATGTCCCCGCCCTGCCCAGGTAGGGCGGGGACGTCTTCGCAAAAGGAACCCTACACCATATAAATAGGGGAGATTTTGTCCTTATTCTCTGCCAAGTCCACTCCCTAGGCCTCACGTGTCAGTTCGCTTTGCGGCCTGAAAGTGAGTTTGGTGGGTGATCGGGCTTGGCCCATTTATTGTACCCGGACTCTTTGCGGTTTTTTTTAAAACCATCAACTTGGAATTTCGACCACGGTAGGGAGTTGACAATCACATATGGCGGGAGAAGGAAGTAGGTCGATGGAGAAGCGCCCAGTATTTATGGACTTGGATGATGTTGATGAGACGGTTCTTCCGTCCACCAACACGGAGTTGACTTCAGGATCATTGAATCCGTCGTCATCGAGCGGGAAGAGGCGGAAGAAGTCACCAAATCCGGATATGCCCCCGCACGAATACATGGTTGAATATAGAGGGATTGCCGTCGAGTTTTACAAGCGTCGGTCGACAGGGGCGTTGACGAGGAGCTATTTGACCCACAACGAAGAGGGATACCACAAGTTGACGGTTGACATGCGACACGAATTAATGTCAAACCTTGATAAATCTGAGAAATTTAATAATTTCTCAGATTATTGGTTGCATTCGGAGTGGTTGGACACACAAGTGACCGCACTGACCACCAATATCGTTGCGAACTGGTGTTACGTCACAGGGAAGAAGGAGGATGAGAGCACCTGGAACCTGGAGGAGCGCGCACTAGTAAAGATGAGGATGATCCAGGGCTTCGTTCAACAGTACTCTTCTTCCCGTAAGAAGAAACTAGCTCCTTTGAAAGCGACTATTGAGGAACAAATTTTGGCTCACTGCATTGGTGGAACTTTCAAGTGGCTTGAAAGTTGCGCTGAAGTGATTCCAATGCCAGGGCAGAGCACGGTGGGTGGCTATGGGGCTGTACGGAAGGTGATGATAACCAAATTGGAAAACATTCCAAGTTGGATTTACTTCGCCGGAAAGACTCTGATCAACACCAACGAGAGGGAGAAGCGCCGAAACATCATCAACGAGGCTGGAGGGTGTCCGGTAGTACATCTAGGGATCATTAGACTTGCGTACATCCACCCGAAAACTATGGAAGGGTACACGCTCTGGTGGAATGGGGGATCTCTGGCTTCTTTTTGGTCCAAGTTTGACTCGAAAGTGGACGAAGCATTGCCATTTGAACGGATTGAGACGCATCCGAATACCGGGTTGTCAATCCAAGAGCTTCGGTGGGTAAAAGCTTACCGCCAAAATCAAGTGAATCTCGCGCTATCATTGCTTGTCATTGTGGGAAAATGCCACGACGCAAATTATATACACAATGACATCTCTCCATCGAATGTTTTGCTCCACTTTGATGAGTGGAAACCCGACACGGTGTACATCGGAATTTGCGATTGGGGGCTTTCTAGTCGGGTTGTGGAGAATGAGCCATCAAGGTATGGTTATCAATTCAAGGAGGAGCTTCAACAAGAGAGAGAGCAGCGACGGTTTGTGGCACCAGAACTGTTCTATAATTTTGGGCCGCAGGACTCCACCAACTCGCTTGAAGTCATGCAACGGTACACCTCTACTCCAAGGCAACAGATGCATTTGCGGTGGGTTGGATGTGTGAAAAAAATTGGAAAGAAGATTGGGACACTTCGTATTTCACCAGCAAAAACACGGAGCAATATGTAAACTTGAAGCTTAAGCTTACAGCGTTACAAAAACAACTGCTCGAAGAACGGTCTTCTGTACGAGATGTTTTAGAAACATTAATGAAACCCCCCCACAACGGGACTATGCCTCTATGTTGTTACTGACAATAGTTTTTTGTTAATTAGCAGCATTAGTTTCGCATGTGGTGGTTAAATAGGCAATACGGCATCTTCGTAGAAGAATATGTGTAATTGGCAATTGCCATACGTTATATTTTAATCAAAATTGGATACGTCCAAATCTTAAATTTTAAATCCGAGATTTGCATTTGTTCAAGCACAAATAACAATTGATACAGTATTGATACACTAAATGTGCACAAGTGAAAGAAATAAATTTATTATTTCTACAAAAATTGATACATAGTGTAGTAAATGGCATTTAGTGTCCGGTTATGTCACTACACTAAGTGCCTCATTTGCAATTGGTGTATGGGTTCACATTTAGTGTATACTACAGTAAACATAAATTTTAGTTTACCAACATAGTGTCAATAGTTAAACACTACTAACTAACTCATGAAGGGGCGGAGACGTCCCCGCCCCTGCCCGTGTGGGGGCGGGGACGTCTCCGCCTCACCTCCCTCTTGCCATTAGTCCCCGATCCTACTCAAACATGATCCTCTCCTACGTGGCAACTATGTGGTGCCAACATGGCTGCCACGTCGCCTATTTTTTACCTAGTGGGTAATTCAACCCTCAGTTGACTTACCCGGACGGGCGAGAGCTCTACCGGACGGGCGAATCGGACGTCCGTCCAGTATGACAACCCTGGCGAGAATGCCGATAAGGGATACGGGCAGCGCAAAAAAATTGAGGGCGGAAGTGGACGTTATCGTGGGAAGGAGGCGAAAAGGCGCTTGGAGAGAAGGGCCGGTCTTCACGGTGTCAGGGCTAAAACCGGGCCCTGACACCGCGAACCCGGATTGACTGTAGTGAGCGAGCCTACAGAGTATGAGGCCTTCTCCCTAAATTCGTCTCCAGCTCTTCCAGGCGTTCTCCTACTGTAGGTCTCCAATCGGCTCTCAAATGAAAATTAACAACACTGGCAATGAAAGAAGTAATCCACCTTACTCTAACCAAAATGGATCTGTCCCCGCCCGAAGAAAACACTGTACCCTAGAATAAAAAGCAAAACAGTAGATTCAGGATTCAAAAATGCTTTTTACAAGAAACAGAAACAAGATGAGGAGTTCTATCACTCCTCCAACTAAATACTAACTAGAAATCCTAATCTAATCCTAACCTTATCTCTAGAAATCCGGGAAAGCGAAGCTGTAGCACCAAAAGGTAAAAGGTAGGTGCCACAGCTTTTAACCTTTCAGAAAGATTCAAAGACTGCCGGAAATTTCGGATCTCAGATCCGACATTCCCAGAATTCAAATTTTCCGGATGAGCTAAACTTCCTTATTCTACGGAGTAGTAGCCGGGTGGAGTTCTGAGCGCCATCGTTAGTCGCTACTTTAAACCAGACTAACCAAAATTCCTAACTATGGAGTAACCTGATTCTTCTTCCTAAGACTCCTACGCCAAGGAGTGAGTTCCTTCGCTGCTTGATCTATTTCCAGCTGTGCCGACGTTGTCTCCGTCTCTTGGTCCTTTTGTCCGGGAGCGGGCGTCGTTGGATCCGTGGTTGGTGTGGGAGAATGGCCTGTTGCCTCTGCCAGGTTCCGGAGGGAACTGCCGGGGCTACTCACCATTGCCACCGTCTTCTATCCACTTGGCGAAGCAAACTCCCGCGCCAACTTCGGGGGAAGGGACTCTGGGTGAAGCCGGAAAAGAATTGGATTCACTGGAGTAAAACCTGCAGGGATGAAACTCTGCCACTTAGGAGGATTACTTGAAGTGGGCACTCTCACTCTGCTCCGGTTCGACGGTGAAGCTTCCTCCGGAGTCCTTGCAAGGTCGATGAAGTTCCCGATCGACGCTGCTCGTTCAGACGGGGTTCCGGAGGGTGCCGCTTCTTCTGTTTCCAATAGCGTTTCCTCTAGTACTTGCGTCCTACATGCCTTGGGCTTCTCCGGTGGCATGTTGTTGGCCAGCACCTGCATGTTCATCCAAGTCTTCTCTATCTCCTTGGCGTGGTCCATCAGAAACCAGATGACCTGCCCCAAGGTCTTCTTGTCGCCACTTTCCAGGCCCTGGGTGTAGAAAAGGGCCCGATTTACTGTGTCGACTGGAAAATCGAGGGCCAGCCGGACTTGATTCAGTGCGCTTCCGGAAGCATAAGCCTTGTCCTTGGCCTTGTCCGCCACCCGGTGCACTTCCTAAAGCTCCGTCTCCATCTTCTCAACCCGCTCCCAGAGTTTGGCGTGGGACTTGGTGAGGGCGGCTTGCTGCTCTTCCAGCACCCGGTGTTTCTCCTCCACTACCTTCAGCTCCTTCACCGTGGAAGAAGAACCGTGAAGTCCTCTACGTCTATTTCTTCCATGGCGTCCATGATGACGGACAACCGCTCCTTGATTTCCGTATCCAGAACCTTGGCTCGCCAAACCACCTACTGGCAGAGTTCGGTGATGTCGTCCGTCGTGTGCCCGGTCATGACAATTGGGCGGCCGATCCCAATGTCCGTTCCGGATGGATCCGATCCGGTAAGGCGATGTTGCTGTGCTGGTGTCTCGGCAGGTTGTGCCGAAGTCTGTATTGTCCGGCCTTCTAGTGACGGCATTGCGGGTGCTGGCTCTGGATCTGCCTCTGCTGACATGCTCCTCTTTCTCTTTCACTTGAGAATGAGTAGAGGAGGGGAGGGCAATTCTGTGTCGTCCGTTTCTTCCTTCTCTTCCTGCTCCGATGACTCTATCTCTACCCCTCCATAAGATTCAGGAGTTTTCCAAACTCATCATGTTCCTGCGGACTCAGCACCTCCCTTTTCCCGTATAAGTGAGCCACGTACGTTGAGATGGGGGTGGGCGTCTACCAGGCCTTCAGTAGGTTCTTGGCCATCCAGTCCACCTGATCCTCTATGAGTGCTGCCCAATCCATCTGGTGTTAGCTCCGCATTGCTCCCAGAAATAGGCTGGCCAATTTCTGTACTATTTTCTTAGGCTTTTCCGGGAGGAAGTGTGAATGGCCAAAGTGGGCCCTCACTCTTTTTCCTTCATTTCTTCGAGTTCTTGATTGTATTAACCCAGTTTTAGTCAAAGTAGTGGTCAAACCGTCTATTAAAGTCAAAATTCCTAGAGTAATAGGCCTAGTGCCATGATGTGACACTAAGTTTCCTATTTTTTCCTCTTTCCGACTAAGATGCTTGAAAGTGTAGCGGAAGTGGAATGGAAATGAAGAGAAAGATAAAAAAGGGGAAGAAAGGTCCTTGGAAAATGACTAAAAATTGAGAAATGGGACAAAAATTATGGGAAAAATTGGGAGAGTGTCTCCTAGCAGGTAGAAGTAGTGGTAAAATTTCTAGAATTTTCCGAGTTGAATTGCTACTTTATTCTGGGGTTTGACTAGTGGATCGACGGGTTGACCGTTCGGGAAAAATACTTAGGAACCTTCAAAAATGCTAAGAAAATTTAGGTAGACTAATTAGGGTGCTGGGAGTCCAGCTATGTGGTTAGTTTTTGAAGTTATAAGTAAATTGCAAATCAGCAGTAGATAGTACTAGATCTAGTGTAATAGTCTTTAAAAGATCAAAAGAAAAAGAAAAAGGAAAAAAGAAAAAGAAGGGGAAGTAGTTGGATGTGCTTCTCCATGCACATGCCACATGATCATTCTTGCCACCATGGATTTAATTTTAGGGAAGCTTGTCAGGAGCAAAGCGGCGAATTAATGCGTGATAAACTAAAAACATGCAAAGCTAGCTGTAAGAAGCCAATTCTACAATTCGGTGAGAGGTTATGGGCTGCCTCATTAAGGTAAGCCAATCTGGTCAGGGAAAAAAAAGGGAAAAAAAAAGAGAAAGGAAAAAAAAAAAACCGGGCCAGGCGGAATTCCTGTGAGCGAGGGAGCTGGAGAGCAGTGTGTGTTTTTTTTTTTTGGGAGCTCTGTGGAGAGAGGCGCGCATCTGGGCGCGTGAAGGAGGATCGCGGGGGTGTAGCTCGCGGCTGTGTGGGAGGAGCTCCTGCGAGCAAGGGGGCTGGGAGACCTTGTTCTTTTTTTTTTTAAGGAAGACTGTTGTTTTTGGAGAGATAGCACGGGGTGTGCGAGAGGCACCTGTGAGTGAGTGTAACTCGCGGCTGCGTGGGAGGAGCTCCTGCGAGCAAGCGAGCTGGAGCTCGCTGTTTCCATGTGTTGGCTCCGTTTTAGGGCACCTGTGTGGGAGAGTAGCTCCAGCGAGGGTGCGAGAGCCGGAGGATCGGAGGCTGGAGCTCTCCGGGTTTTCGTGGTGCTGTTTTGTTGAAAAGGTGCGCACCTGTGTGCGCGAGGGAGATTCGGAGGCAGGGAGCCCGATGCGGCTCCGGTGGAGAAGTGCCGGCGTCTGGAGGGGAGCGCCGGAGTGCAAGAGGCACCTGTGAGTGTGCAAGCTGTAGCTCTCGTTTTTTTTTTCTTTGGGCTGTGTTTGTTGGTTCGTGTGTGTGTGTGTGCACCGCGATTGCTGTGTGTAGAGTGCGCACCTGGGTGCGGAGCTCTCGCGAGGTCTGCTGGTTTTTTTTTTTTTTTTTTTAGGAGACTCCGTTTTGGTGGTGCGCATCTGTGTGCGCGAGTGTGGAGCGCGCGAGCTGTGGGAGCTGAAGAGTGCGCGGCAGTTGGCGATCACGGTGGACTGCGGAAGGGGTGTCGGCGTTTGTAAACGCCTCTAACCACAGGTGGTATGTTGGAGTGTGAGTCTTGTGCGAACTGCTGGAGGACGTCACCGGCTTGTCGCGGAGTTGCGTGCGAGGACTGTGGAGCTAGAGGTGTCTGTACGAGATGTCTAGGTGTTAAAATTTCGGTGGCCGAATCTCATGCGGAAGCGCTGGTAAATTTTTGCCAGAATTAGGTATTTGGCCACAAGTTCCATCAAAGCTGAACCGGTACACAGTCCATGGATTCTATTTTGGTATGCATGAGTTCGTCTTTGAGATCATAATGATGTGTTGAGATTGTTGGTGCATGAAAATTGCTTGTGATGGTGGTTTCTATGTCCTCGGCCTGCTGATTTGGGTTCTAAGTGGTCTATTCAAGTTGGAAATGAGCTGCTGATTAGTGTAAGAGGAAATTTTTTTGGATTCGGAGTACCGAATCAAAAGATAAGGGCTGCTGAAGTTGCTGCTACAAAACAGGATCTGGATCAGGCCTGATCAGCCGACTTAAACCAAAAATTAACAAATAAAAAATAACTAAATTAATTAATTAATTAAAATATATAAAATAATTTTTAAAAAATCAAAATCAAAATCAAAAAGTAATAATAATAAATAATAAACAAATAATGATAACCGTAGTAATTAGATAACAAATAATTAAATAATTACTTATACCCAATTAATTTATCCAGAGTTAAGTAATTGATTACAAGGGAAGGTTAATTGAGTTCACTTAGTTGGGTTAAGATAATAGTGTTATTAAATTCTAAATATATAAATGGATATGCCAAAGATCCAAATGCAGTAAAAGTAGAATGTATGGTTAAATGCTGTATTTAACTATTTCTGGACTTTGCAAAGTCCAGAAATAAGGAAGAAGGATTTTAGTCTCGTAAAATAGTCGCACCAAAGAATATGAAAGGGATACCCAGTTAATTTATTTTAATCATTCAGCCGGATATCTCCGGATGGTTTCAGTGATACATGACTAATCGAATATAGTGATAAAACAAGCGTGAAATTTCGTTCGTCGTAATCGACAAAATGATAACAACTTTCAAGCTAACACGTTTATAAAACAACCATGTAATATAGTGTACTGTACATTTCTGTGGTAATATCCTGTAGAAGATGAGTACAGTGCATTTCAGAGCTTGAAGCATTGACATGCAAGGAATGCCGTTCAGACATCTGGAGATATCCGGTCGAAAGCAAAGTACTAAAAATATAATTGCTAGGCTGCTCAAAAACGACAATGCTACTCTGGAATGAAGTCTCTTTACAAAAGCGTTTGATACAAGACCAAATGTAGGAAAAAGCAGTAACTGGTCTGAGCAAAATTCGTGGATCTAACAACAAATTCTATCCTTGCACAACCTCTCTGAAGAGCTCTAAAGATCCTTCCAGTGAGCCGGTGCGTACATATCCGAATCGACATCAGACCCTGTGTCACACCCAGTTTGAAATGGGCTGCAGCCGCCATCCGAAGAAGATTCCTCCTCGTCTTCATACCAGGGGTCGTCCTCCACCTCTTCTTCAACCGAAGCAGCTCTATCAAGGGTCTCTTCCACATCGGAGTCGATCTGCTTCTCGTCCTCCGCATCACAATCGATGCCGTAGTCCTCCTCTCGAACAAACTTGCTCTCAGCGTCATCCTCCAATTCGTCTAGAACACGCCGATCGGAACAGATCGGAGTTCTGTACTCGACTTGTAAGAAAAGCAGTCTTCCCTTCTCCGAACCCTGAGCCTCGCTCACCATCCTTCGTGAAACTCTCCTATCTACCGAATCAGAGACATCCCTCTCCCTCTTTCTACTTCCGAAGGCCATCTCCTCTCTCTCCACCGTGGCTATGGCCTAAGAAGACTTATGGTTGAAAGACAAAACATATGGATTACTGCAGCCCTGAACCCACTCTTATACAATCCTCCCCACCCACCCACTAACTACACTTCTCGAGCGTAGGTATATTGATTTAAGTCGCCATAACACCGAGACTGATGGACTTAATGGCAGATGCCAAATTCATGAACGAACAACATGGTAGGCCACGCGTCAAACGTCCTGTGATAATGAGATGTGAGAAGTACAATCTCCGCCGCCAACCATCAGCATCACTTCAATCAAATGATGGAACTCGGATGACTGATATTAACTGTGTAATTGACCGCCCACTTTCATATTAGCAGTGGCATGACATAAATCAAAGATGGAACCAGCCAGGAGAATGCCAAAATGGTTTCTGTCATTTTGAAACAAGTTCCATTGATGGAGAAATTGCAGTATCGTAGTCACAGAAGATCTCCGGATATGATTCAATAATATTCAGAACACCTAGGGAAGCTCAAAATTGGGAAATGTGGACCCCATTGTTAAGAATGGTAGATGTGAATCTCGTATCCGGAGATCTCCGGCTAGATCTCACCCACTTGAACAAGGCAATACATGAACATTCGTCCGACCACGAAATTTGTCTTCCATAGCCGGAGATCTCCGGTAAGCGTCCTATGAGATATGCAGGTCTAAAAATATTCCGGTGGAATACACCAGTCAATAATAATTGTGTCACTACTCAATGAATCTTAATAACAGTGAATGGAAGAGCTCAAATCCGGTTCTCTTCTCGAAAAGTGGCGAGAGCTGATAGGAGGGATGTCGAAGTTTGGACCAGAAAATAATAGTCTTCACAGCCGGAGATCTCCGGTGCTCCTCCGTGAGGACGAAGAGACTCGACGAGATTTTTCAGAAACAGAATTTCACAGAACAGAATTTTAGGTATCGGGACTGATCACCGTATCAAGGGTCAGCGGCATTCGCTTTCTCTAAGTTCACAAGCGCTGCTTCCTTCATTTTACGTGGAATGGATCTCGTGAGTTGGTTAACTTTGCTAGACCAAGTCGCAAACAAAACAGAACTCACATGACACCATACAGGCTTCTCTTGGTCCGGAACCCAAGTGGCTTCCCAACAGTCCTGGTACTTCCGCTTCAGATTCTTCTGCTTGTTATGAGGCTCCCAATACTTAACGAGGAATTTTCCGTGGTTGACATTACCCTCATCCCTGACGACGTCCGAAACTGCTCTACCCTGCCAGACAGGATAGATGTCTGGATCACTAGGTCTAACTAAAATCCAGGACCCGAGACGAATATCACGCCAAGGATTAAATGTGGACTTTGGGGCTTCATTGGCGGGTCCACAGTAAGGCTCGAGAACCTCATCTTCGGGGGTGACATCCAATGGTTGTGGAAGCGATCCTAGCGGATTTCCACCTCCCTCATGAACGCCTCTCCAATCATGGGCAGGCCAGAATCCCTCTTCGAGCTCGGAGGGCGTCTGTGGAAGTGGCTTGTCAAGCTCGTCGATCACGTCCCTCCAGTACTGCAGGTATGGGCGGATGGAGTCTGCGTAACTTGCGCACTTTGACATTCCAGACGCCCAGTAGTCCACGTACTTCCGAAGCCCCGTCTTAATGAAGTTTTTGTTCTCCGTCGCTTTTCTGGCCTTGTCTCTGGCAACATCTTGGTTTCCGACCGGGTTCTGCTCCTCATTACCCCATATGGGCTTGAAAGGGACGGGCTTCGGAGAGCCTGTTGGAAGCATGGGACGCCCGCTGTCATCTACCTTCCAGAGTTTTATCGGCTCTCTGTTCATCGGCAACCACTCTGCGTCAACGGCAGACTTCTTGAACTTCATGACCGGAACACCATCATTGTCAACGTAGAACTTGAAAAGATGCATATCACTAAGTCCCACCAGACGTGCCGCCCCACTGCATAAGAAGCCATCGACGTAAGATTTAAAGTCGGCCACCTCTTGGATAACTTCCGGCATGAAGGCTAGTTTCTGTGACTTCATGAATGCCTTCATCAAATCCGCTAGAATATATGTACTGCTTTTCTTCAGTTCTTTCGATAGATGACTAAAGTAAGCATCAATATCTTCATGCGTATGTCCGACAACCAAGAAGCCAACCTGTATCTCCTTGAAAACACCTCGAGCAGTTAGCAGTGATAAGAATGCCATCAAGTATTGGTTCTTGTTGTCCTTCGCTGAGTTGTCGAGCTGCAGAAACAATTTCGGTGGCAACGGTTTCGGTCCTTTAAAAGCACTGGGCTCCACGGGCTCTAAAGCGTCGACACACCTGCTCTTTCCCCTCATGAGCGCCGCGAACATCGAGTTTGGAGGAGGGTGCTCGAAGAGCGCACGCGTCTCATGCAATGGTGCTCCCTCAAGCCGCCTAAAAAGTTTTGCCAGAGAGGATATGGTGGCGTTCGAATCTCCCGGCCATAAAGCAGGAGCATAGTGAGCATACGCTCCGTCGACATGACCGTGAGCCACCATTCCGGTGACATTCATGGGAAGCTGTCCGAGACCAGATGTCGCCTTAGTAGTCCTCCACATGCGTGGAAGGGCCGTCTTCGCAGTGTCCATCTTGTCGTGAATGACACAGAGAAAGGTCAGCGGCTTCGCCTTCGACTCCTCCCTCCATGTCGCGTAAAGCTTCCGGCATGATTGTTGGTGATTCAAGTGAGCTTGCCTGTTGCTATAGAAGAGCTCGTATGCGGGCGTACCCTTAGGAGTTGTCAGTAAGAACTGATTGAACTCATCGCAAGTACTGCATTTTGCGAAGGTGCTTCCAGACGGCTTAATAGCAACATTCCCGAAGAATTCCTTCCTTACCCTACTAACTGTGGACTGACTTACAGGAGGGAGACCATAGGAGTCGTTTGTCTGCAAAATGAAAATTTAGCCTAGTGAGAGGAAAAATTTAGAAGTACAATCCAACAGACGGTGCGAAGTACAGAGAAAATCAATTGAAGGTCAATGCAGAACAACGATGACCCAGCCGGAGATCTCCGGTTAAGATACTTGGACATCGGTCGACGGAGCAAGGAGAGTACAAATCCATTGCAATATGCGGGGACTGATAACGTACATCATTGACGCTAGCTCGAATTTGCTTCCAGTTGTTTCCCGCAGGAAGATACTTGAGAGTGTCAATCCGACCATTCCCGACACTCCGCATTTGGTGAGGCATTTGATCCGCGTTGTCATTAATAATCGACGTCATTGAGCCCATCGCCTGTATAGTGGCAAGCCGTGGGCGCTTGATGCCCTTGTTACCGTGAGTTGCATTAATGATTCCTCTACTGAAATGTGCGATGTACGTGTGAAACGTGGACTTCCGAATTCCATGGATCGTGTACCATGCAACGGAGCAAACCTCCGTTCCCAAGAGCGTGACGTACTTTCTCTTCCGGTCCCCATCAATGGAGTGGAACTGCCCACCTACCGAGATCGCATACTCCTTTCTATCTTCAAAGGATTTGTCATAGAATTTCTGTCTAACAGAAAGAGTCTGGGATTGTTGAAAATACTGGCAGCATCGTTTGGGACAGCACCTTTCCGAGCTGACTTTGCGAATTTCGTCGTCGGTAGTCCTCTTGGTGTACAAGGATTCCTTCTTGTTAAGGTCTTGCTGTCGGGAAATGAAGCGGTAAGGCTCCTTCGCACGACCCCCCAAATGAGCGCCAAAATCTGGTTCTAAGGGCAGGGATGCGAAATGATCAATTGTGCATTTCAAAGAACGACCGGAAGGAAAACAACATTCAAGAATGGGCCACGACTCATGACTCATAATTCTCTCCGTGTCTCCCACAATAACATCAAGGACAGTTACACCAATATTATCTTCTCCCAAACATCCACTTCGGAAATGATCTGCTGGGAAAGCGGCCATGATTCTCCCAGAGCAGAGCACCAAACCATCTCCGTCCAACCGCTGCACTTCAAGTCCAACCCATCGCTCTCGTGGTACGAATGGGGACTCGTCGGACCGGAGATCTCCGGTTGGAATCATGACATCCGCCCTTGTCCATAAAACGGTCCGCCGGAGTGTGTGAATAAGTGAATCGTATCCGCGTTGCAAAGGAATGAGTGGTAATTCTTCCGCCGCGGGGCATATGGCCGTTGGTCTAAGTAATACGAACTCACTAGATCCGACTGGTATGTCAACTCCAAGCCATTGACCCATGGGGTGAACCTCAACAATGGACGCTTCTCCAATTTCGCCTGAACCTGGCCTCATAAGGTTCACGGACATTCCTGACCACAGGACCTCCGATCTTCCTATAGACTCCTGAGATGGATCATCTTCTTCCGTGAAATTCCCATGTCCAGAATCGGAGCAATGAGCTGCGACCATGGCAACAAGGTCTTCCGAGTCACTCTCCCACCAATCTGAGTCAGACATAGTCCCGTTCTGCATCGGTGGAATCTCGGTTGGTGGGTGATGTCCTGAATGAGAAATTGGGTGTATGTAGAGTCGATTTGGATGACCAACCTCAATATCCTCATCAGGGATAGCCGGAGATCTCCGGCAGAGTGGAGAATGATCAAGAACGACGACTTCTTGTATGATTTAGAGAGAGAACAAAACAGAAGTAGCCGGAGATCTCCGGGAATCCTGCTCTCGATGATTCTGACAGCCACTGGAATCAAGGGGTGAAACCGTGGTTACCGGGCGAGATTGGCAGAATCTAGAATAGCACGGCATGAACAGCCGGAGATCTCCGGTTGAGTTTTTTGGCCTTGATCGAATCAACAGCCGTACGGAATATTCGCGGGTATGGCGGTGTGATACAGTTGCAGAACCCGGTAAACAGTTCGGATTCACACGCCAAGCAATTACGTCATCTATATACTCGAGTCGAATATATTTACTGCTTCAGGGCTATGACTGTATCTTCGGAGACGAATTAGTTTAAAAATCTCTACTCGAGAGCTCCCGATCGACTCAGAGGACAGAATGCAACACAATCTTCACCAATCCTCACAGACAGACAGCGAATACGGAATTATACGAGGGAACATACTGAACATTCCTGGAATAATGTCGATTCGTTTCCCTACAGTTATCTAGCACGATGTCGCGCAAGCGAACACTGTCACTGACTCGCTTAGCTCCCATAGTATCTCAAACATCCTGAGCAAAAAAGGAGGAGAGCTGAGTTGAAGGATACTCTTATCCACCTTTCCATCACCTCGTGGAGGGAAAATTCAGGCGCTCAAATTTGAAACGAATCTTGGGCATGCATGCTCCTTCAAACTAACTGCTGTACACCATCATGATTGTGCGCATTCTTCGACGTGCCCACGACCGAGGCCACATTCCACTCATGATAATGAAAGGCTCGTACTCATGGGATGACCGTATTGTAAGGATACCATCTAGTTCCCAGAGTGCTGCAAATTTGAAAACGGATGATGAAGTATGCCCCATGATGTATCTTTGAATATACTAGGGCCGTATCACGTCTTAGACTAAATCACAGTAAAATGTAATCGTACAGGACTTCTCGTACTCACCTTTGTTAATTAAATTATACCCTACCCAAGGAAAGGAGACGACCCTCTGCTGCCTACTAGTATTGTTCATCAGGCAATACAAGACTCAAGTAGAACATCGGCGTTCGTTACCAATTAGAATAATCTCCAATATTGCCTAGTTCGACAGAAGTTATATGGATGCTTGAGAAGAAACGTGCACAAATAACTGAGCAGATGCTTTTAGAAGTACAGCAACCCGGTCCTATGAATTCGGGTACAGCTTCCGTGTTCAGGCTGGATTGTGCATCAGGGTTTTAGGGTTTAGGGTTTAGGGTTTAGGGTTTAGGGTTTTTAGGATTTAGGGTTTAGGGTTTAATGTGTCCGGTTAAGGGTTTAGGTTTAGGGTTTAGGGTTTAGGTTTTAGGATTCATGGTTGTCACGGTGTAGGGTTTAGGGTTCACGATTTCTAGTTCACGGTTTTAGGGTTTAGGGTTAAGGATTCAGGGTTCACGGTTCACCGTGGAGGGGTCTGAGTTCATGAAGGTTGAGGGCTTATATCACCTATAAATGTATAAATTAAAAATATTTTATAACTATGAACTATAACCTTAAGTTTATCCATAACCATAACTTTTAAAAAAAACCTGGATACTATAGAGTGTAAGGAAATTTAGCGAGAATTGAACAATAACTATTTATTTTGATACATTATAATTTAGTTAGAGAGAGAATAAAGAAGAGAAGGAGGGTAATGGATTTAATTTTAGAGTAGACTAGCTGTTGGCGCTTGCTTTGCAATGCATTAGCCCAACCATTTTTATGTATTTATAATATTAAAAAGTATTAAAAAGTAAAAGGTGGAATGGTTCACTATATTGTTGACAACGCAGTTGATTGTAGCGTTTTTGTAGTTCACTGCATGGTTGACTACATGATAGTTCACTCCGTGGTTTACTGCACAAATTATGATTTTAGTAGTATGACTAGGAGTTGGCTCTTGGTTTGCAACACATTAAATCAACCATTTTCATGTAGTTTTTATATCACAAAGTATTTAAGAAAAAAGGTAACAACAATCTACATAAAATATGAATATATCTTTGAAACCTATGCATTAATTTGAATAATGTAATAGAATGGGATAGAAAAAAAAATACTACTACAATAGTTCAATATTATTAACTAAGGATGGAGATTGAGATAAAATAGGGAGAGTAAAACTAAAATAAATAAATAAACAAGTATGAGGGAGAGTTAGGGAGGGAGGGAGAGACTTGAGGGATTTATTTTTAGAGTAGTTTATATTTTTAGAATATGTAATAAGGGGAATCTAAAAAGAAAATCAAATGTAAAAAAGAGATGGGGAGGGAGAGTAAGGGCGAGGAAGAGTAAAATAGGGAGAGTAAGGGATTCTTTTAGAGTAGTAAGTTAATTATAGAATGTGTAAGTATTGGAATCACGAGGAGTCTAAAAAATATTAGAATCAAGATTAAAAAAGAGATGGAGATGGAGAAGGAGGGGAGAGTAAAACAAAAATAAGAAAAACAAGTGAGGGAAAGAAGGGAGGGAGAGTAACGGAAAGGGAGATTCAGCTTTTCCACTAATGTCGTTTTAAATTCAAGTATAATTATTACTCTAATACCCGGTGAACCCGAGTATCTATTATAGTCATATCTAATACCCATGAAACCGGGTATCAATACGTCTTCTCACGCATGCTCACGACATTGACAATGTCATGATTGTGAAATGGACACGTTGTACATGTACGTCTTTTCAGCTGATTTTTAACTTCACCCACTGTCATCATGAGCCGTCACACCCTTGAGCCGTCCAGCTTGTCCTCTTTGGGTTTTGGGAACTCCAAGAATGAACCATTTCTTGATTTTTTTGGCTTTTGTCTTCGTAATGTCGAAGGTAGTGAGCGGAAGTGGCGGGAGGGGTTTTCTTTCTTGGTTTGCGGAGTGGGCGTCGACGCATTAGGTTAGTTTCGTATGCGCTGTGAAAGGCCGTTGGTGTGCGAGGTGAGTGTTGATTTATGTGAGGGACATTGAGCGTGCCGTGGAGAGGTTGTTAACTGGATATGGACTGAAGGTCAGAGAGTAGGACTAAAAGAGAGCGAATGCGTTAGGAAGAAATTTGAAGAGCGCCTAGGTTCAGTAGCCAAGAGTGAACGACGTTGCGGTTGAGGGTGGCGTCAACACGAACGACCACGACGTACGGGTGCGCCGATTCGGCAAGTGAAGAGGTATGTAAAGTCTAAAAAATGGCTTTCAGTGAAATTTCAGTTGAATTTGCACAGGACTTCATAGAATCGTCACTGGAGCAGGTGTAGGGTTCGGTAAGCTTCATTAGGGTTCGAGAGAGTCGAATAGTACTGATGTTGATAATCGTTTGAGCGAAATAGAAGGGTTTAGGGTTTAGGGTTCTAGTTTTCTGTGCATTCAGTTTCGAAGGGCCGTAATTGAGCAATTTATGCAGTGTTGAAATTTGTTCCACCGAATTCCTGTATGTCAGAACTGGACCATACATTCTAGGGCATTTGAGAGATTGTATAGTTTGTCGTTCTGAGTTGTTGAATGCTTATGTACTGCAGAGTTGTGTATACGCTTTAATCCAGAGCAGTTACTGGAGGAGATTGCAAAATGGCGACTATAGCAGGGACGTGGAATGAGACTGCGTGGGATGGAAACCGGTAAGTATACACAATTGAACTGTTTATGCTCAGTCCGGGCACACTTGAATGATTTTGAAAAACCTCAAAAAATGCGTACTAGAATTCCGATGTCTGTTTGGCTATAGTCGATTGGTTTTTTGTTGTCCCGTGAACATATTTGTATATCTATTCATGAATATGCAAATGATTATGGAATTCCATGAATGTTTGAATGTGTTGTTCCTCACTGAGTCTGTCGAGTCTGGTTCGATTCAATGTATATAGTTTAATCCATGTAGAGTCGTCAAATTTGGCGTTCCATCGAAACATTAGCGGATTCTTCTTCTAGTGTGTAAGGTCGAGTTATAACAGAATTGTGTGAGCTCATTTGATAAATGTATTTATGTTCTCAATTATGTAACTTGTTATTTAAGTATGTCAAACTTCAAGAGTTATACGTCAAACCTCTCTGTAAATGAATGTAAATATTCGAGTCCTGATATGATCCGATTAGTGCTTCGAAGTTCCGTACGTGCTTCTGCCGGAGATCTCCGGCTGAAAATACGGAGTTCCAGTAATCAGCCGGAGATCTCCGGATGATGTAGCGATCAGAGGAATATGTAAACCCTATACAGGCGTTAGTTATTCTCGAAAGCAGCCGGAGATCTCCGGATGTATCGAAACAGTGGAAATTCGCGTTGAGGGGTCATTAACCGGAGATCTCCGGTTCAGGTCAGAAATAGACCCGTCAGAGCAGCCAGGATTCGTTCCTTGTCGGATGCACTCGACTTCCCCAAATCAGCCGGAGATCTCCGGGAACTGTCCCCTGTTGGCACTGTGATACAGATTTGGAAGCACGATTCATGGTTTCAACATCTAGGAACTTGTCAGGTGATTATGTTTCGGATTCTTGTTATTGACCAGACAATTGCATCGATTCTAAACTGCCTGCTTGTTCTTTCAAAATCATCTTGCAGGGATTCGTGGACATCCACACTTCCGACTGAATGTCGACCCGGGAAACTTGGGGCATTTGTAGAGTATTGGCTCCCTGAGTTTGTCTACAGAGGGATACACAATGTCGGCTATGTATACAATTGCCGAAAGAGCATAACCGAGTGGGGCATCAAGCTCATAAAAAACCCTGACGGTGCCTGGGAATTCGTCCCTCAACTTCGGATTGGCAAACGGGGTCACCCCGACATTGGACTCCAGGTTCTCGAGTTGCAGGGTCTTGATGACGAGGTCAGTCTCGTTATCGTCCAGGAGAACGTGGACTCCTCCACCGAGCCACATATATATGGCTTGATCCTAGAATCATCTAAGATTTCGGATGAGATGGTGGAGACCTGCCAGAGTGAGAACTTTTTATTTGCCCCTCCAACGGGTGATACGTGGTATCCGGAGTACGTGAATGAGCAGTGGAAGTGGATGGCTGAAGCACAAGAGAAGTCCCGAATGCCCGTTCCTGACGCAACTCCCAATCTGTCTCTGACACCAGCATCGACCTTGGCAAGAAAACGCAAGACCACCTTGAAGACTTCGACCCCAGGTTCTTCATCGCGGGCGGAGAAGGGGAAGAAAGCGAAGGCCGATGAGCCTGCCCTCGCGATCGAAAGGTGCCTGAACTTCACACAGGCTGACCTCACCAAAATGAAGCGGACTGAAGTGGAAGCAATTGGTAAGGTACTCGACGACGCGTTCAAAAACGTTTACATACACAATAATAAGCCTTTGACAGTAGAAGACCCTGACACGAAGAAGGATGTCGTGAAGCTCGTTCATTTTGATAAGCTGCACCGGGCCCCCCCTGGAGGATTAGTATACAGGGGCATCCAGAAAGAACGGCTTGAAGGAATTATCAACGCAGTTCGCGCGTCTTCGAAGGCCACGGCACCTGAGATTCACATTCGAGTCCTGCCACTGAAGAAGAAACCTAAAGGAAGTAAGGTAGAGTTTTTCGCGACCAAGCCGACGAAGGAGGACTGCCTGAGGGACTCGACACACTTTTACATTATCGGAGGTCAGCATACTGTGGCGGCGCACAAGGTTCTGTCACACGAATTGCCAGCAACGTGGACGCTCGAAGAGATCTCCCACTTCTCTATCATCCCGGTTTGGACAAAACCGGACCCCAAAGACATGACCCTGCTACAGCTCTCGCGCGCTCTTAACCAAAAACTGACGGGTTTGCGGAAGGAGCAGAGTTTCACTGAGCAGCTGCAGACGTGCAGAGTGAAGTGGTTTGAGTTCGGTAAACCAGCCCCCCAACTATATGGTCGTCCTCAATCTGACGCATTCTCGGTAAATATACATTCTCAACCTGAAAATATTTTTTACTCCGTGGATGTGCTCTATCCTCACAGCAACCAAACCAATCATCCGGAGATCTCCGGCTGCTTACACCCTGTAATTGTTTTCATTGCAGACGTTCCAACGGCAAGTGGTGCCAACGGTTTTTACACACCTCGGTAAAACAGACCCCAAAGACGCGAAGGTCCCACTTCTATTCGAGATGGATGATGCGGTGGTCCAGAAGTGGATCCGAATCGACAGGCTGTTCGTCACTGGAGTCTTACCAGACTCCAACTGGAAGACGGGGGACCCAGCTAAGCTGAAGCGGAAACCTCTGGTACAGAACGACTTCAAGCCTCTTTACAAAATGCGCGCTGAAGACCTAGACTACCTCGCGGAATTAGTGCTCGAGAAGAAGGTCTGTGTGAAGTCCTCCAAAGCGGCAAACCAGGGTACTATGAAAGGGCAGGCGGAGACTCTCGAAAACGCGGCGAACAGAGAGAAGAGAGTCCGTGCAATGAAGAATGAACTGATGCTTAAATACAAGTCGCACCCCCTTCCCTCGAAGTCTGCTGACTTCGTCCCATACACGAAGGAGCAGTGGGACGCATTTGCCGAAGAGAGGAATATTGGAAGGGTCCAGCTCGAGTCCTGGGTCGACGCCGCTAATCACTCTGCCAAGGGTAAAGCTTGGCTTGAGGGTCGACTGAAGGCGATAAACAAGGATACCGACCCCACTCCAGACTTCCTCGTGTCCATTTGGAGTCAACACATCATTGAAGATGCTGCCCAGGCCATACCCACGGATGATACGTCCCTGTTCGACTCCAAATACACCTGCAGGGTTATGCCTGACAGAGGGGGCGAGATCGCCGAAGTACTTATTATGCCGGACATTCAACAGTGGCGTAACGTCACTGACCCTCACTTTTACTTCTTTTTCCTTTACTGCGTTAAAGACGACATATGCCGTGCACAGGTGCTCGATGTGTTTGACTTCAGAACCATTTTCGACCATCTCGAAGTGGACACGAAGGACGGGCGGACGAGGGTCAGATCACCGTCGGTTCTTATCACTGACGTCGCAGGATTCGTTGAATTAAAGAGGTACATCAGTCTTCGGCAGAGAGAGGCCAGAGGCAAGGTAAAATTGTGGGCAACGCATGTCGTCTACTACTTCCCACACCCTGGTGATGGATTTCCGGTTCCAGTAATTGGGGTCGAGGAGACAGTATACTGCGTATTCCTGTATGAATACGATTCAAGCGAGACGCCTGCTCAGTCATTCAAGAGGCTCTTCAAAGGCCACCCCGAAAAAATGCCGGCCTTCTTTTCAGCCGCTCAACATAAAGAAACCATCCAGCGCTGGAAGCAAACCGGTGTCCCACAGCTGAGGATCTCGGTCCTCGATTCGCTGTTCACGGGATACATCAGAGAGGGTATGGTGGTCGTCAATGTTCATGGAGGACCACATATTACATACCTCGGCTTGGTAAGCAAGACATCCTTCCCAAGCAATCCAATGTCTAAGATTTCCGGTCCGCATACAGTTATATGAACTGGATATCGCCGTCCTAATTTTTTTTTGGTTTGCAGACTCACGACGCGCGGGTCCTCGAGATTGTGAACAGCGAAGATGCCAAAGTAAATGCCGAATCCTGCGCAGAACAAATATTCAAATTCCACTTGAATATCTTAGCTGACGTTACCGACACCGATCCTGAGGAGTTACTGGAGACTGACATCACTGGGTCGACCCAAGCCGCTGGAGTTCAAACACGGGCTATGTCGAGGATAAATTACACCGGCGAGGTATAATGCCTACGGATACTACCTGACCCGGAGATCTCCGGATGTTTATTCCATTCGGATGCCCTCCATTCCTTAGGACTCGTCTTTATCATTGCCATGTTTATTTTTAGTTCCCCCGGTAGACTCGGACAACTTAGAACCGGAGATCTCCGGGTGTATGATACCGTTTTATTTCGTATTGCGTCTTAATGTAGTCCACACTGACTTCGTCAATGTGACGCAGACGACTGATGCCACGATGCTTGATGTTGATGTGCGGAATGAACCAAGTTCATCAGCGGTTCCCAATTTTAGACTCGAGTCCTTGGCTACAGCCGCTCGGATCATCGGTGCGGGCACCCCAATCGACCCTTTGCAGGTAAACGTTGATGAACCACATCTTGCTGTCGGGCGTGCCTCGCCTAGTTCAACAAGCGACTCTACTCTGGACGGTAGACGGCGTCCCTCTCAAATGGAAACCAGTTCGCATTCCGATAGGCAACGTTCTCCTCCGCCAGATCTGGACGATGACACGGCAATGTCCGATCGCCTGGAGTTCGACCACACCCACAGAGAACCCGGAGATCTCCCGCTGGACAACCCTTCCACGACGCGTCCTGAAGTGGAGGTTGTGTCCAAGACTGCCGAGGACCTGACTTTGCGTGACACTGATCACACGATGGATGAGGCATCGGCGCAACAAACATTGCGTGAATTACAGGTTATGAGCCCTCCGCGCAGCCCTCCACGGAGCCACGGGCAGCTGGCTCAAAAAGAGAAGAAGAAGGCAATCGCGAAGAATCCTGTGCCGAAAGTTCCTCCTCCTCCGCCTACAGTTTGGACAAGGGCCCAGAAAGATAAGGTGAACAGTTACTTGTCCATCAAACCTTCTTGATTGTTCTCAAGACAGTGCACTCTCTTCAGACCGTGTTCTTACCACTACATTACTGGTATTCAGGTGTCGGCCGGATCAACACAGTCGAAGGATGTCGGTGGCAGAAGCCTCGCACAGACTGCTGAAGTCGCTGGTGTAGCTCAGACTTCTAGGGATACTACACCTACTGTCCCAGGTGCCTAATATGGACATTCATACTTACGTGCCATCATCTATATAGTGCTCATTCTTTCATCCAGCATTTCTGGGTTCTGAGTGCGGAACACTTTTATATGTATCTTTGCAATTTCTCTAAGCTGTACAAGTTCCTCATCTCAGCCGACGTACTCGTATTTTGGGTTCAGGTCTGAAGAAGTTTACGACGATCGTCCGAGAGCCTCCAATCGAGGATCAGGTAACACAACAACGGGTTTATCATGTCGTGTTTGACTTAAATGGAGTTCTTGTGCACAGGGGGGAATTTAAACAGGGACAACCGAGAGACATCAAAGTAAGGCCTGGTTCCACTGAAATCCTGAACTTCGTGGGAGAGAAGGCTACTGTCTCATTCTGGAGCAGTGTACTGGAAAAGAATATTGTGGATATCATCAAGGAGTTGCGCAAGAAAGGTGCTACCATTCCGGAAGGCGCCAGAATCCTGACACAGGCCGATTGCACAAAAACATCATATATGCTTCCATCTCAGCCAAAGAAGCCAATTTTCCTAAAGGACCTGACAGTTTATAATAGCAAAGCGTCGCCCACATCTCCTAAGGATGTCTTGCTTGTGGACGATACCCCACTAAAGAACATCCTTAACGATCCCTTCAGCGCAGTTCATCCGCCATCATGGACTGGGAATTCGGGTGAAGCCTGGTTGACCACCATGTTTCTCCCATGGCTCTCCGGACTACTAGCGTCAAATGAGGATGTTCCCGACTTTGTTAGACGGAATCAATTGAAGTTTGCCAGTGATCCAGTAGACAAAAATTCCACTCAGGCTCGCTCCGTGGTGAAGGGCATAATTTCGGCGCCTTAGAACAATGAAATATACTGGATAGTATTAACTCTATGCTTTGTAAATGTTTCGTCATGAATGTCTGCCGGATTTTGACCTTTCAATTTTGAAGACTAATGTTCTTGTCAGTAACGTTATTTGTTGAGGTCCTTCATTTTATTTGTTATTGTTGGTGTCTCGCCCCCAAACTTCACCCTTAATATCTATGAACTCTATTAAGTTCATATCTATGAAGTTAATATCTATGAACTCTTGGTCTGACCATTTCCACTGCAGAACGTTGGTCTGGGAGGGGCACCCGGAGATCTCCGGTCCAGGATGTGACTTCAGTTCCTCCTACCATATTTTCTCTTCTTTTCAATGTTCAATTTCTAATTCTATGATCGTGCCATCTATTTCGCAGGTCATAATCATATCTCTCCGTGGTCCTCTCTGCTCGGACGAGGTCCTTGACTCGGCCAAGTCCCGATCCGCGCAGCTGCCTTCCTTTGATGACACCGCAGATGTTATTCGAATACTACTGCGGTATTTCAATGTCGGGATCTGGTCTGCTATGCGTCCAGATAGGCTCATGGAGGCGGCCCAAGTGTTATTGCCCCCAGACATCTTATCAGATATTCTTTTTTGCTATGCCAGCAAACAGACTCGAAGGCCCAGCTATGTTAGGTTTCTCCACATCTTTAAGAAGGCCTCATTTAATCCTAGAACAAGGCATTATTTGTGGCCAAAATCTGTTGTTGTTGCAGATCTAGATCCATTCAAGAATCCTAGAAAGGCTATAGTTCATTATCTAACATATGGGAGACACCATACAGGACGGGTAGAGGGCATCTATAAAGCACTAAAATTAGAATAGTTGATTCGATTCTCCGTAGATTACACGCGCCTCTTATCAACGGCTACCCTTCATATTTTGTATGACACTTTCTTATAATGAAACAGTTTAGTACTGGACTCTTACTCTGATTTCATCCGGAGATATCCGGTTGCATGTTCTATCAATTGCGAGTAATTTCTGTCCACATCTTTGTCCCGTTTTTTCCTTCCACATGTTTCCCAACCACACATTTGTGATGTACCGTATGTCCATTAATTTCTGTTTTCAGGACTCGGTTCTTCTTCTGGTTTCCACTTTGATATTCACCCGGAGATATCCGGCTGCATGTTCCGGACTCACGTATTGTCTAAATTCAAATTTGGTCGCTCTAGCCATTTCTTCCTTCATAAGTGTCATTGGTGATGCATTTAATGCTTGGAAAGTACACGAAACTCCTCGGCTTTTACGCTTCACTCTCATTTATGAGGCACATCTCCGGATCTTTCTTTTAGTCCTTAGTCCAGAATTCACCTCATAGTCCAGAAATAGTTAAATACAGCATTTAAGCTTAAGGAATGGTTAAGTGGTGTAATAATAGGACCTTGTGGGTTTAAAAATTGATTCTCTTAGGGGGTCCATTTTTGGGCTTACATTTGGTGCGTCCGCCGGGAGGAGCTTTTTGTTTGGTTTGTTGCTTGGAAGGTGTTTGTCTTGCCGCTGGATTGCTAAATTTAGGTTTTCTAGGGTTCTGAATTGTCTAATTCTGACCTAAATCGTGAGTTGAGTGGTTTTTGGCACATGTGGGGAGTGGAGTGCGCTATTGCTTGAGGTAAGTCGTTGGACCTACTTTTGTGCATGTATTCTTGTATGAGGTGTTTCGTTCAAGTTGTAATGGAGGTGGGGAGTTAGAAGGGTGTGTGGAATTCCCGACCTCCTAACACAAGCACATTGTGTTAGGCGGACCACCTTCTAACTTTTGTGCTTTGGTTGAGTAAGGGGGCTTAGGGGTGAAAGGTTGAGGCCCTCCCACGATTGCTTGAAGCAATCAGTGAGCTTCTAAGCCGAAGAGGGAAGGTGCATGTGCCCGGGCATGAGACAAGGGCGCCCTTCCCTTCCCCCCCGAACTTGATCTACCACCAAGGTAAGGGCAACTTGGGTGTCATCGATAGCTTTGTATGTTGAATGGGATGAATGTTGCATACATGGAATGGTATACATGTTGAAGGGGTCGTGAGGAAGGAGCACGGCATAAGGTGAGTATACGAACCTTCCACACTACACCAAACCCTACACTAGGCACTTAGATTCGGTTAGGGATCGAACAGGGAAGGTGAATTTGCAGCCAGGTACGTTCTCCCCATCATAATGAATGAATTATGATGAACCAATGAAGGATTTTTTGTACATGTTGGTGTCGTTTCTCTTGAGTTGGTGATGCCGTCCCTTGGAGAGAAATTGGGGATACCTTGATACCGAGGAGAAACCTCCAAGTAGGTGGTTAGCCCAACTAAGAGTCTGTATCGTATGGGGCATAGTGGGTGTACCTCGTCCGGAGGTTAGCCCCACATGTAACCTTTTGTTTTGTTTACCTCCCAGCATGGGGGAGTTTGGGAGAAACTTGGGATCATTTTAAATCAATTAATTGTGTTTACGAAATGTCTTCACATAGGTCTAGAAAACTAAGAACGGCAACTTAATCATTAGATGAGCCCTGTGACTCGGTCTGGAAGATGTTATAGACCGCTTCCCCTTCCCCTAATTTCTACTACTCCAACTTCATTTCCTAATCCTGAGACATTAGAAGGAGGTCCTAGTACAAGAACCAACTTGGGAAGCCCAAAAGACCGTACAACCGTTGAGGAATCAAGCTTTAGGTCTTCCTCCTCTTCTCACTCTTCCCCTCTTCCTAGTCCTGGTGACATGGAAGATCCAATTGTCAACCCACCCCTAAACCCCTTGGTTCAACCAAGGGGTTTGCCTATTGTAGTTCCTGAAGGGCTTCAAGCTGCCCCTATGCCCCCAAATCTTCCTAGTTTCAAGGGAACTAGGGATGAGGATCCCTCGATGCATGTGGAGCGGTTTATAGAGTTATTGACTACGTGTTTGATAACCGACAACCGTTACTACTTGGTGTGGTTTCCAACCACACTCAAGGAATCGGCTTACGAATGGTACCGCAATCATGCGGCATCCACCTTTCGTGATTGGGATGGCCTCATGAGGTCATTCTTAGAACAATACAGACCCGAAGTAGGCCAGAGTGCAACCTTGACGACTTTGGCAAGCTTTAGACAAGGGAAGGATGAGGATATTTCATCCTACATCCGTAGGTTTGAGCAAGTTGTCACTCGGTTCGTGGGTGATTTGCTCATGGATGATACCTTGAGACACTTTTTCCTTCAAGGGTTTTATCTAGAGAAAACGATACGGGAAATTCTCCAGACAAGGCCCACCACCTTAGAGGAAGCTAAGGAGGCAGCTAGGACCGTGGCAGCGGTGGCAACAGAACACGAGAAACTATGGAGGAAGGAGAATGAGAGCATTCCTAGCTTTATTCCCATCCATGCCCGGGAGAAGTCAGACTTAGTTGAACCTCCACCTCGCCCAACAGTGTATTCTCCACCTGTGGTGAATATCATTCCTCTTAATGTCAGGCCCCCCGTTCCTCTATCCGCTCTTACATATGGACCCACTTGGCGTCACGAGATGAAGAAGGAGATCCACGACGCTCAGCAAGGGTTCCAAGACCAACTTCAACAACAATTGAGGGCAATGACAGATCAGATGGCTCTTCTACTCAGGAACCAGAACCCTAATGCCCCACCTCCTCAGATAGAGTCAAATAGACATTCTTCTGGTATGTGGTGCACTTCGTGCGGCGAGAATGGTCACACCATGCAGTTTTGTACCACCTTCCCTCACCATTCAAACGTCTACCAACCCCCACACCGGAATCAACAACTTAATCGTGGTCAAGGTCCGAGGCCCCAACCTCGTTGGGAGATCTGTCAGTCTTGTGGAAGAAGACATCCACCTGGGAGTTGTTGGTTGGAGAATGGGATAGTGTGTGGGAACTACAGTGGTAATCATCCCACAATTAGATGTAGGGAGAAGGACAAGGTTATTCCTATGAGGCCAATGAGAGGGAATTTTGCCCAAAGCCATGGATAACCAGAGAGGGGCTCGAAACCCTTCGAATGACAATAGTCTCCATCCTCCCAACATGTACTATGATTATAATAATCATCGTCAAAACCACCAACCTCCTCAGGGCTTGCAAATCCAACAAGGTTTTGTGCCTTTTGGCCAAAACCAGGCGCCTAACCAAGATGCCCAATTTGCATCTCCTTCTTCTTCATCTCCCTCTACCACCGTCACATTGACAGAACTCGGGTCTCAAGGAGCTCCTCAAAGTTCTACCTCTTCTCAAGCCTATTTTGTATCGCATGAACCTGTCATTAAACATCAAGTGGCTCACCTTTCACTTCCCGTAAATGCGGTATTGACACGAGCCCAAAAGGCCAACCAACCCTTCGTAGCTCAGGAATCGGAGGTTAGCTTCGAGGATTCACCACACTTATCAGAACTCAATGATGTAGTTCATGAAGCCTTGAAGTCCACGAGGAAGGCCAACCAGAAGGTGCCTCCGGTGAATCCGTCGATGTTAGATTCCACCCCTTCCGAAGGCGGTGAAGAACCCCAGAATCCCCACGCACCCGAGCCAACCTGGGAGGGTCCAACAATTCCCACTCAAGAGATAGGAATTAAAAACCCTTCATCCACCTCCACGTTTAGACCGTATGATCTTTGGGAGGACTTGAATAGGTTGAATGCCAACATTACCATTGCCCAGCTCATCCACTTGGCTCCCTTGGTACGGAAAGAGTTGAAGAAGAAGATTCCACTAGCCAAGAGGGTAAAGGTCAAGCCCAATCTAGCAGCTAGAGTGAGCTCTTCTAAGAAGCCTTCCAAAAAGGCATTTGAGGTTCGTGCGGTAGAAATTGAAGCCACTATCGTGGATAAGGTGTTGCCCAAGGTGTTGGTGGATGGTGGTAGTGGTGTAAACATCATGCCTCTTCACACCATGGAACAATTAGGGCTAGATATCACAGAGCCCTCACCTTATGTGATCAACATGGCCAACCAGATTCCAGAAGCACCAATAGGCCAAATTTCTGGGTGCAAGATGAACACAAGAGGGGAGGACTACACGGTCACCTTCCAAGTGCTTCGAATGCACTCGAACAAAAATTCCTTCCCCTTGCTTCTAAGGAGACCGTGGTTGAGGGCAGCCAACGCTATGGTAGATTGGAGTGGTGAAAAACCTCACATCACCTATGGTGTCGGGTCGAATCTAACCAAGGTTTATATTCAAGCTAGCTTCCCTAAGACCTTAGGAACTTCTAGCTCATCCTCAGAGGATGAAGACCACGTGCCACGCGGAGCTAGAAAGACAATCAAGGGGGTCAAGTTCGTGCTTCCAGAGGTAACAAAAACCACCACTCCTTCTTCATTGAGTTGCCTGGGGCCTAGTCTATACGAATGGGAGGATGATGGAGAATTCTCTACTTGGTTGGCTGAGCACCCGCACACTGAGTCTGACCGATCCATGGATATGTTTTTCATGGAAGAACTTAGTGGTGATCCTCTCCAGGACATTGACTTAGCCATTCTCGTAGATGACCTACGTTACGAGGATGTTTGTGGTGTCACCTTAGATGGCACACAATTGTCCAATGTAGTCCCTATCTTGGATGAAGAAGTCCTCATTTCTCCATTGCGTTTCAAATCCACTTCGTCCGGAATACAAGTGGGAAGTGATCTACCCATCTATCCACCAATTCCCCTTGACTGGTACAAGGGGCCAACGGAACAACCACATGCGAGTCCAAAAGATTGGCAAGAGATAGATGTATCGTTTGAGAGAGAAGAACCGCGAATGATAAAAATTGGGAGCCAACTCACAAAGGAAGAATTAGAGCTCTATAGAGCCCTAGTCATGGAGTATCGCGATGTGTTCGCATGGTCTTATAGAGAACTCAAGGGCATCCCTCCAGAAGTGGTGCAACATCAAATCCCTTTAATTCCAGGCTCATTGGCTATTCGCCAAAAGGAGCGACGAATGAATCCACAACTCCAACTTATAGTTAAAATGGAGTTGGAGAAACTCCTTGAAGCTGGATTTATTCGCCCAGTAGAGATTACCGACTGGGTTTCCCCCATGGTGATAGTCAAGAAGAAAAATGGGAAGTTGAGAGTTTGCATAGACTATCGCAAACTTAACCAAGCCACGCAAAAGGACCACTTCCCTCTTCCTTTCATTAACACCATTTTGGAAGAAGTGGCTGGTCATGAACTTTACACCTTCATGGATGGTTATTCAGGTTATAACCAAATATCCATACACCCCGATGACTACCACAAAACAGCCTTTACCACTCCTTGGGGCACCTTTATCTATGTAGTCATGCCATTTGGATTGTATAATGCACCATCCGCCTTCCAGCGGGCTATGACCCATGCCTTCTCTGATCTCCTACACACATCTATGACAGTGTTTATAGATGATTTTAGTACCCAATCATCAATTGAGGAACATTTGGCATGTATTCGAGGAAGCTTCGAGTGGTGTAGAAGGACGGGCATCGCCCTTAATCCAGACAAGATCTTTTTAGCCGTTGAGAGGGGTGTCTTGTTGGGCTATGTGGTCTCCAAAGATGGTAGGGAACCAGATCCGGAGAAGGTCAAGGTGATAGCTGAACTGCCTCCACCCACAGATGTTAAAGGAGTCCAAAGGACTCTTGGTAACATGGGATGGTATCGGGAATTAATTCCCGACTATGCGACAATTTCATTATCCATTAATCGGTTGCAACAAAAGGCGGTAAAGTTTGAATGGATTCCAGAGTGCCAAGGGGCATTTGATATCCTTAAGACCAAGCTTAGCACCTTTTCAGTGTTAAAACCTCCAAACTGGAACTTGCCCTTCCATGTTTATTGCGATGCCTCCTCTATAGCGGTAGGGAGTGCATTATGCCAACAACTGGCGAGAAGGAGAAGGACTACCCCGTGGCCTTTGCTAGTCGCCAGTTAAACCCGGCAGAAAAAAATTATACCACCACGGAACGAGAATGTCTAGCCATGGTGTTCTCTTTGAAGAAATTTTGCCACTATCTATTACTAAATCGGGTGGTCTTCTTCGTAGACCACATGGCCATCAAATACTTGGTGAACAAAGCCGACCTTAGCGGTAGGATTGCTCGATGGGTACTACTCTTGGAGGAGTTTGATTATACCGTGCAATACAAACCAGGTAGGAAGCACTTGCAAGCAGATCACCTATCTAGATTATCGGGAGATCCAATTACCACGCCCATCGATGATAGTTTGGTAGATGAAAACCTCTTCCTGGTATCTTCTTCTTCTATTTGGTACCAAAATATTGCGGAGTTCCTCAAAACCCAACAAATGCCGGACAACTTGGGGAAAAACGATCGTCGGAAGGTGCGCATTAATAGCCGCCACTTCACCCTTGTAGGTGGCCGTCTCTATCGCCGAGGCATTGATGGCATTTTGCGAAGGTGTGTAGAAGCCACGGAGATTCCAGCTATTTTGGCTTCTTGTCATGATAGTGCATGCGGGGGGCATTTTTCTGGTACCTTAACAGGCTAGAAGGCCTTACGCGCTGGTTACTATTGGCCTTCCATGTTTCAGGATGCCCACGGTTACACTCGACGTTGTGATGCTTGTCAACGTTATGCTAGAAATGATCTACGCATAGAGCTGCCACTTCATGTCTCTCTTCCCCTTGTCCCATTCGAGAAGTGGGGAGTAGATTACATCGGAGAGATTCATCCCCATTCGAGTAGAGGGATGAAGCACATAGTGGTGGCGACAGAGTATCTCACCAAATGGGCAGAAGCCAAAGCAGTAAAATCAAATGATGCCAAGAGTGCTGCTACGTTTTTGTTTGAGCAAGTGATAACCCGGTTTGGATGCCCTAAAATCCTCATTAGTGATCGAGGCAAACATTTCCTAAATGAGGTGATTGAGGACTTGACCGATCGGTTTCAAATTGACCACCGTAAAACTACACCCTATCATCCTCAGACAAACGGGCACACTGAGAGGGTCAATCAAACCTTGGCCACGATCTTGAGGAAAACGGTCGTAGACTCGAAGAGAGATTGGGATGTTAAACTCCCCGCTGCGTTGTGGGCTTACCGAACAACGTACAAAGTGACCACCCAAGCCACTCCGTTTTCATTAGTCTATGGTGTAGAGGCTGTACTTCCCATAGAGTTTGAAGTGCCATCACTTCGAATAGCGATAGACACTCGATTGACCACCAAGCAGTCCTTGATCCATCGATTGGAACGGTTGGAGAAATTGGATGAGGATCGTAGACTGAGCGCACAACACATTGAGGTTGTCTAGAGGCGCCGAAAAATTGCGGTTGATAAACGCCACAAGAAGCGGACATTGTTGCCAGGGATGTTGGTTTTGCTTCAAGATGCGAGAAGGCTAGAATTCCCTGGGAAGTTTGATGCGTTGTGGTTGGGCCCCTATCTCGTTACCAAGGTATTTCCCAACAACTCGGTCCAACTCGAAACCCTGAATGGTGAATCATTTCCAACACGCACGGTTGGGAGTCGTTGCAAGGAATACCGGACATGATAGAGTGGATTCATTATCACTAGCTGTGAGCCCAAAGTTAGACCCCCTAAGAGAATCAATTTTTAAACCCACAAGGTCCTATTCTTACACCACTAAAACCATTCCTTATGCTTAACCATACATTCTACCTTTACTGGATTTGGATCTTGGCGTATCCATTTATATATTTAGAAAGTAATAGTACTACTATCTTAACCCAGTTAAGTGAACTCGATTAACCCTCCCTTGGAATTTTAATCACTTAGCTCTGGATAACTTAAATAGGTGTGAACAGTTAACTAATGAATTGTTATCTAATTATTATGGCTATTAGTTATTATGAGTATTATTACTTATTATTTATTTATTCATTTATTTTAATTTTTTGTTGTTTTATTATTTATTTTTATTTTATTTATTTTTATTATATATATTTTTTTTTTGTTTAGGTCGGCTGATCAGGCCTGATCCAGATCCTGTTTTGAGCAACGACTTTAGCCACCTTTATCTTTTGATTCGGGACTCCGAATCCAAAAAAATTTCCTCTTAACCTAATCCGCAGCTCAATTCCAACTTGAATAAACCACTAAATACCTCATTCAAGACTAACACCGACCTCAACCAGCAGTGGCAGCAGACAGTCCCTGTAAATTCCAGTTTCCCCTCTTTTTGTTTTAAACAGCTTAACTTCCCAAGATTAACTCCGAATTGAGTGTTTTCAACTTCTAGTCTCATCCATTCTTCGTGTTCATGACGATAGACTCATTAGAAGATTCAACCGGACCTTGAAAACTGCCTCATACAGGCAGCAGCGGTGACCCACAGCCACAACAAGCATTCACGACTCCCTCACGAGTCCACGCATCATTCAAGTGGAAACGCCATTCATCAACTTCCCAACGGTTCCAACGAGCACCAACTTACAAGCATTCCCTAAACTATTTAGCAAAAAAAAAGAAGATGAAATAAAATTTGACTCCACTTACACGAGCCAGCCACTCTCACTTAAGTGTGCTCCAACATTCTTGCATCGACCAGCAAGCAATCATTACTAAGTTCCAAAACCCTAAAGTCAAAAAAAATCCTCAAGCGCTTCCGCGCAGGTTTAGAGATCCCACAAATTCAATCAACACACAGGAAGAACTGCTACGACCGCATGCATGTGAGAATTTAAGGAAGATAGCTTCACCCAGGAAATACTCCCTGGTCCAATCGCTACAGCCTCTTCCCGCTCACCTCCGACTCCAGCACTTCACTTCCAGCTCAACGATCTCTTCCACAGCGCCTTCTAGATCGCGAACACCTTCGCGCAGCTCTTCTCCACATCCGCGCCTCACTTCCAACTCACGCGGGTCGGAACACACGCGCACTCTTCCCGCCTGGATCCTCCAGCTCGCCTCTCCTTCCGGCAACCACCATGCACCCTACTGCGCGTGTCTATAGACACGCGCGATTTCCGATGCCATCCTCCTGCTCACACTTCCTCACATAGGTGAGAAAGAAAAAAAACAACAAGAAAAAAAAAAAAAAAAAAAACGTAGCTCCAGCCTTCAACTCCCAGCTCCGCCGCTCACAGGAACTCCTCTCGCTGGCCGATCTCCAGCTCGCACACACAGAGGTGCACACCTCTTCCGCCTGGTCTTCAGCCTCCGAATCCTCACGTCGATCGCGGCACCTGGAGCCTCTCGCTCGTTGCACACAGGAGCCGGAGCTCGCGCACCAATCCCAGCTCACACGGAAGAAGAGGAGAGACCTCCCAAAACCCGAGAGCTTCAGCTCTCCTCGCTCGATCTCGCCGGAACCTCCACCTCGTTGCACCCTCACAGGTGCTCTCGCACACAGGTGCCTCACGCCCGCACTCGCGGCGCACCCACACCCAACCCAAAAAAAAACCAACAACACACGAGAGCTCCAGCTCTCTATCCTCTCGCTCACAGGAGCTCCTCTCCCACTCCCTCAGTTCGCGGTGCCCACACCCACACCGGATTCAGCTCTCCTCGCGCCCAGGGCGCACCTCTCCGAACAGCTCTTTCCCAAAAAAAACAGAGAGCCCAGCTTCCGCGCACACACAGGTGCCTCACGCCCACACATTCGCGGCACACCCACACCCAATTCAGCTCTCCTCGCGCCCCGATTCCCGGTGCTCACGAGGAGAAAAAAAGAAGCAGACCTCCAAAAAAAAAAGAGCTCCAGCGCTCTTCGCTAGGCATTCTGCCTGGCTGTGTTCTTTTTCCTTTTTTTTTCTTTCTTTTTTCCTTTCTTTCCTTTTTCTCCCCGACAAAATTGGCTTAGTTTAAATGAGGCAGCCCATGACCTCTCACAAAAGTGCAGGATTGGCCACTTACAGCCGTTTTTGCATGTTTTTAGTTTATTACTAGCATTAACTCGCCGCTTTGCTCCTGACAAGCCTCCCTAAAATTAATTCCATGGTGGCAAGAATTGTCATGTGGCATGTGCATGGGGAAGCACACCCACCACCTTCTTTTCTTTTCTTCCTCTTTTTTTTTTCTTTTCCTTTTGATCTTTTAAAGACTATTACACTAGATCTACTACTATCTACTGATGATTTGCAATTTACTTATAACTTCAAAAACTAACCACACAGCTGGACTCCCAGCACCCTAATTAGTCTACCTAAATTTTCCTAGCATTTTTGGAGTTCCTTAAGTATTTTTCCCGAGTGGTCAACCCGTCGGTCAACTAGTCAACCCCTAGAATAAAATAGCAATTCAACTCGGAAAATTCTAGAAATTTTACCACTACTTCTACCTGCTAGGAGACACTCTTCCAATTTTTTCCCATATTTTTTACCCATTTCTCAATTTTTGGTCATTTTCCAAGGACTTCCTTCCCATTTTTTATCTTTCTCTTCATGTCCATTCCACTTCCACTACACTTTTAAGTGTATTAGTAGGGAGGAGGAAAAGATAGGGAACTTAGTGTCCCATCATGGCATTAGGCCTATTAATCTAGGACTTTGACTCTAATAGGTGGATTGACCACCAATTTAGCTAAAATTTGGTTAATACTATCAAGAAAACTCGAAAAAATGAAGAAAAAAGAGTGAGGGCCCACTTTGGCCACTCACACTAGCCCACCTCACTTCGTGACAATTGGCCTCACAGCGGGGAGGACATGACTCTTCCGATTCAACTAGTGCCTTCTGACCACTAGTTGCAGCCGGTCATGTTTTCTCCATGGGTCAACCATACTAGTCTCATCACTACACTAGAGACAAGTGTCTTCTTTTCTCCCAATTCCCTATCAAAAATAATTTTGACTCCTTGCTTTCCTTACCTTCCACTATAAATGGAACTTCTATCTTTCTGTAGTCCAAGTTCACTCCGATGAAGGCGGAAGGCGGTTTTGAAATCTTTTTTTGGCTGTAGATTCAACCTGGGTCCGTCCAGGGCGAATGGGTTTAACTCAAAAAAATGGGACACGCATCCATTCTACTAATCTTCCAATTCTTCCTAGTCGAATGCTGTCTCCAAATCATCTATTTTTTCTCTCATTTTTTCCCCCTTCCCGATTGTGATTTCCTAGCTTTTCTTCAAAACCATCACTTATTTTTTACTTCCTAGTCTTTTCTTCCATATTCCTTAATTGTCTTTCCACATCTTTTTACTTTGTTCTCCTCACCGTGTGTCGTGGTGAGCAAGAGGTCTAGGTCCACTCTCCTCTTACGAGTCGGCCCAGATGGTCGCCATGTGTGAAGGGCCAAAGTGGGCCCTCACTCTTTTTCCTTCATTTCTTCGAGTTCTTGATTGTATTAACCCAGTTTTAGTCAAAGTAGTGGTCAAACCGTCTATTAAAGTCAAAATTCCTAGAGTAATAGGCCTAGTGCCATGATGTGACACTAAGTTTCCTATTTTTTCCTCTTTCCGACTAAGATGCTTGAAAGTGTAGCGGAAGTGGAATGGAAATGAAGAGAAAGATAAAAAAGGGGAAGAAAGGTCCTTGGAAAATGACTAAAAATTGAGAAATGGGACAAAAATTATGGGAAAAATTGGGAGAGTGTCTCCTAGCAGGTAGAAGTAGTGGTAAAATTTCTAGAATTTTCCGAGTTGAATTGCTACTTTATTCTGGGGTTTGACTAGTGGATCGACGGGTTGACCGTTCGGGAAAAATACTTAGGAACCTTCAAAAATGCTAAGAAAATTTAGGTAGACTAATTAGGGTGCTGGGAGTCCAGCTATGTGGTTAGTTTTTGAAGTTATAAGTAAATTGCAAATCAGCAGTAGATAGTACTAGATCTAGTGTAATAGTCTTTAAAAGATCAAAAGAAAAAGAAAAAGGAAAAAAGAAAAAGAAGGGGAAGTAGTTGGATGTGCTTCTCCATGCACATGCCACATGATCATTCTTGCCACCATGGATTTAATTTTAGGGAAGCTTGTCAGGAGCAAAGCGGCGAATTAATGCGTGATAAACTAAAAACATGCAAAGCTAGCTGTAAGAAGCCAATTCTACAATTCGGTGAGAGGTTATGGGCTGCCTCATTAAGGTAAGCCAATCTGGTCAGGGAAAAAAAAGGGAAAAAAAAAGAGAAAGGAAAAAAAAAAAACCGGGCCAGGCGGAATTCCTGTGAGCGAGGGAGCTGGAGAGCAGTGTGTGTTTTTTTTTTTTGGGAGCTCTGTGGAGAGAGGCGCGCATCTGGGCGCGTGAAGGAGGATCGCGGGGGTGTAGCTCGCGGCTGTGTGGGAGGAGCTCCTGCGAGCAAGGGGGCTGGGAGACCTTGTTCTTTTTTTTTTTAAGGAAGACTGTTGTTTTTGGAGAGATAGCACGGGGTGTGCGAGAGGCACCTGTGAGTGAGTGTAACTCGCGGCTGCGTGGGAGGAGCTCCTGCGAGCAAGCGAGCTGGAGCTCGCTGTTTCCATGTGTTGGCTCCGTTTTAGGGCACCTGTGTGGGAGAGTAGCTCCAGCGAGGGTGCGAGAGCCGGAGGATCGGAGGCTGGAGCTCTCCGGGTTTTCGTGGTGCTGTTTTGTTGAAAAGGTGCGCACCTGTGTGCGCGAGGGAGATTCGGAGGCAGGGAGCCCGGTGCGGCTCCGGTGGAGAAGTGCCGGCGTCTGGAGGGGAGCGCCGGAGTGCAAGAGGCACCTGTGAGTGTGCAAGCTGTAGCTCTCGTTTTTTTTTTCTTTGGGCTGTGTTTGTTGGTTCGTGTGTGTGTGTGTGCACCGCGATTGCTGTGTGTAGAGTGCGCACCTGGGTGCGGAGCTCTCGCGAGGTCTGCTGGTTTTTTTTTTTTTTTTTTTAGGAGACTCCGTTTTGGTGGTGCGCATCTGTGTGCGCGAGTGTGGAGCGCGCGAGCTGTGGGAGCTGAAGAGTGCGCGGCAGTTGGCGATCACGGTGGACTGCGGAAGGGGTGTCGGCGTTTGTAAACGCCTCTAACCACAGGTGGTATGTTGGAGTGTGAGTCTTGTGCGAATTGCTGGAGGACGTCACCGGCTTGTCGCGGAGCTGCGTGCGAGGACTGTGGAGCTAGAGGTGTCTGTACGAGATGTCTAGGTGTTAAAATTTCGGTGGCCGAATCTCATGCGGAAGCGCTGGTAAATTTTTGCCAGAATTAGGTATTTGGCCACAAGTTCCATCAAAGCTGAACCGGTACACAGTCCATGGATTCTATTTTGGTATGCATGAGTTCGTCTTTGAGATCATAATGATGTGTTGAGATTGTTGGTGCATGAAAATTGCTTGTGATGGTGGTTTCTATGTCCTCGGCCTGCTGATTTGGGTTCTAAGTGGTCTATTCAAGTTGGAAATGAGCTGCTGATTAGTGTAAGAGGAAATTTTTTTGGATTCGGAGTACCGAATCAAAAGATAAGGGCTGCTGAAGTTGCTGCTACAAAACAGGATCTGGATCAGGCCTGATCAGCCGACTTAAACCAAAAATTAACAAATAAAAAATAACTAAATTAATTAATTAATTAAAATATATAAAATAATTTTTAAAAAATCAAAATCAAAATCAAAAAGTAATAATAATAAATAATAAACAAATAATGATAACCGTAGTAATTAGATAACAAATAATTAAATAATTACTTATACCCAATTAATTTATCCAGAGTTAAGTAATTGATTACAAGGGAAGGTTAATTGAGTTCACTTAGCTGGGTTAAGATAATAGTGTTATTAAATTCTAAATATATAAATGGATATGCCAAAGATCCAAATTCAGTAAAAGTAGAATGTATGGTTAAGCTTAAGGAATGGTTAAGTGGTGTAATAATAGGACCTTGTGGGTTTAAAAATTGATTCTCTTAGGGGGTCTATTTTTGGGCTTACAGGAAGATAGGGTTCAGGAAGAAGATGACTAACTTGGCATCCGAGTTCTTGAGGTCTCCAAGTGCGTATCCATTCTTTGGGTTGGCAACCCGGAGGAATTCTCCCTTCAGGAAGTCGTCATTCTTCTCCGCCACCTTCAGTGTCCTCTCCCGGAAACCGTAGGTCGCCTCCTATACCTTCGAGGTCCATTTATCCGGGTGGGCTCTAAGGGTTCCGGCATATTGGTTCGGTGGCTTCTTGAGCAGCTCCGTCACCATCTCCTCGTTTTGGAATGCCCATGACGCTCCCAACAACCCGTTGCACCCCATAATCTCTAAGTAGCTCTCTAAAACCCTAAAGTCTTCCGGGTCTGCGGGTAGTTCCGGCGTTACCTTCTGCAGCGTTAGAGTTGCAGCGGCCGGTGCTTTGCTCATCTTTCCCGTCATCTTGCGCCACCAATCGGTTTGCTTCTTCTTTGCAATCGTTCCGGCAGCCCTGCAAGCACTGAGCTCACCAAAACTCTTGTCTCTAGCAACTAATTCTGAGCTACAGCAAAGGCAAGGAGGAATGAAGCTTGCTCGAGAGAAGAGGAGAGTGTAAGAGGATAATGGTGGAGTCTGGCGGTTGTCGGAATCGTTTTGCTCCGCCGCCAAAACGTACGGGCCCACAATGATTGCTCCGTACCCGGTGACAAATTCCGATTTTTTGTTCTCCCGAAGGATACGGGGAATTTACAGTTTTAAACATTTAAGTAACATAGGAAACTCTTTATTATTAATTTTAGATTCTTATACTAATTTTTCCTAACTTACTTCTAATTTTAAAAAAATTCCTTATTTCCGTTCGATTTTGATGCTTATCTATGGAACCTTGTGGAAATGCCTTCCCACAACCACCGATGAAGTTGCCTAGAATGTTGCGGATAAAAACGACGTTGAGAACTTGAGGTTCTAGTTGCAAATAAAAGATGCAAAATTAGCTTCCTTGCGCGACGAGGTCAAGAGATTGACAGAAGAACTCAATCAAAAGAAGATTGAATCAGATTGAGCCGCACGTGAGATGGAGGATCTACAACATGCGCTACAGATTGCTTCGTTGACCACCGTTGACCGGGTTCAAATGGTGGATGATCATGGGGTTGGATCCAATAACACCCAAGAAGACTCTTTATCATTTGGCAGACTAGTGGGGGCCAACAATGTGTCTACGGCCATTAAAATAGTTCTTAGCGAAGTCCTCGCTAAGAACATAATTGATTTGCAGAACCAATTGGATGTTTTGGTAGAACAATATTACCAACAAAACTTGGTCTGCATCCTCACTGGGTCTTGTCAAACCAAAGACAAAGCTCCTTCTTCTCGTAACAAACTTTGAAACAAGCGAACCCTAGATTGTACTATTCCAGATGTTCCATTGTTATGAAGCCTCGCCATGACTCCTTTGATCTCCGCAGTCCTATGTGATAACATGGCAAGAGCATTCATGATGGCATCCAATTTGGATTCTAAACTTTCAGCCATACTAACGTCTTGACCTCCGACGATTCTAAAAGAAGAAAAAAAATGAACTGATAAGAGGGCAATATTGGTTTAGAGGAGGGCACTCCGCAACCTCTAAAATGCCTTAAGACTTCAAGAAGTATAATCCACTCTCTCCAAGAAGAATAAGACTATAATATTGATGTGAATAAGGTATCAGCAGAAGAAGGTAACCCACAACCTCTAAACCACAAGTGTACTTTCAAAAAGAGGGGTAACTCTTCTAGGATGTTCTAGAAACTTGTTTTCAGAAGGTTCTTGAAACTTGTTTTAGAATGTTCTAGAGACTTGTTTCCAGAATATTCCAGAGACTTGTTTCTAGAAGGTTCTAGAAACTTGTCTCTAGAAGGTTCTAAAAACTATGTCCCTATCAGATAGCAAACATCAAATGCAAGAAAATTCTTGATACATAATAACAAAGTAATTTAAGTATTATTAATTGAATTGGTCTCTAAAAAACTTCCGTCCTCTTTTTAAAGGCATGCAGTGTTGCCCCAAGTGAATGAAGTGAATACTCGATTTGGCCTGAAACCAATATTCTTGTCAAGTCTTAGTTAGATTTGAAGCTCTGAATTTGAGCAATACTCTACTAAGATGTCTAGTGACAACTTTGCTCAATGCAGGAGGTGCAACCAACTAAAGCAATTGAAGAAGGCTAATACATGAGGGTCCTCTGCATACAAAATGTGAGAAGTCAAATTGCAGTTACATCATGTCTCTCAATAGACTCATTGTATTTGTTTTATGGACACCAGAAGAACTCAAAGGAAAAACTAGATGGATCATCTATGATAAAATGGATCACAACAAAACATCTCCCCATTTTTGTCACAAGAATAAAGCACCGAACTCCTTTATGAAATTCCATGCGGCGATGTCATACTAGAGAGTTTGTGTTCCAAGAAAATACTGGATTTCTGGCTGCCACTTTTACCTAATCAATTTCTTATAAAGTAAAATCCAAATATATGTATATATAGATTATCCCTTCGAAGAGACAATCACTTTCATACACAAGTTCTTATATGACAAAGAAGTCCAATTTCTTAAGAAAACTATGTAAAATTCACAAGCTTTTTTTAAGGAAAACTAACCAAAATCCTAAAAGCTTGTACCTCACAATCCACCTAAATGGTGCCAAACTTCACCAATAGAATTGATGTACTATTAATAGCTTATACACAAAATCTCAATTGTAGATACTTCACAGATCTTGAGATATCATAGAAATACCCCCCAGCCTCTTCAAACCCTTGTTTACAAATTTCCTTGTGCAAAAGTCTTCATAACTTTCAAATTAAATCTTCAAACGTCATGAAACATGATATGTAGCTCAATAGAATAATAAACCACCTTTTTAGAAAATCTCAAAAAAAATAATCGTCTAGAAACAAAAGTTATGGCCAAAACCATCACCAACAACAAAATCTCCTACTTACAGTCTTGGAAAATATATGTACCCTATTCAACTCTAAATATCTCCTTCATGCAAATTTCTAATCTTTCAATTATTCCATGTTGTATGTAGAACTTAAAAACTCCTTTCTAACCGTTCCTGTAGATCTACAAAAGTTTTCTTGAAACTCCTAGTATGCTCAAAAGAGTAGCAGTGGGTCTCCAGATCACATCCTAATATCAATCGCTTGTAACTTCTTTGCTTTAGCTCCAAATTCTTTGTTTTTTGTGCCAAAGTTGTAGCCTATGACCTAAGCTTTGGAACTTTGGCTTCTTTTTTCTGAATGCCCTGCTTGAAATCTCACAAAACCCTGAAGTAGCCTCAGACAACCCCTTACATTTCATCAGACAAGACCAATGGCAAATGGGAAGATGACATCATCCACTTGTCATCCTTCCTCCATCCCTTGCCACCTATTGCCATCCTTTGCCACCACCTTTACTCTCTTATCCACATATATGTATATATTGGAAAATATATGTACCCTATTCAACTCTAAATATCTCCTTCATGCAAATTCCTAATCTCCTTACATCTCATCGGACAAGACCAATGGCAAATGGGAAGATGACATTCATCCATTTTCCATCCTTCCTCCATCCCTTGCCAACTATTGCCATCCTTTGCCACCACCTTCATTCCCTTATCCCTTATTCCTTGCCACATCCTTCACAATAACCTTTCTCGTACTTAGTTTTATCTTTACAAAAAAACCTTTGTATAAATTCTAAATCTCTTAGGCCTAAAACTTTTTCTAAAGATTTAATATAAAAATTTTAGTCCTATATGATCTAAAATTTATAACTAACTTCGGGAAAACAAACTAAATAGACTTGCTATAATTCCTTCAATCTATTTACTAACTATCTAACATACTTAAGAACTTCAAAGCATATCACTATCTAATTTCCCCCCTTTGTTCTATTAATCTATCTTTTACAATATGTAACCAATCCCTTCACAACAACAGTAATTGGAATGATTGCATGTGGTAATCGAGATGTCCATTATGCACATCGTAGTCATGACATCTTTCCTACCGGCTTAAATCACATTGTTGGATCCATTGCTAAGTTACTTTGCGACTTGGAGAAACTACTTGTGTATTTTTCTTGAAAATTATTTGTAGGAGGGAGATCTTCTATTTTTTTGAGACTGTCCTTGGAGATCTCAATGTGTGCCTTGGATCCCTTGCTGCTCCACCAATTGAATTTTTTCCTATAAAAGAATTACCACCAATACTTCAAATGCAGTTGGATAATGCCACGGGCAACAATAAGAATAGCTATGTGTTTGTTACCTTCTCCTTCCTTGTTTATAAAGATAATTTCTGTAAAGTATAGGTCAACTTCTTGTTGTTGGTCATACTCACGAGGATATTGATGCAATGTTTGGGAGATGGAATACAAAACATAAGGTGAATAGCAATCTGACAATTCCACTATTGATGAAGTCATTCATGGATGCTAAGGAGAAGTCGGTTATACCACACCTCATTGAAGAGGTGTTGGACTTCAAGGGGTTTTAGAAGGGTATTTGTGCAATATCAAGGAGATCCCTAAAGGTCATACAAATGGCCAACAATTTAAGGTTTACAATGACTCTGATGGTTCATCAAAGATGTACAAAATTCTTTGTACGGATAGAGATTGGTTGTCCAAGGAAAATGGAGGAGTTCATTTATGGAAAGTGAGGTTAAATGAAAGGCCAATTTTTCCTAGTGGACAACTACTTCCCTCATTCATCGATGTTATGAGAGTTATGATGATGCTATAAAAAGGACCTCTAGATTTCTAAGTCTTTGAGAGTCTATGGCAAACAAGGATCTCTCACATGAATTTAAGAGGAAGAATGAGCATATTATATATTATTGGAAGGGTGTTAAGGCTGCTTTTGACATGCCACTTGAAGAATTGCTTTCCCTACAAGAAGGATTTTGGCCACTACCTAGATGTGCTCTATCTATGGTAGATGAATATGAGATTGATGGTACATGGAAGAGGAGTACGGGAAAGACCCTCCATTCATTAGACAACGATGTCATTTTCTCCTTCTATTGTTTCAAGTCGGTGGAGACGTACATGAGGGCTATGTACTTGCGGTGCATCCTGCTAATGGAGATGTCTGGCTACTTCGGATTGCATTTTCATTGACAAATCTGCGTTCGGATCGTAGACGTTCTCATGAGATTAAAGTGCAACACTACAAACGTGCATCCATACGTCACGTAGATTCAGCAACATCCTCAAGGTGGGATTCTACGCAGGGTAATAGTTGGGTTGAAGAAACTGAATCTAAACCAATGTGGATGGATACAAGTTGCATTATAACTGCTTGGAAGCCTAGGTTGCGTGCGAACTCAAACTCTTCTAGGCACAAAACACCAAAAATACACGTGAACATCATCAAGGCATCTTTAGCCGAATATCAAATTTAAATTGTTTTTGCGGTTTTTGAAGATTGAAGTTATCATGCCAATGGAAGTAAATGTAGTTTTTATTTGAATGTGTTTTTGTTAGATTGGATATCCTATTAAGTTCTGTAATGAACTTGTATATATGTCATGCAATTGGAGACCATTGTGTACATATTAAATTTGTAGACAAAATTTGATCATTAGATGTTTAATAAAGTGGTGTATTGTGTTGTTTTCCAATATATACAACAATGCCATTATTTTAGTATATTGTTCATGAATAAATCTGGTTCCAAGTTTAGACTATAATTAACTGTACAAATCTCTTCAAATGCATTGCTAATGTATCTTCATAGTAAGGCTTAATGTATTGCTACAATGTATATTTTCTTTTCAATGTTTGGTATTTCAACAACCATTTTATTAGGAAATTGTATAAATTCTTGAAATTGGCAAATATTGCTCTTTCAAAATTACAAACGCGCATTTTAGGTGGCTTGTAAAAGAGTGTATGTATATTTTAGTCCAATTTTGAATTGTACCAAGGTTGCTCAAATTCATTGCCACTTATCTTTACATGGGGGTCAATTTTATACTTCTTATGATATCTTCCTTCCATGATGTATTATTATTTTGTTGTCAAATCAATTATAACTATGGCTGCAACTATCAGGGACTTGGCAGACGCTATCATGGAAACACCCATGTTGATAACATTATGCTAGCAGAGGGCCTTGTCACAACTCTCTTATTCGCCTGTGTCAACATTGTCCTTCCATCATAGCCTAGAATAATCCATGGAGTGGCCATTTGCAACAATCGTTGGTCCGTTTTGGACAAGAAACTCTTGACCAAGTGAGTGTAAGCAAAAACTTTATCAAACCCAACAGCAAACTGACCAATTATGTAAACATAGTGTGTAGAGTGTCATAGTTCTTATGCTTGAAGTCCTGGATACGTTGCATCTAATCCCACCTTAAGCCTCCATACTCATGGTCTAAATGTGCTATGAACAAAGAAGATCCAACGCTGCTGGTGGGCCTTTAGCACCAAAGAAAAAGACTCTTCTGCCTAGACCACAGATTCTAATGTAGCTACTCCACCCTCTTTAAGAGCAATAACCGACTCCATAAGCCTCTCTCAACATTGCTCCACCTCCTTGAACTCAGCACAATAGACCTCCAATACATAAATGTTTGAAGAATCGCGTGCTCCCAGTGTTCCCATAGCAACACAAATGCATATGAGAGCCGCAAGAGCGGCAACCATTCGCGTCTCACGTACACACGCCCAAAACCGAAAGCTCCGAACGGACCATGAAATGGTCCAAACACTCCAAACCAAACTCACCCGAACAACACCACAAGAATCACATTCAGCTCGAAGTAAGAAAACACCATCAGTTACAAAACCTAAAGCGAACCACTGAATGCTAAGCCAAAAAAACCAACGGCGAAGAATTCCATGAACCGCCAACTGCAGCCGGGACTCCTGCACCGCTACTTTCAAGTCGCACAGGTGCTGTATCATCCACCAAACTTCTGGGCCGTATGACGACGCCATCCAGGGACAAGCCAGTCTTCCAGAAACAGTCACTGGTTGCCACCATGGCAAACTGCAGATCAAAATTTCCCTCCCCTGCTTCAACAGCGAACTCTCCAACCTGGTATTCCGTCCAGCCGTTTCCCACAGCCCGGATTGTTGGCTCCGGCTGTGTTAACACCACACCCGAACGGGGCCCCTTCAGGTAGCACTTGCACCTTGAAATGTCTTCAATGCCGTTTTGTTTCTTTGAGAAGGTGAAATTTACAGCATCGGATTCCCAACCGCGTGCATCGGCGGACAGGCATGCTCTCCAGGAGACGGTGTAAGTCCCTGGACAAAGCGAGCACACAACCTCACCTTTCACATCGAACCAGCACACAGCTTTCAACCGCGCGATCTTATTCGGAAACCTGCATCGCCAAGAACGTACAACACACTTGGATCAATGTCACTATGCAGGTCCTTGAACATCAGAAGAAAGATGAACCTGAACTTCAATTGATAGTTGAACCGTAGAGTGGCCGCATCGATGAGCATGTAAGAGGCATACAGATCGCCCTTGTTATTAACAAACTTGAAAAGGAAAATACTCGTGATAGGCGAGCATGCAAACATTGTGAGAAATTAAGCAGTACTTACTCAGTGTCATGGTTGGGCACCATCTCCCAATACATAGGGTTGTCACCCCAACAGATCTGCAGCTCTTTCGCCGATAGATGTATGCAGTTCCGTGCAGTATCTAACCTTCGAACAAGTTGGTTTGAGTCCATCGAATCATTGGATGGACCGCCAGCCTCATGACGGACTCCTGCACCGCTACTTTCAAGTCGCACAGGTGCTGTATCATCCACCAAACTTCTGGGCCGTATGACGACGCCATCCAGGGACAAGCCAGTCTTCCAGAAACAGTCACTGGTTGCCACCATGGCAAACTGCAGATCAAAATTTCCCTCCCCTGCTTCAACAGCGAACTCTCCAACCTGGTATTCCGTCCAGCCGTTTCCCACAGCCCGGATTGTTGGCTCCGGCTGTGTTAACACCACACCCGAACGGGGCCCCTTCAGGTAGCACTTGCACCTTGAAATGTCTTCAATGCCGTTTTGTTTCTTTGAGAAGGTGAAATTTACAGCATCGGATTCCCAACCGCGTGCATCGGCGGACAGGCATGCTCTCCAGGAGACGGTGTAAGTCCCTGGACAAAGCGAGCACACAACCTCACCTTTCACATCGAACCAGCACACAGCTTTCAACCGCGCGATCTTATTCGGAAACCTGCATCGCCAAGAACGTACAACACACTTGGATCAATGTCACTATGCAGGTCCTTGAACATCAGAAGAAAGATGAACCTGAACTTCAATTGATAGTTGAACCGTAGAGTGGCCGCATCGATGAGCATGTAAGAGGCATACAGATCGCCCTTGTTATTAACAAACTTGAAAAGGAAAATACTCGTGATAGGCGAGCATGCAAACATTGTGAGAAATTAAGCAGTACTTACTCAGTGTCATGGTTGGGCACCATCTCCCAATACATAGGGTTGTCACCCCAACAGATCTGCAGCTCTTTCGCCGATAGATGTATGCAGTTCCGTGCAGTATCTAACCTTCGAACAAGTTGGTTTGAGTCCATCGAATCATTGGATGGACCGCCAGCCTCATGACGGACTCCTGCACCGCTACTTTCAAGTCGCACAGGTGCTGTATCATCCACCAAACTTCTGGGCCGTATGACGACGCCATCCAGGGACAAGCCAGTCTTCCAGAAACAGTCACTGGTTGCCACCATGGCAAACTGCAGATCAAAATTTCCCTCCCCTGCTTCAACAGCGAACTCTCCAACCTGGTATTCCGTCCAGCCGTTTCCCACAGCCCGGATTGTTGGCTCCGGCTGTGTTAACACCACACCCGAACGGGGCCCCTTCAGGTAGCACTTGCACCTTGAAATGTCTTCAATGCCGTTTTGTTTCTTTGAGAAGGTGAAATTTACAGCATCGGATTCCCAACCGCGTGCATCGGCGGACAGGCATGCTCTCCAGGAGACGGTGTAAGTCCCTGGACAAAGCGAGCACACAACCTCACCTTTCACATCGAACCAGCACACAGCTTTCAACCGCGCGATCTTATTCGGAAACCTGCATCGCCAAGAACGTACAACACACTTGGATCAATGTCACTATGCAGGTCCTTGAACATCAGAAGAAAGATGAACCTGAACTTCAATTGATAGTTGAACCGTAGAGTGGCCGCATCGATGAGCATGTAAGAGGCATACAGATCGCCCTTGTTATTAACAAACTTGAAAAGGAAAATACTCGTGATAGGCGAGCATGCAAACATTGTGAGAAATTAAGCAGTACTTACTCAGTGTCATGGTTGGGCACCATCTCCCAATACATAGGGTTGTCACCCCAACAGATCTGCAGCTCTTTCGCCGATAGATGTATGCAGTTCCGTGCAGTATCTAACCTTCGAACAAGTTGGTTTGAGTCCATCGAATCATTGGATGGACCGCCAGCCTCATGACGGACTCCTGCACCGCTACTTTCAAGTCGCACAGGTGCTGTATCATCCACCAAACTTCTGGGCCGTATGACGACGCCATCCAGGGACAAGCCAGTCTTCCAGAAACAGTCACTGGTTGCCACCATGGCAAACTGCAGATCAAAATTTCCCTCCCCTGCTTCAACAGCGAACTCTCCAACCTGGTATTCCGTCCAGCCGTTTCCCACAGCCCGGATTGTTGGCTCCGGCTGTGTTAACACCACACCCGAACGGGGCCCCTTCAGGTAGCACTTGCACCTTGAAATGTCTTCAATGCCGTTTTGTTTCTTTGAGAAGGTGAAATTTACAGCATCGGATTCCCAACCGCGTGCATCGGCGGACAGGCATGCTCTCCAGGAGACGGTGTAAGTCCCTGGACAAAGCGAGCACACAACCTCACCTTTCACATCGAACCAGCACACAGCTTTCAACCGCGCGATCTTATTCGGAAACCTGCATCGCCAAGAACGTACAACACACTTGGATCAATGTCACTATGCAGGTCCTTGAACATCAGAAGAAAGATGAACCTGAACTTCAATTGATAGTTGAACCGTAGAGTGGCCGCATCGATGAGCATGTAAGAGGCATACAGATCGCCCTTGTTATTAACAAACTTGAAAAGGAAAATACTCGTGATAGGCGAGCATGCAAACATTGTGAGAAATTAAGCAGTACTTACTCAGTGTCATGGTTGGGCACCATCTCCCAATACATAGGGTTGTCACCCCAACAGATCTGCAGCTCTTTCGCCGATAGATGTATGCAGTTCCGTGCAGTATCTAACCTTCGAACAAGCTGGTTTGAGTCCATGTGGAATGTTCTGCCTACTTGTACGCCGCGACAATTTGTAATTCGTGAAAACTTTCCCGGATGTCTTATATCGGGCGTTTCAAATTGTCCCTGAAATCCGTTAAATTGGATACTTGCAATTTCTCCTTCGATGTGAACCGAACCCTGAACCTCGAATATCCACTGACCGTATTGAACTGTCGTGAGCGGAAGCGAACAGTTTATAATTGATCAGTTATAACTTGATTTATCAGTATGTGCTCGCAATGCGTACACCATGATCGAGCGACTTTACAAGCATCACCGACCTTAAGAAAGGAAGCCGACAACAGGACGATGATGACAGATTTCAAAGCATTTAAGTGACATGCAGACTACATATTCACTATTCCGAATAATTTCGAATTTATATTCGTGAGGACCCTAAAAGTCGCGCTAAAATATCTTCATGGGACGGTATTATTTATCTTCGGCCTCTGACACCTCCCTACAAAACTCTCTCTAAACTTCTCCACGCACCATTCTTCTCAACTTTGCCGTAAAGGCCGATCAAAGAGCATAGCACCACGCATACAAGCGCTAAAAATGCTATCCCCGCAAACCACAGAGAACGATGAACCATACCTGAGTGAGTTGCAGTTTCGGAAGTAGAGAGTAAATACTACTACTCCGTACCTCTAAACCCTAATTCTAAACCATTTCTTGTACATGCGAAGTTAGGAATCGAGCTAGTAGCGCGTTCGCTTTTAGCGCCGAACGGAATTATACAAGCTGCAGCTGCTACTACTACACTCACGAACACACAGCGATTTCGCGTATTAAAGTAGAGCATCGCTGTGGCAATATAGCACCGACCAGTGTGGAAACATATAATTATACCCTCGGTCTGTCGGCCCGACAAAGGTCTATCATCTTCAACGCGAACGAATTGAACTGTTCTGCTACGCTATGGACTCTGCCGACGTCTCTGGATCCGACGATCGCCGATCTCGTCAACGGCAAAGCGACACAGGCACGAAATGCAAGCAACAACTGATCACGAAACGATACTGAACCCTGTATGAAGGAATCAATCAAAGACGGATTATGCACAGGATTCAACGAACCTTACCGACAAAATACCTTCCGCTGCCACTGCTTTTCCTCCCCAGCGAGACCGGAAACTCCAAACCGCTCCGTCTTCAAAAGTAACACGACGGCGGGTCCTCAAAAGTCCTCTAATTTCTTGAGCACTGGAATTCACTGACTTGTTGGCGTGCCGCCAGAGGGACGGTTCCTGCTCTTCGGAGCCGCACAGCAGTGATCTGCCTAGTACCAAGAGCTGCAGGGAGGAAGGTGGACGGAGTAGCAGGATGAAAAGGTTCACAAGAAAGACATTTCACGCCTGTCAGCCACTTCGAATATATCGGGGTTTGATGCTGGTGACGACGGGCCATAATTTGACACAGAGGCGAGCCACAATAATAAAAGTGTTATTGTGCCACCTGTTGCAGTTGGAAGCGTTCTTGGCTTGGGAAACACTCATTTGACACACAGTGGTTGAGTGAGGTGAGCCACAATAATAAAGGGAATCCTCTGCCGCCTCTTTTAAAACCGTTCTAGCTTGAAACATGCTCATGGTTTTGTTTTCTCACACTTGACGGAGGTTTCATCAATGTAGGGTTTATGAAGAGTCTTCACCGCTGTGCAATTTTCTTGAATGCAATGAAGCGTACCGTTATAAAATTTGATGGGATGAGTTCTATAATTGAGCATGGAGGCTACCCTGTTGGTGGTCAATGAAAGAAGGCTGTTGAAAGGAGACACATGCTAACTGTACAAATACACCTCAACTTTTCAACTATACTAAAGAAAAGCATTGACACTCGATTTGGCCTGAAACCAATATTCTTGTTCTTGATATCTTGAGAGACAGATGTTTTTCATGCATGATTATTTGAGTCCGATTTTATACATTATGTGTTAAATATGTACCATCATTATTGACGTAAGAAATTATTCCAAATGTGTTCGGTGTGATTGATATTATATCTAACATGTTGTTATCCTCCTGTCGAGGAGCATAACTACAATACTTAAAACCCATTGACTAATTCATTTGGAATTATCCTTGAGTCGGAATTATCCTTGAGTCGATGATAACTACACCGTTCACTGAATATAGTGTGGAGGTATAGGTAATGTGGATGAAAATTGAGGTGGACCACATCAATTCTAGTTTTGGATGAAAATTGATGTGGACCACATCAATTTTGGTTATTAATATAGTATTAATATGTTATTATTATATATGTTATTATTGTATATAATATTAATATTATAATATATGTTATTATGTTTTTCATATATGTTATTATTATGTTATTATTATATTATTATGTTATGTTATGTTATTATTATGTTAATATTATATTCTGTTATATTATATTATAATATTATGTTAATATTCTTATGTTATAAAATAATATTATTATGTTATTATATTATTATGTTATATTATTTTATTATGTTATTATATTATTATGTTATTATTTTATTATGTTATTATTTTATTATGTTATTATGTTATTATTATGTTATTATATTATAATTTTGGTTTTAGGGTACAACTTGTAAAAACTTATCCACATCAATTCCCGTGTCTTTTATTTTGAAACAAGCCACACTATTTCTAATGGACATGATTTGATGTGGATGGAAAATTGAAGTGGACCACTTTAATTTGCGTTTAATGAAATTAGTGTAGGAAATTTCAAATAGTCTAGTCTACACTATATTCAGGGAACGGTGTAGTATTTCATATAATTCTTTCCCTCTATATTCAGATAAATAATTCATGATTCAAGTTTTAACTTGTAATGATTCTTAGTTTGACCATGAACCATCTCATCACTTGATACGGTGAGTGCTGGTATATCCACTTCTAACAATTTATCACATTTAGACTCATTGTGTATTGTCTTCTTTGTGACTTGAAGACAGTTGATTGGAGGATCTCCCAAAAGTATTACTCCATACAACTGAATCATTGACTGTATACCCAATCGACTGTGATAATTTGTAGATGAAAGGGGACACATATGATGGCAAAATTTGAGTACCACCAATCTGACCTATGGGTGTTGTTGAATGTGAGGGTATTCCTTCCGAGTCATGGTTCTCGAAGCGTGTTACGCTGAAAAACACATCAGGGATGGATGTTGGAATTCGAATGTGTTAGAGCATTGATTCTGGTTTCATTTCTGAAACTGGAGGCCAGCCACTTAGAGATAATCATGTTGTGATTCCGATCGTCGAATCCTTAACCCCTAAAGGACCATAGTCTCCTTCGGGGGGATTTCAGATTTTGGGCAGGTTCTTTAAATTCGAAAAAAAATCCTTTTTTTTGAAATTTTTATTCTAGATGGCCCTTGATAAGAGCTTCGTAGAGGTATTTTTAAATTTTTTTTTGGAATTACAGTTTGAAAGTTAGTACCACCTATTCTCAAAAATGGGGACGCTGAGCAACCTGGGCACCCATGGGAACCAATGAAACACATGTCTGAAAGAGGGGCAGTAAGTAGGGGCACAAAGGGTGGAGGGAGGGTGGGGCAGCCCAAATCAAGGGGAAGAATGGTGGAAGGGAAGACCCCACGAATTCCAAGAAAAAGGATAAATATAATTTTTTTTTAAAAAGCAAAAAGTGCCTTGCAGCGGGCCCGGCAGCTCATGGCAAGTGGCGCATGGCAGGGGCTGTGGCGGGGCTTGGGTTATGAAAGAGATGGCACGTGTAAAAAAAATTTAAAAAATTTAAAAAATTTAAAAAAAATGCCGCCCTACAGTGGCAGGCCACCCTCGAGGAGCTGCACGGGTCCCGCACAGGGGAGTGGGTGAATGACGTGGCCCTTCATTTCTTGAAGGGTCCCCATTGTGAAGCCCTGCCCTCACCTATAATATTTGAATAATTCAATAAATTCATTAAAATTAGAGATTTTACCCGTTTTAGATTTATTTTTCTCTAAAATAAATAAAAAATTAAATTCCACATTTCAACCGTACGGATTTTCAAATTTATAAATTTGTAGGTAGCAAATAATTTCTCACTTCATTTGTAGTCATTTGCATTGTTTTATACCCCCTTTCACTAAAGTATTTATTTGAGCATGATGTACCCCTTGAAATGACCTCAAATTTTGCACACATTTAGCTAACATCATATTCTTTGCATTGGTAATGGTCTCCAACACAATGTAGTGTAAATACTAGAAGATATGCTTAGTCAAAGTGAGCTGACTTTGTTGGGCAAGAGGAAAAAAAACTATTTCTTGCACTTCAAACACTATAATCTTCACATCCGTGCGGTGGATTGCAACCATAATTTTACAGGATTGTTATATATGAGTCTATTTTTAGATCTTACGGTTAAAAGTTGAGAATTTTTCTCAAAAACGTGATTATTGCGGCCATGTTTGACTATGGTAGTTTTGGACTAGTTTTTGACAGAAATTGTCAAGGAACTTTAGGGGTTAAATGAGGGTGACATTCCTTTGAATTGAATATTCGCTCTTTGAGCATGGCCAATTAGGCAGGTCTTGCTTCATAATATGAGTTTACATGACCAAGAGCAGACAAGCATATAATGCCGCTCTTAAAGTATTTTGTCGAGGATAACGAAAATGGAGTAGAACTCTGTGCCCTATCTACAACAAACAGGGCAACAGTATCGTCGAACAGAGCAATTACGGAAGCATTCCTATTGCGCCGATTGCCAGTTAGTTTGACTCGCTCAAAGTTGGGGTACCTGGAGTCGGGTTAAATGGTCTTCGAAGTAAACTCCAGCTCTCTGCAGAACATCGTTTCACTACGTTTACTTGTGATTAGCAGCTGATCTTGTGTCGAGTAGATTTGCATCTCAGGAATGGCATCACTGGTAGAATCTTTTGCGGGATACCTATATAGAACGAGAGCTGTATGTGTCGACCCCATATCCGAAGCGGCAACCATGTCTCTTCTGGATGTTCTCGTCAAGGATGGCTCCGAACGGGCAGGTTTGTTCTCCGAGCCTCATCCTGTTTTGGTGAAGCGCGGATCTATGAAGGACGTTGGGGTGTATTTGAAATCTGAAGATCTGCAGAAGCTGCACTTCGATGGGCTTGATCAGTTTGATACGTGCACCCGCGAAACCTCAGGCATGTATGAGGTCTTCTGCTTTTATTGTCTGTAGCTAGCCATGAAAAGAGTATTATTGAAGATAGATTGCAAACGAGTATAAGAGGATCCTGAGAAGACTGATTATTTTGTCGGTTAGTGGTTCGTAAGGATGGTTTGATGAATCTCTTACATTCTTGTCGGATATGGTGTCTTGGTGTGTCATTCGTGGTGCTTGCTGGAAACCGCAGCATGTATGCACGATGCGGAACTTTTCCGATGGGTTCGTGCATCCACAAAAGAAATCGGTCGAAAATTCAGTTCCTCGCAGTCCTTGAAGGCTTCCCTTGTCGCCGCCGGCTTCGCGGAGGCAGAGACCCACTTTTCGGATTCCAACAATCTGGAAATCAGCATTAAGGACATGGAGACCGCCTGTATGGGCACAATTATTTTATTTCGATGACGAAGGTACTTATGTTGACACGCGATACGACGCAGGCCTAGATCGACCAACGGCTCGAGGTGCGTCGGAAGACTCTACTCCCGAGATGGAGCGAAAGGACATCAGCGAACTGTTCTTCGTAAGCGCCCCTAATGACGTTGATTCTGACGAAGATGAGCCCGGCCCTGAGATCGGATTGCGTTCATTGCCAATCAAAACACAGCCAATACCGAGAAACGAATGATAGGATCGATCAGTCCTCGCCACGGGGACTCCCAAGGGAAAGTGATTCCCATTGAGTGGAGTTATTGTTGGGACTCCACCATGGGGACTCAAAGGACAAAATGAGTCCCGGTGAGTGGAGCTAGGGCTGGAGCTCCACCACCGTGACTCATAGGGACAAAATGAGTCCCAATGAGTGGAGCTAGTGTTGGGACTCCACCATGGGGACTCATGATGCACGGTTGAGGATCATGAGTGCTACCGATTGTGGGGTGGTGTCTCACCCCCGGCGCCGTGACCACTCGGTTTTGTTTGCCACTGTATACATTAAAACTGAACGACCCTAAATGCCTTCACATAAATTACAAATTCAATTGGTCCACTATTGAAATACTATGCAGTATCCGGATCGAATCCTAGAACAATAAAGGTCCGCAATGGCAAGATGAGTTTGAATTGTAGTTTTGTAGAATTTCAAAGTCACCCATGTTTGAAATGGACCCATTTTTTAAAGCAAGTTTATTACAAACTTATCAATGTTTCAATCCAAAAATTTCAACAATTTCCACGTGGCATTCACATGGCAAAGAATTGGTGTAATGTAGCATATTTCTTACATATAACTTAAAAACTAGCCCCTTCATGTATACTAAACCCTTAACCCTAAACCTAAGGGTGCTCTTTTCCATCTCTGATTTCGAATCTAGTTTTACTTTTTCAAACATATTTTCAATCCAAATACAATTTAACATTAACCCCTAAACGTCCTTGGGGGGTCGAAAGAATGGTAAAAAAAAGGAAAAAAAAAGGAAAAAA